>JAAIXJ010000103.1:0-147399 GCA_013403705.1 Heliconius hermathena | reverse complement strand
TTATACAGACTTTATTTTTTGTCTGTCCACGTCAATACTTTTTTTTTATTAAAGCTAAATTTTTACTAAATTGAATAGTTAGATCTTACTAAAATTCAACATTCAATTAAGCTTTTCTTTAAGAAATACAATATATTCATATAGAGGACCTAATAATAATCATTTTTGGGGCTGATTATTTTTTAAAACAATGTGTAAACGCGATTTTTTTTCTATTACTTAAATGATCTAAGTGAAAACTCAGTTATCATGTTACCAAATCGTATAACGTATAAGTCTCTATGTGACATAGTTACCACAATACCTAACTTACTATCATTCGTTATAATCAGTTGTTACCTTAGTCTCATTATTAATCAGTTTTATAAGTAAAATATGAAAAAAATATTATATTTTGTTACTTAGCATTATACGCGTAAAACAGCCAATGTGGTACATTGGCCTTTTTAGAGTGTTTTTAGATAAGAATAAATATAACAAAAACTAACGTATAAGGGCCATTGTGCAGTAAAAACAAAACTAGGATAAATATAAATAAAATACTACGGTATATATAAAGAGGATAGTTGTCTTAGCTGATAAGCAAAGTTTCGTTTTCTTCGGATGTACCAACATAAAATTATAGCAAATTTAAACTTTGGAAGCCTCTCCTGTAAAGTTGTGATTTCGCACTTTGGCCCTTATACTTAGGAGCCATCGATATCCACAAACATTTCTTTTCCAATCAGACGCTAGCCCACCGCTCCACGATGGATAGAGACTATTTTTTTAAGTAATACCATAATCTAGATAAAGAAACAATTCTCATTTATATAAAAGGCAAAGATGACTGATTTATTAGGGTAAACACAAAATACGATACAACACATGCGCCTTGTCTTGTGACTGTGATGGATTGATTTTCAGTGGAAAAATATTCTTGTTTACTAAACTTGAAAAATAATTTTATATCTTTTAGTTTAGCTTCACGCTGTATCTCGCATGTAACAAGGTAGGCAGAGAGAACCAAGTGCTAAGACACTCCATTCCCCACGCATCGTGTTGAATATTGGAACTCATAGCAGCGCTCATAGCGAAGAAATTAAAATAATAGATTTTCTCGAGTGGGAATCGAACCCACAATACTTGTACAGTCAAACGCTGAGGCGCTGCATCACGACGGCCTGTACGATTAGTTACATCAATATCAATAATAAACCAATACCAATAAATTGATTACCCATAGTAGATCTCTGTATCATAAATCGTAAGATCTTTTCACTTGAAGTGCACTGACCACTTACATACCTTATACGGTTTCAACATTTTCCTCAGCTCGCCGCTCTCGTTCAGTTTTTCAACGGTTTCCGCATCCTGTAAAGATTGAACGGTTACTTTAGTTTAAAAATATTAAAAAAATATGTTGCAACAAGCATATAAGAATTTCCACGCAGTTTGATGAGAACGTATGGCTTAGTTTGTCAGACCGCTTGGACGGTTTCCAAAAAAGGCATGGGTTCAAATCCCGCTACGTACAAATTTTTTATGTTTGCTAAAACGAAAGAATTTTTATAATATCTATATCTTAGCTTCACCTTACATAATCATAGTATGTTTAAGCACGTACAAAGACCCTATACAATTTTACTGCCCATAACCGTAATAGGGCAGATTCGACGCGAAATGTTAGTGTATGTAATATAAAAAACCTTGTTTTGTTCCAGCGTGGGCGGACTGAGACACACGTTATTTCAAATGGTTTGGTTAAAAGGCAATTTGCCATACATTTATTTTTTTTAAAGCTTAAGATTTGTTTTATGATATTTTATATAAAGCAGCTTCACGTTTTTCTGGCTACAGCTGTGTAGACAGAGGGTTAACCTAGTGTTAAGACACTCCGTTCCTCAACTTTCGTAATATTACGTGTTGAGTGGCGGAACTCAACTTGTCGTTTTATATGACAAAAAGAAATGAATGCATATTCGATAACAAGATATATTTGTAAAAAAAATTAAAGATTATAGACTTATTTTAGTTGGATATCTGTATGGAACAATACAGTACATATTATGTATTCTAACAGGTACCTCTCGTTAACATTACTTCTGTAACAGAATTATATCATGAAATATTTCATATGCTTCCTATTCTGCTTTCCTTTTAAAGGTTGCCGTTATATTAGCCACGACTGCAATACTATGGGATTGCTAATCAAATATACATTATCTTTTATTATATTTGCGTTTATTTTTAACAATATTGATTAAGACACTAAATATACATTTATTTAATGTCTGTAAAAGTGTGTCACGACGGCTGTGGGTTTGATTCTGACTCGGAAAATTGATTTATTTGCATAACTTTGTCCTGGTCACAATATAAAGCGCGGCGGTGAGTTTCGCCAAACAGCACGCAATGTCTCAAAATTTGAGCGGAATGTGAGGAACGCAGTTTCTTCACACAAGATCCGCCTACTTTGCTATTTGAAACTATAATAAATCAATACTTGCAACTTTTAAATATGCTATTTATGTACTCTGAAATCTCATGAACCAGTTAATGGTGTGATCCTACACTCAGATCCTGTGGCACTGTGCCACGACGGTCTCAAAAATATTAACTTGATATAACAAAACTTTTTACCTGGAATTCATTGAATTTATACATTTTTAGTGACATGGGAAGAAATCGTATAATTTTCATAAGTACCTGTCGTCTCTCCCGCGGGATGGTTAGTTTTCTCGCTATAAAACTAAGTCAGTAAAATGTCTTTTTTAGTAAGGACTAAGTATGGGTAAGACTTTTCTTAAGATGAAATCTGTGTACCTTTCAAATTTAGACCATTAGTAAATGTATAGGTGTAGATCTTAAAAACTTAAGCTTGTTTTTGTGTAAGAATAAACTTTATTTCTCAAGTTTATGCTATTTTTACTTTACGGAAAGTATGATCTTTTTATCAAATTTTATTAAATTCAACTTTTTCATACAGTTATATAAATCAATATCTTATGCCTATATTAAGAGAATATAACTATTTTATACAAGAATAAAATTGCTTATCGAGATGATTGCGCCAGTGTCTCACTCACTCGGCACAATGATTATTCTCATTTCCTCGCTGTAGTATCAAGACAAAGCGTGGCGTTGAGTTCCCCTACTCAACGTACAATATCTAGAAAATTGAGCGGAAAGTAAGGAACAAAGCATGGTAATGCTAATGTAAGCGGAATACAGCTACAGAAATTATAAAAAAATAATAACTAATAACGACAAATTTTATAAACAAATTCTTCTATAAAACATTTATAAGACATCAAAAATAAACAGAATTTATTCATACAAATTAAAAAATAAATTCTATATATACTTAATGTATGTTATTACAAAATCATAGTTACTATAATGCTGGTACAATTTAACAATGCGCTATTATTTTAATAGTTGTTTCTAATGATAATAATAACATGTATTTATGGTAAGGGAAAAAACGCCATGGATTTCTCATGTGTTCATTGTTCTATATCACTTGTCGGTGTAAAAGAGTTTAACTGTCAAGAGACAGGGTCTTTAAGATCTGGTAGGTCATATTAGCTAAAATAAATATTTATTTTTAGTAATTGGGAGAAATCAGTCTCTCCCTTTGTCTCTTTCGTTTGTTACGGGGCATTGTAGTAGAAACTAATGTCAAATATTTCTGGAAAACCAAGGCAAATAAAAGTATTATTTTACGTCTCGTTAAGTAGGAATCAATCCTAAAACCTTTGTCTGTTGATTAATTTTATACTATCAAATTTTATTATGAAGTTATACTCGTAAGGCCGTCAGTGGCATAACATCTGGTAAGCGCGACAGTTGAGGGTCCGATTACCACTTGAGGAAATTAATTATGTTCCTGTTCTAGTAAGAAGACAAAATGCAGCATTGAGTTCCGCCACTAAATAGGGCAGTGCCTGGTGATCGGAGTGTTTTAGCATTAGGTTCCCTCTGTCTACCCTGCTATGCTGCATAATACAGTGAGATACTAAAATATTATTTACGTTTCTTTAGTTCGGAGCAATGGAATATAAATAGATTAAATATAATCATTTCCTCAAAAAGCCTCCCAACCTAGATCTACTGCGGTTACATACACAGTTCTATTACGCTAGAATGGATTCTACAGTCTTATTATCCTCCATATATAAAAAAGGAATTAAGCCCCGCTATCACCTCACTAAAGATTCCAAGTTCATAATCTGTTTGACGTTTTGCAGAAACTTCTGCCTTTCCTTTGAAACATAATGAGCGCTTTCAAGAAAAGCATCTTAGAAAGTTTTTTGATCTTGGCAGCTTCAACCTTATAGCAAAGTGATAAGAGCTATTTCTTATAATTAAATTTCTCAGATTAAACGAATCGATGCAGATTGCTCTTTTATACTGCGTACGGGCTGTGAATTGTCTACGGATCTTATTGAAGCTCATTAAGATTTCGTATTTAAGTATTTTTTTTTTCTTTTCTACTATTATACATAATATTATTAAGAGTACCTACTAACTTTGGAGGCAAAGAATATTTTGGAGATATTGAATAAATATTTTTTTCCAAACATACAAATCCTGTTTTTCCAAAGAAAATGTATATTTTATGTAAATGTAGAAGCGTGAAATTTTGATATATGCTTATTTTCATAACGTTATCCACATTACGAAGGGATCTTGAAAAATTTTTACTTTGAAAGGGTGAAATAGGGGTTGAAAGTTTGTATGGAAAAATCATTAACCGGCACCGATTTTTATTAAAACTGAATTTCAGACTCCTAAAATTATTTCATTGAACACGTGTTTCATGGCCTATTAGAATTTACCCTCAAAAGAGGTTATTACTTTGTATGGATATTAGGCTTGGTTACGGAATGATCGACCCGAATGGCTTTTACAAAACCGCCAACGTCGCCTGGCCCTTTTTTTTAAAAAAAATTGATGTACTTTTAATTTTTATGTGGCTATTATTAATTCTCATTTTTCTTTGGTTCTCTTCACTTATTCGAGTAATACATTAGTGAGATATTTTTAAATTTCTTGGTTTGATTAAGTTTTGTTTAAATCTGGTATTATATTTCGTGTTACTTTTAATACTTATATATTAAAAAAAAAAAAAATAAATTAGCTTCACGCTGTATCCCGCACACAGCAGGGTAGGCAGAGGGAACCNATATATATATATATATATATATATATATATATATATATATATATATATATATATATATATATATAACTAACTAAACGTAAAATTTTGATATATATATATATATTTTGATATATTTTCATAACGTTATCCACATTACGAAGGGATCTTGAAAAATTTTTACCTTGAAAGGGTAAAATAGGGGTTGAAAGTTTGTATGGAAAAATCATTAACCGGCACCGATTTATTCATTTTTGATACTCAAGTATTTTTTCTAATATTACGAATTATATTTCCCTTATTTATATCATTTATTTTCGGCTTATTTTGATTATTTAGACTTATATTTTCTTACTAATCCTGTTGAAAACTGAAAACAATTTCGTAAATATATTTTATAAATATTCGTATAGCATATATTGGCATATTTAACTTGTATTTTTTTTAAAAAAGCAATTATGTCATTGTTGTTATTATAATAAAAAAATAACATTTATTTATATTTATTGTGTAAAATAATATAGAAAAAGTTTCAATTACATGGATTATAAAGAAAGTAGTTCATTGATATCACTGGGGAAATAAGTAAAGTTTTGAATAAAATTTTATCTTTTGGTAAAGTAATGTATGGAGAAGATGAAATTCAGCAGAAACAGTTTCTGTATCAGTATAGTGTAGAAATATTTACACTATATATGTAGATAAGGAGCTTAATCCCAAAAGCTCTCCTTCAGATGTTGTAATACCGCTAATACGGGAAGTATTACGCTGTTATGCTTAAAATTAATATCAAAGACTTATATAACATATGATGCCGTCGTGACGCAGTGGCACAAACGCGTGACAGTAACAAGACGGTCGTGGGTTCAATCCCCATTCGAGATCCCCACTGAGGGGTACCAATGCAAAAACCTGCCGCTGAGTCCCGCCACTCACTCAATGCCTCGAAAAATTCGGAGATATTGCGTGTTGGAAGAGTGCCAGGACTCACCGCCATGCTTTACTTCAACACCAGGGCGAAGAAATGAAATATAAATTTTAATAAATATTTCATTTCTCGAGTGGGGCTCGAATCTACAACCAGTTGCGTTGTACACAAATGTGCTTCTGCGCCACGACTTGTCTCAAGAAACAAAATAAGAAAATCTTAGTAATTATTCTAAACTGATCAATGTATACTTTTTACCATTAATATTGCTCCAATATTTTTATATGTACATATGTTCATTGTTAAATATCTTAAAGTATTTTATACGTAAATATAAGAAAAAAATATATCTTGAAATTGCCTATATATGTAAGTACAGTTTCATATTATATAATCTCTATTTATATTTTTGCATTATGCTATAAGACCTTTCGTTAAAGTTTTAAACACTCTAAACAAAAGCTGGCGAGGAAACAAAACCACACACACTTTATACACACATTAAACACGAGCCCGGTTTTAAAATAAATAGCTTAAGCAACATATTATGTCAGTATTTACCTTATATTATTTTAAGTTCGCAAATGTATGAAAACATTGAGAAAAGTCAAACACCGTACACTCACTTGCATAATAACCTGCCCACCGCAATATAAAGCCTTTCAAAATAACCAAAAAATTCCTCTCCCATGTTTAAAAAAACCACGACTAATTTATTGTATAACCATAATAAGCCTTATTACGTCGCATTAAAGTGTATAATATTATTAAAAATTGCACAAACAACCAATTATAAATGACCTTTGGTTGTGTAGTATTTTGGTTTTCATTGATGAGCATGAAGGTTCTTGTAAGAGTGGTATTTGGTTATTCAATGTGATTGTCTTTCAATTTCATAATTTTCGTCACTATACTGGGAACATTTGTGTTGAGTCAAGGCTGTTATTAATCACTTGATTTGTAATTAAAAATGTTGATATAACTGTTATGTGTTTAAGAAAATTGGTTATTGGGCATTATGGGTAATATTATAGTATTTTTTGTGAAATTAGAATTCGTAGAGTTCCGCTATTCAACAAACTATGCTTCGAGAATTCGACGAAAAGCGGGGGTCAGAAGTTTCTAGGTTCCCTCAGGCCTACCTTGCTATATGCGAGATACAGCTTGAACCTAAAAAACGGATGTATCTATTTCAGTATATTTTCCAGATAAATTAAGTAAAAATACATAGTAGCATAACGTTAAACTTAATAAAATCATTCCGGACAGTATGTGCGAGTATATAATAAAAGTCCCTTTGATCATATTTGAATCTAGGAGTACCAAATATTTTTTCAGCTTTACTTTGGTTCCCGCATGTAGCTGAGTAGGCAGAGGGAATATAGTGTTAAGACACTGTTCTCCCAATTTTGGAAACATTGCGTTTTGAGCGGCGGAACTCAACACCGCAATAATCTTATATTTTTTTGTGAAATATGTTATTATTTTTTATATATTTTTTATAGCCGTATACTTATTATGGCCGTGCGTACACTGCCTATATAGGTACTAGTTATGTTGCCTATAAAGCAAACATCATAATTCCATTAAAGTACATTATATTTCTGATTAAAAGAGTTATACGCCTATAAAGATTGATACCTAGTTATTAAATTGTGGTAGTAACAATATTAATATAAGTTTTATAGTGGCCAGTCGTGGCGCAAGGACACAAGTGTGTGACTGTAAATGCGACTGGTTGTGGATTCGATCCCCCAGTCGAGGAAATGAAATATTTATTTAAATTTATATTTTCATTTTTTCGCTTTGGCGTACAGGCAAAACGTGGCGTTGAGTTGCGCCACTCAATGTCTTCAGAATTGGGTGCAAAATGAGGAACGGAGTAACTTCACACTAAGTTCCCTCTGGCTACTCTGCTGTATGTGGGATGCTGAGTGGAGCTGATTAATTTATAGTGGAAATTTATTTTGACTTAATTACTGCTTGCAATGCTATTATTACTTTTACTATTACTTTCCGCTCTCATGTCGAGGCATTAGAGACATGTAGAGTGGCGAAACTCAACGCTGCGCTTTGTATATCTATCACCACTTCGTGATCTCTTATATAATATAATATGTTATAACAAAATAATTTTAGTCAATGAATCGTGGAAAATGTGAACAATTTACAAAAGTCATTAACATTTTACTTTTTTCTCTAATTGGACATATTTCAATGCTGAAATGACGTTCAGACAGTCATTTGCTATATCGACGTTAAACTGTCGTAATCGTTTCAGCAATTATGCCTTCGAAGCTTTTTATTTTCATTTCTTTATTATAGTTTTTTTATAGGTAAATACTGGGGGAATTAAATAAAATGAGGACTAAGGGAAGGTTTTAGTTGCTGCTGAATTAGCAAAGTTTGTTTTAACTTCACTCTGTGTCCCGCAAACAGGAGGGGAGGCAGACAATATTTTGTGTCATGACGCTCCGTCAACTACGTATTACCCAATTTTTGAGGTATTGCGTGTTAACTAGCGCAACTCAACGCTGCCCTTTGACTAGTTACCAGAACGAGAAATGATTATAAGTAATAATCCTGTGTGGGTATCGAACCCACAACAGCCGCCTTTATAGTTAGACGCTGCGCCACGATGGTTACACCCGGTAACGACCCATTTACTATTGAGGACCCAACGAATTCCATCATAACCTTCTGGTTCTTGCGTCTGCTTAACCAGAACGTCTGCGTCACATATCTATTTGAAGATCGACTACTAAAATAAATATTGTAATATATAAAAAAAAAACATATTTTTCTTTAATTTTGTCCTTAAAATATTAACTAAAACTCCATCAAAATTTGTTTCTGCACCCTTCGGAATAGTAAAAATAAGCTTAAGTCCTTTTGGATTTTAATAGTTTTAATATATTTTTTAAGCCAAGCAGGTATTACATAAAATAAATCACAGACATAAGTCTAGATATAATCTAAGCGGTAGGAACTTTTCCTATCGGCCACATTGTACCGCGATATTCATGAAACGGCCCCGTAATCTCACAAAGTGATTTCTTTTTTCCTGAATGCCTACATTTTATTTCTATTGGTAAATAGTACTTGGAGTTTTATGGTAATTTCAATATTTTTTCTGTAAAAATTTTGTCTAGAATAGGAACCACACCTGTTTTATTATTTAAAGATAACAGTAGTGGCGCATGGGCACAAGACTGTAAGCGCAACGGGTTATGGGTTCGATTCCCACAATTAATTACTTATTTTCATTTCATTGCTATGGTAGCGCGGCGTCGAATTTCGCCACTCAACACACAATACCTCCAGGAATCGGTGGAAAGTGGGGAACGGTAAGCGAGGATGGGAACGAAGTATCTTAACATTAGGTTCCTTTTGTCTATCCTGTTATATGCCGGATACAACGTTAAATTAAAAAAAGAAATATCTAGTAATATATTTAATTTTAAGTTTATACCTACAAAAAAGCATATTTATCGTTAAAAGTATCAATATTTTACAAACAAAACCTATATAACTGCAGTATTTTCTTCCCAATTTCACCACAAAAATCGTACGCAACAATAATGTGGGCACAGTATGTACGTAACGTAACCTTTGCCAGCAATTAACACTAATGTGATATTTGTTGATAATTAGTAGACACCGACCTTGAGGGATTGTTTACAGTTTGCACATGAGGCGATGGTGAGAAAGACACATGCCCTTATATTAGTATACTTACATACGTGTATTTATATGGTATTTTATTATTATTTTTATATTTAGAATAAGGCCGTCGTGGCGCAGGAGCACAAGGCGTGAATGTACCGCGACGGTTGTGGTTTCCATTACCTTTGTTGCGTTCTGTTGAGCTCCTTTAACACGTAATGCCTCGAAAAATTCGGCGGAAAGTGGGGAACGGAGTGTCTTAACACTCTTCATCTACATTGCTGTGTGCCGGATGCCTCTATTTAGAATAGACGTTATTTGCGGTTTCGTCCCTGTGGTGAAATGGATATAGCTGAAAATTGTAAGCTGTAGTTTTTGACTTTTCAATTGTTACATTGAAATAAATAATAGAATATAATATAACCTTTCTCGATACAAACAAGTCAAGCAAGTTTTATATCATAGAAATGTTTTTTTTTTCGATTTAATAAAATAGAACCTGAGATTAAGGCGTTGAACCAAGCAAATTTACCAAGCAAAATACTAATATATTTCAAAAATTAATAAAAGTCAAGTATAGAGTGCCTTATCACTATGATGCCTTAACACTATGAATTCTGTAAGAAATCGGTTTTCGGAAAAGTGATAAAGCCATGGCACATTTGTTTATCTTTAAATTAAATTAATAAACTGTAGTTTTTATTATTGTTATAATATGATCTCTCCGCCTATATTTCTAAATGCGGAAATTTTATAAAGCTAAAAACAAACGTATAATAATTTCAAATTATTTACGTTTAAATGCATCTATCTGTGTAGAGGAAGTGGCAATCATCACTTTTTGCTATTTTCACTTTGAGAGTCGATACACGTCCGATGACGCTTAATGCCTTTCATTGTCTCTACTACAGGTCTTTTACTGGCGTTTACTACACTCGCTAGCGATGTAAAGTACAAAGATAAATCATAATTAAGAATTTTTAAACATTTTTAAAGTGTTATTCCACATTTAGGAAAGAAAAATACTTATTTAGAAAACGTATAAAAATTCCTGGTCGGTTTGGCTACGATGAAATTTTTATACGTTTTCTAGATAAGTATAATTAAGAATTTCATCAAATAATTACATAGGTAATCGTGGCGCTATAGCGTAGATTCGATTCTCACTCGGAGAAATTATTTATTTTTATTTTCTTACCTCTAGTAATAAGATAAAACGCGCCGTGTAGTTTTGCTACTTAATACGCAATGTTTCGAAATTTGCGCGGAAAGTCGGTAAATGGAGTGACTTGCACTAAGTTTCCGCTATCTTTTTCGCTTTATGCGGGATTGTAGCGTGAAGCTAAATAAATAAATAATAACTGTTTATATTATTTATTTAAATTTTCTGATTTAACTTATATCCGAGAAATTTGGTTCTAACTTCGCCACCTAAGTTTCTTAATCAAGATTATTAAGGTTAATCGTTGCTTAGGGAAGGTCTATCCATCTAAAAATCAAACCAGTCATTGTGAAAGGATAAAGGACAATATGCTAGGAACTTTTACGAGTACGAAATATTAATTATATAACTATCTAATATGTTGAGATATTTAATAACAACATTTATTATATATTACATAAATCATCACAATTATAAGATACCATATGAACCGCGTTGGAACGGCAGTTGTAATAGTAAACTTAAATAATTCTACACACCGATTCATAGTTACCATTTTGTGTACAAACTAATACAGTCATTACGCCAATGGTAATAAAGTTTTAATTTCAATGTCTATGTGCATCTGCATCTAGTTCATACTAGGTAAGTCAATTTATTAAGCTTCAACGTGATATGATTTCACAAACAGCTTTCTCGTTTTAAAGGTGGTCGATTTTATAATAGTCAAAGATCACATTTTTTAAATGACCTCACTGACCACATTTTTTGAATGAATGATGATGAATTATCTCTTTTGCAATTTGTGGAAAATCACTTGCTGAAAATCACGACGCTTGGTTGGACGACGAGTGGTTTTTGACTCGATTCTCTGTCAACCACTTGCGTGATCATTTTAATATTATTTTATTTGTATTGGGCTTAAGCAATTTTCTTAAAAGTATCATATACATGAGTATGAAATGTTTATAAATATTTCTCTCACGTTTTTTTATCACAGAGAGGCAGAGCATACCCATAAAACACTCCATTCTTCAATTCCCTCCTCAATTCCCACGACATTTCATGTTGAGTGGCGGAACTTACCAGGGCGAAGAAATATAAACCTTTTTTAATCCCTTGANCCACGACTGGCCTCGAATAATAAGTTAATTTTCTTATAATACGATATTGAGAATTGGCAAATATTTCAATAGGTAACCACAATTCTATCAAGCAACTGTGCCACTACAGCGTCATTCATAAGTTTTCTTAACCTTTTAAAAAAACAATAAATGTGCACGCTTTATTGGTATTCACGTCGCTTTTTGTGCAGTCTAACGTCCGGTCACTATATTCGCATAGCCTCCCTACAGTGTAAGCCTTTGTTGTATATGAACATGTAACATAGAACAAGAAATGGAAATTGTACTTTATTCAATTTAATAAAAATATTATTGAGGCCAGTCGTGGCGCAGGGGCACAAAGTGTGGCTGAAAAACTGACTGGTTGTGGGTTCGATCCCCACTCGAGGAGATGAAATATTTATTTAAATTTATATTTCCATTTCTTCGGTCTGGCGTCGAGGCAAAGCGCGGCGTTGAGTTCTGCCACTCAACACGGAATGCCTCTAGAATTCGGCAGAAAGTGGGGAACGAAGTGTCTTAATACTAGGTTCCTTCTGCCTACCCTGCTGTGTGCGGGATACAGCGTGAATTATTAAGGACAGAGAAAGAAGACGTAAGAAATTCATTCTTACCTTAGCCAGAGCTCTTTTATCTGATACAAAATACAATGTTTTCTCACTATTAAGATTAATAATAACCACAAATATATAATTTCAGATTTTTTCCTGCACTAATAGGAACTACTTTAAGATGCTAACTGCCAATTTTGAAAATTTTAGGTTACCCGGTAGTACTCTGTTAGAGTCTCGAAAAACATTATATAAACGGCCATAACTTTTTTTTTTTGTAAATGTAGAAATACGTTTTTTATTAGGAAATCATGATTCCGTGGATCTAGGTATATGGTTTGAATTTTAAGTCGATATCTCCCAGCGTTCCTGAGATAAAGGCTCTTGACAGACAAAATATAAATATAATAAATTAATATAATTTTACAACTTTACCATTTCTATTGAATGTTCTTAGTCGGTCTAGCCGCGTGGTCTTCTCTATATGTGCCTGTGTGGTATACGTAGCAGTTATTGATTGTCGTTTAAAGCGTTAAGCTTGGATTGCACTGAATGCAATTAAATGAATACAGCTTTTTTATAATAAAGCATTATAGATTTTGCAGTAATAAATAATATTTTGTATAATGAAATGTCTTTTTATATACAAGAATTTTGAGACGTTCCGTGTAGAAGAACTCAACGCTGCCCTTTGTCTATATGAAGGGGGAAATATTTTAAATATTATTATTTCCCGGGGTGGGGATTGAACCCTACATCCGTAGCTACACTTAGAAGATGTGCCACTGTGCCACGATCCACGGCCTAAAATAAATAGTTGATCAAAACCTTTAAAATCATGAAATTCTGAGCGACTTTCTTTAGATATATGTATAGTTTAAATACATACGAGTCGTATTTAAATGGTTATTTGTTTTTTTATGTTCTTCTGAAAGGATAAAATATGATACCCACATGAAGTCTAGCCGATATAAACCGTGATAAAGAGTAACACGTCTATAAAACATAAGTTAAATGCTTTCTTCTCTAAAATAATAAAGCTTTTTAGATTTTCCTGTGGACTGTTTTGGTGTTAATATAAAATAAATGTAGAGGTTACATATTATATTTTAAAAAATCTGCTTCATACTGTATCCCGCACACAGCAGGGAAGCAAAGGGAACCTAGTATTAAGACATTCCGTTTCTCACTTTCTGCCGAAATCTGGTACATGGAGTTTTGAGTGGCGGAAGTCAACGCCGCGCTTTGACTCGACACCAGAGCGAAGAAATGAAAATATAAATTAAAGTAAATATTTCATGTCTTCGAGTGGGGATCGTACCCACAACCAGTTGCGTTTACAGTCACTGACTTGTGCCCCTGCGCCACGATCAGTCTATAAATGTGATTAAAATGTTAAAAATTATTAAAAAAATATAAAAAAAAATATAGTATCATCCATATATAGGCAGTATGTAGGTATTTTTAAAGAAAATATTCGTCTTAGGCAATCGTTATAGATTTGAATATCACTGAGAAGAACATATTTTATAATAGAAATAATTAATGAAAAAAAGAACAAAGTGACAAAATACAAGTTATAAATTTATATCACGTAAAGTTATAAACAATATAATAATGTAAAACGAAAAAAAAATATATAGAAAAGCGTCCTAAATGCCAAATTTATCAACAAACAGTGTAAACGATTATAGTAATAATTCCCATTACAATAAAAGCCATAATCTACTAAGCTTAATAAATCCTGGTACTTACTGGTACTGAGGTTACATTGTGAGAATAAAAAATATGAAGTTATCTCCTCAGTCTAGACATTTGTAATACAAAAATATCATTTATCTTACATAAATGATATCACATCTGTTATTTGTAGGCAAATTTTACAATGAAATTTAGTATTTTATTAAAACTGGCCAAGTGCGAGTTCGCGAATCCCGCGTGGAGGGTTCCGTATTGTTACTATCTTTAAAAAGGGAAAAAGACTATCTATTATATATGTAGTATGGGAAAAATCCCCTAAAATATTAATTTTATCCTTAAAATATTGATTTATTAGAAAAATAGCTTCCCCAGGCTCACAAATGCCCATACTTTTTTTCCCTTTTTTATTTTAAATTTTCGCTTATAATGTATTTGTACAAAACCGTGGACTTCTTTATTAACTAAAATGAGTTCTTCGCTGACATAGTGTTAGTATTGTTTACATTTTTTTTTGCGTGATGGTATCGTCATGTTCAGAAATGCAGATTTAAGGCTGTCTATCAAAAATCTATTTTTTCCTTTGTGGAAGCCCCCATAGATCGGCGGATAAAGGTGCCATTGTCGCCGGAGTGACTGGTCACTGTTACGACGGCGTGGGAGACACTTGCGAGAACATGGATCCTCACATCTCTAATTCGGAGCTTGCGCACGTTTGCCTTTGCGCCTTTAGGGTTGTCTGTTTTTTAGTATTTTTTGCTATAGCGGCAATAAAAATACATCATCTGCGAAAAGGTCAACTTTCTATTTATCAGGGTTCATGAGACCACAGCCTGGTGACAGACGGACAAGCAGACGGACGTACTTTTAGTAGTATTGTAGTAGTCCCCTTACCCTACTAGTTTAAATTGGCCCTAAAAATTATGAAATATGAGCCTGTCCTGACGCAGTGAAACGCGATAGTTATAAATTCGATCCTTACTCGGAGGAACTTTCCGCTCTATAAAGAAAGTTTGGTGTTCAATTTCGCTAATTTAAACACAATGTTATTGCTTTGGGCGAGGAGCGTAGAACGAAGGGTTTTGACACTCTGCCTATCATTTTATACGACAAAACTTTAAAGTTAAAAAAAAATCTAAAGTAATATCTTGATAACAATTATAAAACCATGGGCAGGTGAAAATCGAAAGCACTTAGTAAAATACATACGAATTTTGATATTAATTTTAAAAGGCAAGGATATAGCAAACTTAAAGTATAAGTTAATTAATATTTAATCACTTTGTATCTCAAGAGATTTTGATTAGCATAATATAAGTCGAGGACAATCTTAATAAAGATAATAAATCCGAATGTTTATATTAAATTAAGCATTAGTGATTTATTTCTAAGGTGAAAATCGAAAACTTAATTTTGGCTTAATTTTGATACCGACGTCTACGTTTTTGTTTTTAGTATAACACATTAGAGTAAATTAAAAATAATAATAATAAATCAGCTTCACGCTGTATTCAGCATGCAGCAGGTAGGTATGTAGCCAGAGGTAAGGAGGTACCTATATTAAATTATAAAATCTGTTTTAAAAAACAAGATCCCTAAAAAGTTCCGCCATTTTGTTGCGGCGCCAATTTTAGATAAACAACGATATTGATAATTATTTATATTGCAATTTCATTGTTATCAGATTTGAAGTCGTAATCCAAATTTTAGCACAATCGGACGCTTTGAAGTGAGTACAATGGAGCTTGCAATATTTCACATACACTAAAACGTTAAGTCAAATAATAGCTAGTAATTAACACTACTTACGTTAAAAAGTGTAAAAATTTGTCGCTTTTTATGATTTAAAAAAATCCAAATTTTCTATTATATTTTTCCCTGGATAGGTACTATTTTTAATATTTGATTTAAATATTATATAAATAAATTAGAGTGTCAGCGACTAAAACATCTAAAACAGTGAAATATAAATATTAATAACTATAGAGCATTGTACTGGACTTGTCATCTGCAGATACGCTTCCAAACTTTATATTACTAGTAAACTCAAGCTACAATTTCGTTCAAAACTAAAACATAGATATTTGGACGGTGTCCAAGAGGCGCGGGTTCAAATCTTGCTTTTTTCTGTGTTAAAGTTTTGCTGTTGGTCTATGAAATATTTAGCGGAATTTAAACAAACATTGCATTAACAAATAGCATAAAATTTTAAAATTGAAAATATTATTTTATAACGAAACTCAGGATATAATAATATCTTAGGAAATCACTCTTAGACAGTCTACAAGGAGATAGGATTCGAGTCCCACTGCGTTTAAATTTTTATATACTTTTTTTTATTTGTATTTTAGTACATTATCTTCAGTGAAATAGGCACAGAATGAAATACACCTTACGAAAAATTATATAATACATATAGCTTTCCTGCAGCATTAACCATATGCTTTCTCTTGTATTGTAAGTTTTTTGTCATTCTTTTATCTATCAACGTGAGCAAATTACTTCAGTCATTTACAAAGTTACTTTAAATAGTATATGTGAAAGGCGGTCTGACTCAAAATTGTCACTTGTTAATGACCCTTAGCGTTAAATTTGATGCATCAGACAATGCCTCGTTAGAAAATACTTTTCACAATCAAGTCTAAGTAAATTGACTTTCGGGGTTTTAAATTATAAAAATAAACGAAATAGATTTAAGTGGTTTTAAATTTAGTGCAAACTTTATTTATTTTTCCAGTAAATATATCCAAAAATAGTCGGATATCACTCAAGTACATGGATGTACGTACATATGTTTATAAGCCAAAGAAAACGAATTCTTGGGCTATCGCCCTATAAGTAATATGAGTAAAATTATTATAATAATAAAAATAAAAAAAATCCGATTTCTTAAAAATAATAAATTGAAAAGTTTGTACGAAAACTTAAAATTCAGTTAAGCTTTGCAATTCACTATGACAAGCTTTGTAAGCTGTAAATTAGCTTTCAACATCGCGTTTCTTTGCGTAAATTTAATAGCTGTCACATGCAGTTAGCGAGGTGTTCAAAACGAATATAAGGTTCTTGTTATACTAAAAATAAAAGTCATGTTACACTTGTAAATCATTAAAATCACTGAAATGAAGTCTTCGTACAGTAATTTATAAAGAAATATTGATACTAAAGAAATATTTATATTTAACCGTTTAGGTGATAGTAGTACTGGTCTAGTAACTGGAGCTGTTGTTCTTTAGAAGGTGAAGTTTACAGTTTCGAGAATTAGTTTACATATATAAAATGTAGTATAAATTACATATTCGTTGAAATATAAATACTAATGCAACCCAGATAGCGCATATGTTATATGGAGATAAAAGAAAAATAAGTTTTTATTTTTGACACAAGACTACAGATAAAGGTACTAAATACATTAGTGAGATTTAAATAAAACAATATTTCACCAGGGATCATTAATATAAGAACTTTTTAAACATTCTGTTTATATATGTGTTATATTGTGTAATTCACCTATGTCATATCGTCGTCGTCGAAAAAAATATTCGCGCTATACCCACATATATATCTGAGTAGGCAGACGAAGACACTTCGTTTTTCACATTCTGCGTGTAAAAAGGTATTGAAACTTATATATGTATATTCTTATACTATCCATATATAAGAGGCTAGTCGTGGCGCAGGGGCATAAAGTGTGACTGTAAAACCGAATGCTTGTGGGTTCGATCCCCACTCGAGGAGATGAAATATTTACTTAAATTTATACTTCCATTTCTTCACTCTGGTGTCGAGGCAAAGTGCAGCATTAAATTCTGCCACTCAACACGCAATGCCTCGAGGATTCGGCAGAAAGTGGGGAACGGCGTGTCTTAACACTAGGTTCCCTCTGCTTACCCTGCTGTGTGCGGGATACAGCGTGAAGCTAATTAATTTATTATATTATTCATGATTTTACTTACCCCAATATGTTGTCCATCTATGAACAATTGCGGGACAAGAATTTGATCACTCTTCATCCTATCTCTAATCTCATCCTGGTACTCAGTGCTCATGAAGACATCCCGTTCCTCATACTTAATCAGCAGGTTCCGTAGTATCTTCTTAACAAGGACACATCTCTGATAAGTGTTGCGAACAATGCCCATCGTAGTTGTATATAGGACGACTTTGCCGGCATCTTTCTCTTTGTAACTCTGTAAAAAATATAACATTTTTTATTATAGAAGATTCATTATGAGATAAGATTTAATTTTAATAGTCTACATTATATCATGCCTCTAGTGCCAATATACCCATTCAATATAAAGCGATATTTTTAGCATTAATGTGTCGACTTTGCTGCATTTTGTACGAAGTTCGCCGGGTAACCAAATCCTATAAGGTACTTCCCGTAGACCTACAGTTATGAAATTTGGTATGAAGTAAGAACTTACAATGCAAATAAAGTAAAAAATCCTAAATGTTAATTATTTTTTGATGATTCATGAAAAAAAATCATTACAGACTTATTTTTGTAGTTAATTTCAAACAAAATGAGGATAACAAAATGGGCATATGCCTGCAAAGTTAAGTTTGTCAACTTTCATAACAGTTACTTCCCGTTAACCAACCTCAAATCGATTTTTTTATCTTTTAAATGGTGACATCCAAAACAATTCTAAAGATACCGTACTAAATAACCTAATAAGTCCCATAACTTTATACTTGGCCCTACAATATGAAGCAATCTAACAAGCTTCACTAAAATTAATACAAGTAATATGCAAATTAGTAATAAAAATGAAGGGTAATCCAGATGTTCCCAAACTATGCCAATTTCAGGGTTTATAGGCCATTATGAGTGGAATCTGAGGCGAGTCGCTAATTGGACGTATCTTGTAATAATATCTTGAGATATTAATTTCTTAAGTAGAAGATGTAACAATGTTGTGGTGAATGTTTGTTTTTGTTTTTGTTCTGTTCATTCAAGTTTTTTCTATAATGTAAAAAAGTTATTTTGTTGTGTTTGAAACGTGCTGAATGAAATGAAATAGTTTTCGGTTTTTGTTGTTTTGAGATGGAGATGAGATCCTCATTTTTTTTGCAGGTCATAACGTGGACGTGTTATAGAGAAAAAAAATGAAAAAGAATAGAGATGATTTTTTCGAATTTTAGATTAATACTGCTAGACTAGACCTGCCAGAATTCGGCGGAAAGTATTTAACGCAAGTATCTTAATAGGAGTGTAATGTCTTAACATAGGTTCCTAGGTTCCCTCTGCCCACCCTCCTATTTGTGGGGTGAGCGGGTGAAGCTAATAAAAATGAAATATAAAAAGCATCCGATCAGAGCCATCTATTACAAAACAAAAACATTAAAATAACTCATATAATCTACTATATTGTAACATTTAGTGAACAGACTTAGCCTCTACTAGTTCAAGAGAATCAAAACAGATGGCGTAAATATTTGGACACTACTCTTTAGTTAATATAATAATATTTAATATCAAGGGAATTGTGGCATAAAATTAAATAAATAAGAAATATGATCGTGGCACAGTGGGACAGAAACTGCAAACTCGATGGTCGTGAGTTCGATTCCTCTCGGGAGATTAAATATGCGGGTCAAAGATTGCAAATTAAAAGAACAAATACTAAAAACCAGCTAAATGTGAATCAGACCCGCGCACGAAGGATTCCGTACCTTTATCTATTATGTACTATCGTATTTTATTAGAGTACCCTTAAATATTTATATTTTATAATTAGACATTTAATATAAAAATATTAAATGTCTAACTATCACAGTTCATGAGATACAGCACTGTGACAGACAGACGGACGAACAGACAACTTATATACTTTTTATATATACTTATATACAGATAACTTATAACGAATTCTTAGTAATAGGGTAATAGGGTCCCTAGAATAGGATTTTACCCTTTAGGTACGGATCCCTATTATAGTACTAGTACTAAATTTAATCAAAACTTACTTTTTTAAAAAAATAAGAAATATTATTTTTAAATACCAGAAAATTATAAATATTATTAATGTGTTAAAATTTTATTCAAAAGAACCTAAAAAAAATGTTATACCTGCCCTTCTTAGTATTCTATTGAAACATTCATGCAAATTAAAGTACATCCTTATCCAAATATTTTTTTATACTACCGACATAATTTTATTGTTAGCTCCGTGGGTCAATTAAAAACTTGCTAAGCAAAAACATTTAAAAAAAATATTTGATAAAAATTATTATATACTTAACATTTTTTTACTTACTTTATCATGTGTACAAGGTACTTAACGTTACGCTACGATATAATATTAGTACATAACATATCAAATGGACCACAGCATCCCATTCACAGGTAAAATGTTGCGGAAAACTAAATCAAATTAAATCAAATCAGCTTCACGCTCTATCCCGCACACAGCAGGGTAGGCAGAGGGAACCTAGTGTTAAGACACTCCGTTCCCCACTTTCCGCCGAATTCTGGAGGCATTGCGTGCTGAGTGGCGGAACTAAACGCCGCGCTTTGCCTCGACACCAGAGCGAAGAAATGTAAATATCAATGTAAATAAATATTTCACTTCCACGAGTCGGGATCGAACCCACAACCAGTCGACTTTACAGTCACATTTTATGTCTCTGTGCCACGACTGGCGTCACGCATGCAGAAAACTAGAAAGGTAATATAGGTATAAGTATATATAAATAAGTATACTTTTGCAATCGGGTAAAAATAATATACATAAAAGTATGTATATATATAAAATTTTATATTCTCAAAGGTACCTAAATGGGTCATTTTACATATACAGCCGTCGAAACGCATTTCGTAGAAGTGCAAACCGCACTAATATTTACAAGTGTTGCCGTTGCGTGTTTGCGTAACTTCCTATTTGATACTCTGCGGTTACTTTGTGTTACAATAGCTGGATGTATGTAATACTTGTCATTTCTATCGACAATATAATATCTTGTTTGCTCGAAACCATTGGTTACTGATGAAATAACGTGAAATTTCGTAATGATTTTTTTTTCACGTTCACCTATATATAGCTTCTACAGTAAATTAATATAGTGCGTATTGTGTATATAGCAGGGTAGCCAGAGGGAATCTAGTATTAAAACACTCCGTTCCTTACTTTTCGCCCAACTATCGATATATTGGATATTACTACTACTACTACTAACTATCGATACGAATGGCAGACCTCAACATCACACTTTTTCTTTTTCTTGCAAATTCATTTTATTACTTCTTCTTACAAGTTCATTTTATTATTTTTTTAACATTTTTTAGAGTGTTATTCCACACTTAGGAAAGACAAATGCTTATTTAGAAAACTACTGATTTGAAAGTAGCGGGACTCAAACCCGCGGCTCCTGGAAACCATCGGTTTCCCGTCCGGTAGTCCCGCTACGTTCAATTTTTTATACGTTTTCTAAATAAGTATTTTGCATTTTATTAATTGCAGAATTATGGAGACAGAACAGCGTGAAGCTGATTTGATTTGGAGAATGAAAAATATACTATATTTTTCATTCTCCAAATCAAATCAGCTTCACGCTGTTTCCCGCATGCAGCAGGATAGGTAGAAGGAACCTAGTCTTAAGACACTCCGTTCCCCACATTCCGTCAATTCTGAAGGTATCGTGTGTTGAGTGGCCTCGCCCCGCTTAACGCCGCGCTTTGCCCCGACACCAGAGCGAAGAAATGGAAATATACATTTAAATAAATATTTCATCTCCTCGAGAGAGGATTGGACCCACAACCAGTCGATTTTGCAGTTACATTTTGTGCCTCTGCGCCACGACTGGCTTCTTCATTAGCCGCTCTCAAGATAACGCAATTAGGTACAACATTCACGTATAAATTGTAACTAGATCAAGTGGAGTAAAATAAGAACTACGCATTTTACTACAATGGTGTAATTGGTAGCATATAATCACGTTTTAACATTTCAGTACCTCATGATAGTGTTGACGCTTACGGAACTCTATCTTAAAACAAAATAAACTTACAAAAGTCAATCTTTAATCATAAATCAATCATTAACAAAATTATTTTTTTTCACACGGATAAGACCGTATCGTAAACATTTTATGGGAACATACGCATAAAATTATTATGCAATTATTGCCAAATAATAATAGTTGCAATAATTGCCATACATTTATTAATAATATTTTGGTGTCGTCACAACGTATAGGTCAAGATGTCTATTGACAGGCTGAACAAATTTATAGCTTGTATCTTTAATTATTGAAAGATATATTTGACAGATACGACTAATTAATAGTAAATTTACACACATATATAATTTGTACATATTTATGTAATTTCAAAATGGTTGTAAGAACTAAAATTATGATGGCATTATTGAGTTATGGAGACGTAAATTTAATGTTAATATTACACACCTTTATAATACTTATTTGGTGCAACAAAGACGTAATTGCACAACTTTACATTTTTTTATAAAATCGCAGAAATAAAAATATTTTTACTTTAAGAATAAGCATACAGTGGGAATCACACGTACGTGTCTCCACTTTCCACCCGAGATCAAGACATTACTTGGTGCGTAGCTGAACTTAACGAGAAAGCAAACATCAAAAACATGTTTTTAAACATTTTAAATAGTTATTTGTAGTCATTATTCTATCACGTAATCATTTACTTGAGTGCTTGAAAACAGAATAATCTTATGGCACTTGAAACACCACTTAACCGTAAAATACATGTAGTCCAGCTGCTCCTAATCAATGTATACAGAGTGTCATTAAATAGTGAACTTTATACGATACGATTTTAAATAGAATCGTTACATGAAAACAAAAAGTATGTATTTTACATTGTGATATTTTTATTATTTTCAAAATATAAGCTTTTCTATCACTTTAGAAGAGCTTAACATACATTCTTATTTTTTTATATTCCCAACAAGTTGCAAATTTCTGTAGCAATACCCCTATATCCTAAGTAATTAAGACACTCCGCTCTTCGCTTTTCGCCCAATTTTCGAGACAAATTGAAGACAAAAACGAGGTACCGTATAATATACGGTAACAAATAATGATTATGGCTAGTCGTAGAACCTGACCTTGCATATAATAAAAACAAACAATAAATACATTTTTTTCTTTATTTAAAATGTTTTATGGGCTATAATATTTATTGGCACGATTCGTTACTGTTCATTAATTTAGAAGATCTTATTCTGATGTGATAACAAGGAAGCTTGTATTATAAACGTTGCCAAGATTAATTATCATACTTAATATCTTCCTATATGTATTAATTAATGTATACTTTGAATTGATGTCGTTAAGGTGTTATTCCGCCATTTAACTTCCAATGTCTCGAGAGTTCGGTAAAAAGTGAAGAACGGAGTGTCATAGCACTAGGTTCCCAAGGATACCTCTGTCTATCGCGTTAAGTACGGATATCTCACCGATGACACACAATTGCTATGATTTCAAACTCCACGTTTTTTTTATTTCTTTGATCTTTTTGACAATAATAACGTTAGTGAGAATAGAAAGAAGATAATATTATCCCTGTTTGTCATTGATTGTCTTTGCCTTTCACATAAAAAAATTAAGTAACAGTTTTATAAAAAAAAAACAAACATTTTGTACATCATAAAATATCGTCTACACTAAATGTCTTTTACACGACACGACATTATAGGTCAGTAACCAAACGTACAGTTATTCAAATATGCCTATGTCCATTTCTTTGTTATTCACAAATTGTATGTTATCGATGAAGATTGATGGTTTTGTTTGATGCTTGGAGAGGAATATGGTTTCCGAGAAGGTGAGATTCAATTTATTATAATTGATTGGTCTTAATTCAGAGGTTAATGTACTTTGTGTATGAAAGGCTTAAAATGTTAGAAAGCTCCCTTTTTTGCAGTTTTCTCACATCGTGGTGTAAACAGAAAACATGGTGTTAAGCATTTTTTTTAACCGACTTCTGTAAGTAAAGGAGGTTATCAATTCGACTGTATTTTTATATGTTTGTTATTAATAATTAAAAAAATAATAAATAAATAAAAAAAATTGTAAATAATTTAAAAAATATTAAATAATTCTGAAGTTGGTGCCAAGTAAAACAAACAGGCTTAGTAATTTGATATTGTATGAGGTTGTTGTAACATTAACTTGACACCGACTTCAAAGCTATAAAATATTTTTTTAATTATTTTTGTTTAACAAAATCAAAGTACGTTTTACTTAATGTAAAATTATTTTTTAATTTTTAGTTCGTTGTCTGAAGTCAGCTTTTTTGTTCTTAATTAATTTATTTCCTTTCCTCCCGAATTCGGAAGCTCCTTGTGATAAATATATTTGTACTTTTACAAAATGGTATGGTAAGGCATGGTAGACTAGTGCAAAATTATAAAATTGTCTACTTTATGGACTTTTTTATAAATGAATAAGTAGTTGAACCCATACTTTAATTTTGGAAAGAAATATAGTAAAAAACATCTATGTTATATATTTAATAATTGATATAAGATTCATAAACGTCGATGCAATGTACTATTTCCAAGAATATTATTCTAGATAAAATATATTAAATATTTGAAATATATTCCTTAAAAGTATGAAGCACAAAAGAAATGTAAAGTCGACCACATGTTGAACAAGACCCCCTCAAACCGGTATATACGGTTTGCCTTACAAGGTCGCGTCGCTTCGTGACTAGACGACTGCAACAATTCAATTTACTCTTAATAAAGATATAAATTTCATATCGTATTAGATACGTAGATTCCATTGGTATGAAGAATTCTAATTTATATGAGTATTTTACATTATTATAATATAATAATTACTATAAATCTTAAGAAATATGGGCTGGAATTGATTAAGCTTAAAAATACTATAACGAACCATAACGAACGAGGCTGTGTTAACATAATTTGCTTCCCATTTTCCGCCGAATTCAAAAGGCATTTTGCCTCGATACCAGAACGAAGAAATGAAATTATAAAATGTTTCATTACCTCGAATGGGAATCGAACCTCCAACTTTTGGCGTTTATAGTCACACCTGCCCCTGTGCCACGAATGGCCTCGACGTTATATGATTATTATATTTTTTTGTATGAATGCATACCTGTTGTAGAAGGTCCAATGAATAATGCAACGCTAGTGATCTTGGTCTAAGAAATAAGAGCATTTATTTAACGAACCTATTGCCAGTGCCAAGGTTTCAAATATTCTAATTACGGTCATGCAAATTAAATTGGTTATTTTTTAATAGGTTAATAGTTTATTTTTTATATTTATTGTGACACGTATAGTTAAAAAAACGCTGTTTTCAGTTTGATTGCTGTTATGTTATAAGAGAAATAATAATTATTTTTAAACTTTTTTGAGATCAGTCGTGGCGTAGGGGCACAAGCGTGTGGTTCGATTCTCACTCGAGGGAATGAAATATTTAATATCTTTTTTCTAGTGTCGAAGGAAAGCGCGGCGTTGAGATCAGCCACTCAACACACAATGCCCCCAAAATTAAACGGAAAGTGGGGAGCGGAGTGTCTAAACACACACAGGGCTTCCTCTGCCTACGCTGCTATATGCGGGATGCAGCGTGCTGCTGTTTTCTTAACTTTATATTATATTTTATATAAATAGTTAATTATATTTTTTATAAGTTACATAAATAAATAATTAACGACAAACAACGGTAGCCTCGAGTCGATAATAATTCAAGTAAGGCATAATGAAATGCGTACAAAGATCTAAGGCAAGCCTTCCCACGCTTTCAACTTACTAATTTACAAGATCCTATAAGTGCTTACTAATCGTGATTGTAATATATTTACATACAATTGTGCTGGCCCTTAGAAATAAAGTTATCTTGAATATTTACAAGATTATAAAATAGTTTCAATTTAAAGGTGACCGTTTTGAACGCTGTCATATATAACTAACATAAAACTATCCAAAATTTGTATAGGTATAAATATTTTATTAAATTTTCAAAATAAAGCACGATTTCACTGGTGTACGCTTCATAATTTAAAGTACAAAGATCTTAATACGGTTTGTATTCACAGACAGGATGATTCTAGAGGAAAATTGGCCGTGTGATCCCGGCCTAGAATAGGATCATCCTGGTACTGGTGGTGTCGTAAGAGGCGACTAAAGCACGTGTGGTAGAGTCACGTCGCCAGCAATGGCAACACGCATGGGCAGACTCGACCGGATCATTACCACCCCCGGCATTTAAAACCGGCGTGAAGCCACTAGGCTTTATGCCACTGCGTTTCGCATTAGGTAATGCCGGGCTCCGGGCGGCCAATCCACCTTACAGGCAGGCAACGCACCTATAGCTCCTCTGGTGCTGCACGGGGTCGTGGGCGGCGGTAATCACTTACCATCAGGTGACCCGAACGCTCGTTTGCCTTGTCTTTTCCATAAAAAAAAAATTATAATATAATAAATAATATTTATCATATTTATAAGTGTAAAATCCAGAATATATAATTATAAAGAACGATCTAGCCATATCTGCAACGCTTATAAAAAACCCCTCGGAATACTAGTGGCTATTTATTATAAGTTTAACATTCGGTATATCTTGGATAAAAAAAATGACAACTTATGACAATGACACATTCGTTTTATAATCTGTGCTTATTTAGCAAAATACAAAATTGTGTGAAAAAAGCAAGTACATTTAATTAATTAATTAACTTATTGGCGTGAAGTAGTTGTATATTATAAAAATGTATAGATTTTAATTAAACCCAGTGACTGACCTTCCTTCAGTCAATGTTAGTAATATAATTAAATTATAATTTTATTTATATAATGACATCGATAGAGTAGTTATATAGATACAAGGTAAAATATGAATGACCAAATAAACGAATGTGAAAGTTTACTAAAAGCTAATTTCACGTTTTCACCTTTTATATGCATTATAAACGAACAACAAACTATGAATTTTGAATTGATTGTTCAATTTATTGGAAATGTATTCATAAGTGAACATTAAGTTAGTAATCCTATTAAACATAAAAATAATAAATTAAAATACTGTAGATTGTTTTAATGTGTAGGACTGTATGTTATGAATGGGGGTTCATATTTTAATGAAAGATTTTATATTTAAAACATAAGCATAGTATATAAAACGCTGCTTTTGAGCATGTACACTAAAAACAACGGTAGCTATCGGAAGCCAAAATAACACTCAATCGTTAAGTTTCTAAATATTCTTGCATCAAACGACCGATATAATATTTCTATGTATATGTGTGGAAATATAAAAACAAAATGTCGTATCACTATCATCTCACTGTCATGTCACTATCCGTATCACTCATATTTTGCTTATTTATAAGTAGTACAAAGTAACATTGTTTTATTAATACCATAAAATCTTAGATTTGTTCTAGAATGTGGCTATAAGTTATGTAAGGCAGACTGCCTTGGTGTCGGCCTACAAGCGCCTGAGGTGATGCGATTGATTTACGCCATTACGGCCACATTATTTACGTTTATTAACCGACACTAACCTACTTTGAAAGTTACATTAATCCGTCTTAATTTAGACCTATACTTTGTATATTTTAAGAGGCCAGTCGTGGCGCAGTGGCACAAAGTGTGCCTGTAAATCGACTGGTTGTGGGTTCAATCCCCACTCGTGGAGATGAAATATTTACTTAAATTTATATTTCTATTTCTTCGCTCTGGTGTCGAGGCAAAGCGCGGCGTTGAGTTCTGCCACTCAACACGCAATGCCTCCAGAATTCGGCAGAAAGTGGGGAACGGAGTGGAAAAACGGAAACGGAACTTAATAATAGGCCTGCCTACCCTGCTATGTGCGGGATACAGCGTGAAGCTGATTTATTTATTTATGTTACTTTGTGTTTTTTTTAAATAAATTTTTGTGTCAAAATCTAAAAGTCTCCGTCAGAACGATCCGAACATAATTGCTATATATAAATAAGTATCTATTTCTCTATAATAATGTAATGTTGGTACAATTGCAGATGATTTAGTAATTTATTAAAATATATAATAATAATTGTTATTTGAAAGACTAAGAACATGCTGTTAATCAAGCCAATAGCCAGAAGACGTCAAAACCAATCTAAAGAGCCCAAATTCTTTAATGTCATTTTGCTACTTTTGGGTTCTATCATTAGATTAGTTCGATGGTAAAACGTCACCTGATCTATAATATATATAAATGTAAAAGTATCATAATAATTAAGTGTTATTACATAGTTACAGCTCGACCAAATAAAAACGTGTTTAAAAGAAGATTAATTAATTGATTGGCATTTCTACCCTAATTTTTCCATTTGAGCAGCTAAAACAGCATCTTCACAGTTTTTAGCATTCTTTCTCTATCTAAAGAGAAACAAATATATTAACACTCCGTTTACTATTCGTGGTATTTTCGAGTTATTCCGTATTGAATTGCGGGACTTTACACCACGCTACGTCTACCTGAGTGAGGAAACGACAATAAATATGATAATTCCCTCGAGCAAAATCCGAACTCCCAACCGTCATGTTTATAGCCGGACGCTGTCCTACTTTACCGTCGCCCTTTACTTTCCAATTATGGATGTTTTAAAATCAACAAACACTTGTAACAGATTTAAGTTTCACTAGATTTTTTATGATGTAAATAAAAGCGCTTATTCCAGTCTGATTGTGACAAAATACAGTGTTGC
The DNA here is from genome assembly GCA_013403705.1 of Heliconius hermathena. NCBI lineage: Eukaryota > Metazoa > Arthropoda > Insecta > Lepidoptera > Nymphalidae > Heliconius > Heliconius hermathena. Next base: position 118,420 of record JAAIXJ010000103.1, on the reverse strand, counting down.
CTTCCGTCAGCTAACAAGAAAAAAAGTGCGAACGGAACAAACATTACGAGACAATTTCTCCAAGACTATCTATTTAATTATAATGACAAACATTTTTAATATTATAAGTAATATTTTTTCATATTATTACAATTTTTTTATAGTGTTTATAACCTATATATCTGTATATTAGGACGGTATCGGTGTCATGATACAAATGAAATTGGCGTTTTGTCATGCTGGCCATTTTAAAAACAAATTTCTCTTCTTTAGTTACGAATTTCAAATTCAAATTCATACATATTTATTTGTGTTTCATTAACCCGTCATTCATTTGTTTTTTTTTAAGTTTTTTTTTAAATATCGCGTTATTTACGAGTACGAGTTCCACGTGGTATCAGTGTTGCGGAAACAGCTCGAAGGGTTTATTATGTACGAGTATATATCGCAAATGAAAACGTAATGCGTCTCTGGTTCAAACGTTTTCGTTCTAGAATTTTCGACCTGCAGAACAAGGCCCGTGGACGGCTGGAGATCCATGTTGATAATGAAAAATTGAAGGCTATTGTGGAAGCGGATCCATCCCAAACCTCGTTCGAACTAGCTGCAGGCTGCGGTGTTACTGATAAAACTGTTTTAACCGACTTGAGGCCAATTGCGAACATTAAAACGGTTGAAAACTATATGAATGGAGTGAAGCAAACTAGCAAACGGGTCTGGACTGTCGCATACTGCCTGTACATTACTGAACCGGCACAATAATAAAGGGTTTTTAAATCGAATCATTCGTTGTGATGAAAAGTGGACTCTACGATAATTGCAAGCGCTCCTCCCAATGACTGGACTCTGGCAAGTCCAAGTCCTGTCCTGAGCAAAAATTGATTGAGAGGTGAAGAGAAACGAATGTAACAATAAAAAATAAAAATTATTTTCATATTTAATGCTATTTCTTTGTTTACATTTTGTCCCATGCCCAAATGAATACGACAACGATGCTACGACTGACTGTGAATGAGTAAATTTAAAAACATATTAAACATAAATGGACGTAACATTATTAACAGCATAGGTCTCAATCACATCAGACATTGACAATTTATAGTAAAAACGTTTCAAATTGAACTAGAATCTGAAGCACTTAGTTGTAAGTTATGTCAGGCCTTGTAATCAACTCACAGGGATGAAACCAGTCAACAAGTTACTTTATATGGGAGTGACCGTTAAGTAATCGACACCAATGTTTTTTATTTGACTGATATGTAAGGAGAGAGTAATGTGTTTAACAGGATGTTCACATATGTTAATTTTAACATTTGTTTGTTTGTTTACGTTTACGCTGTATCCTGTACAAAGCAGAGTAGGCAGAGAGAACGTGGGAACCTAGAGTTAATACATTTTGTTCTTATATGAGACTTCCGTCCCCACTTGTAGCCGTATTCTGGAGGCCTTGTGTGTTAAGTATTCTAACTTAACGCTGCAAATTTTGACATATAGGTATATTTTGACATATATGCCTGTTTTCAAAGGCAAAAAGAATGATACATTATTTTTGTTATTCGGTTTACACATAATTTGCATACTCTGTAAGGTAGGTCTCGATTCTCCACTTTCCGCTCGAACGTCTCGAATATTGCATGTTCATTGGCGAAACCTAACCTCGCAATTTATTCTACCATTTATTTGCTCGAGCGGTGTTGACACCGCCAGGTTTGAACCTACAACCTTAATTTGAACTCTATCGACAGCTAAGACAATATCTTGGCAAAAAAACAATGTCACATAAAAAATACTAACTAATATTACAGTATATACTTATCAACACGTACGTAGTTTGCAAGAATTTCGAAATATCCTTTTGTCGCAATTTATTTAATATCGTGCCCACGTCCAACAGGTGGCGAGTAAATCACGTTAAGTGGTTCAATGGCACTGTTACGGTAATGACATTCTTTGAAGATGGTGTATGATGAAATATGTTACTTAAATATTTTTGTATATTATGTTTCAATCACTGTATCAGATGGGATAGGAGGTACTTTGTGATGGGTCATTCGATTCTTAGCTTTTTACCATTTTTGGGTGACGGCGGAACCTAACGCTACATGGAATCTGTGACATCAGACGGATTTATTTGATATTTTGAAAATAATTGAACATATATACATAAACGTGATACGTCCTATTGTCAATAAACTTCTTTAGAAAAAAATCTAAATGTGTGATATTTAAATGACTATTGAACTAAAAAAACTTTAAGCCGTTATCGGAATGTTTTGGCACAAAAAATATCTACATAGGGGGTGATATAAATTACTATAAAATGCATAGAACTGCTAAGCTCGGCGTTGAGTTCCGTCACACACGCAATACCTTTCAGTGAAAAATGGGAAAGGAAGTGTCTTAATAATAGGTTCCCTCTCTCTACCCTGCTGTGTGTGGGATACATCATATCACAATATATTTAAATCGTCAATTCCTAGTATTTATATGACAATAGTAACAAAATATGACGACAAAAGTATTTCAGAAATACTAACGACTTAGCAAGAAAGTCTAAATGACTATGAAATCTTACATAATGTGTGTTTTAAAGCTAAATGTGCAATAATTTACTTAACCGAGGCAGTAGGTATATGAAGTAAGGTGTTTTGTATGACAATACTCTTTGTTCACTTAGTTTCTTAACTGTTACTTTGTATTGGCACAATGTATAAGAAGAATTTATAACTTAATGTTAAAAATATGATTTGTTTTTATATATTTTTTTTTCAATTTTTGTTTATACGTATTTGCAGATTAAAAAAAAGTAAAGAAATGTTGAGGCCTTCGTGACGTAGCGACACAGCGACCGACTGTTGTTGGTTCGATTCTCTTTCTGAGGAATGAGTTAGTTTCATCTTCATCGCTCTGGTAACAATTTTTTTTCCACAATATTTTGTATATATAAAATAAATATATTGTTGAGGTTAATCGTGGCGCAGGGGTCTAAAGTGTGATTGTAAACGTGACAGGTTTTAAGTTAGATTCCCATACGAAAAAATGAAATATTTAATACTTTCATTTCTTCGCTCTGGTGTCGAAGTAAAGCCGTTCAATACGCAACGTTTTGAAAATATGGTGATAAAAAATAAATTATAACATACAATAAAAATATTGACGTACTTTGATAAGAACGTATGGGCCTAGTGGTCAGAGCACTTGGACGGTTACCAAGAAGGGAGTTTTAAATCCCGCTTATTAAATTATCATACGTTTTCTAAAAAATTATATATAATAATTGTACGATGATTCACTTGAAACATTCTCAAACAAAAATATGAATCTTTTATTATATAGTCTTTTATATTTCACCCAAATATCATGTTTGTGTGACGAAGTTCTAGTTTTGGTTAAGCTTTCACGAAACCGCAGTATTTACGGTTGGTTAATACATACCATCGACATTAAATTGAGATATTTTCTATTATTCAAATTGACATAAGTAGGCTAAACAAATAAAATTACACAATATATCTATAGTAAGCTTCACGCTGTACCCCGAAAGAACAGGGTAGACGGAGAGAACCATGTCTTAAGACATTTAATTCCTCACGCACTTGCCTATTTTCGAGACATTTCATATAAAGTATGTCGCGGTTTGTCTTGCTACCAGTGAGGAAATAAAATAGAATCATTCCCCCAATCGAACTCTCAACGATCGTGTTTACAGTCAGACGGAGAGCCCCTGGGCCGTGACTACTTCAATATAATACACTTTGTATGTATAAGAGACAAAAATGGAGAACGGAAGTGCCTTAATGGTAATAGAGTGTCTTAACTTTAGGTTCTCTCTGTGCGAACAACAGCGTGAAGCTAAAAAAACATATTTTATATTATTTTTAAACATTTTAAAAGTGTTATTCCACACTTAGGAAAGAAAAATACTTATTTAGAAAACGTATAAAAATTTGAACGCAGCGGGACTCGAACCCGCGCCTCCTGGTCGGTTTCCAGGAGGCGCGGGTTCGAGTCCCGCTGCGTTCAAATTTTTATACGTTTTCTAAATAAGTATATTTTATATCATATTGGACAAACATTTAAATATTAAAAAAATACGTTTTTTATTGTAATTGACAAGGACGAATTCTCTAGATCAAGTTTCGACGGAAATCGATCTGGCAGGACAACTTCATTAACTACGTTAGTGGCCTTTGAAGTTAGTTTTGTTCATAATCAATATCTATTAATATGTTTTTGGAATATATATTAAATGTTTAATAACAGGCTTAAGATAAAGGAAAATATTCGATAGATTCTATTGACGTAACAAACATAATATCTAATAATCATTATTCTTTGATATATATTTTTTGCTATTTCTATTTCTTTCCGGACTATTAAGAGCAACTTATAAGCAGTTGTTGTTTTACTGCATAGTAAAGTAGGCAAAGAGAGCCTAGTAGACACTTTGATCCCTACTTTTTGCCCAAATTTTCAAAGTTTGGAACTCAACGTCGCACTTTATCTAAAAGAGCAAAGAAATTAAAATTTCATAAGCGGAACCCATAATCATCACGTACACAGGCAGACGCCGCCGTACCACTGGGTCATGCAAATACAATAGCAGGTTTATTTATTCCGCTATTCTAAGGTCTATTCCATACAAAGGTTTAATTATCTAATTTAAATATTTTAATATAAAATAGAAGTGTGATTGCAGTAAATTTTATAGCATCATTTGAAGATAGCCGTTAAATAAGTCATTTTATGACTGAAACTCTATGACTATATAATGAGATTTTGAAACATTTTAATTTCCATTTTATGTAGGTATGAGGATTACTGTTTTGTATATTATTATTATGATTATATAGCTTCATGCTGTATGCCGCACATAGCTGGGTAAGCAGATGGAACCTGGGAACCTAGAGTCAATACACTCCGTTCCTCGCTCGCCACCGAAACCATTGCGTGTTGAGTGGCGGAAGTCAACGCCGAATTTTGCGTTATTATCAGAGCGAGAAAATGAAAATAATAAATAATTCGCTTCCTCGAGTGAGAATCAAACTCACAATCTGTCACGCTACAAGTCGCAAGTTTGTGCCCCTGCGCTACAACTAGTCTCTACTGTTTAGTTGTTTACTTATTGTCAAAAATATGTTTTCCAGTTTTAGTTTTAGTACTAAGCAAGGTGTAAACTTACCTATAAAAGAATTTAAAATATTCAACATAAACAGTTTGTAAAACAATAACGCAATACAAATGCCACAAGACGGTAGTCATCAAGCAGCCTAACCTTCCGCGTTCCACATTCATCGACGATTTTTTATTCACCATATTGTACATTATTTTGTTTTATTATTTTCTATTAGTTTTTATTTTGAGATTAGGAATAAACAAAATAAGCAGCATATTTTCTTTTTCTCGTATAGTAGGGAAGGCAAAGGGAACCTAGTGCTAAGACATCGTTTCCATTGCGCGTTGAGTGATAGTACTCAACGTGGCACTTTTTATGAGAATTAAGAAATGAAAATAATCAATGGTGGAAAAGTGAGCGGTAAGAGAGGTAGAGGGAGACCTTGGTTGACCTTCGAAAACACAGTATCAAAGATACTGGAGGAAGGTCACGTAAAAAGCATGAGGACCCCCCGAAGGGCATGTATGAAGAGGTTGATGACAGTGGACGAGGCGAAAGAGATATGTAGAGACCGTAGCGTTTGGTGCTCCGTTCTCTCTGACTACCCCGCAAGGGATAAAGCGTGAAGCTAAGTTAAGTTAAGTTAAAATAATCAATTATCTCGAGCAAAAATCAATCCCACAACCGTCGCGAATACAATCAGACGCTGCGATGCTGCGCCATGACGGCCTCAGAATGGGTTTTCAGTAAATATTTTGTCTGTAATTTGATTGAGTTAAATCTGTCAATATCATGTTGTAACAATTGTCATAGCCAACTTACACATGTTGTTCATGTAATCAGTTGATTACATGAACAACCTACCTATTCAAAGATCATGTTTTTTTGAATAATTAATTAATTGTGGTGCGGTGGTACAGTTCTTGATTGTTCATATACAATTGTTACGGGTTCAATACCTAAATGAAATCATAGTTGAGTAGCGGAACTCAACGCCGCGCTTTGCATTACCAAAGAAATTCAAAAATGAAAATAGTAAATATTTCACTCTCCCGAGTTGGAACCGAACCCGCAACCGTCGTGATTACAGTCGCTGGCTTTTACCCCTGCGCCACGACAGCCTGGTTGTAATATTTCAAACAAATTATAAAAATTAAGAAACCTATAGAGGTGTCAAAATATTTATAAACAGTAATGAATCAAAGTAAAATATTGATATGATATAACTCTTGTTTTTATGAAAAGACTTGTTTTTTGAAAGTTTATTTTAGAATTAATGGCTTCTATCATTTGAATAAAGGTAAAATTTTGTGAACATCCCATAATAAATCAATGTTACTTAAGACATATTTCAAATATGAGAAATCATTTAATTATATGTAATTTATAATTTACATATGAAAGTGTATCTAAATATCTACGTAACTGATGTACTGACTACGTTACTTAAACAATAAGAAGATAGGTTTTTTACAACTTAGTCCTCTAAAGGACAGGAATGTGTTATTAAAAATTAAATAAAATTAAATCAGTTTCAGTAAAGTTGATTTACCTCACAGTAGGGTAGGCAGAGGGAACCTAGTGTTAAGACACTCCGTTCCCCACTTCATGCAGACTGGCAGAACTCAACGCCGCGCTTTGCCTCGATACCAGAGCGACGAAATGGAAATATAAATTTAAGTAAATATTTCATCTCCTCGAGTGGGGATCAAACCCACAACCAGTCGGTTTTTTACAGTCACAGTTTGTGCCACTGCGCCGCGACCGATCTCAATGTCATCTATATGCTTCTAAATTATTCGGAAAGNGTTGTCTGTGTTATATATATATATATATATATATATATATATATATATATATACTGACTGACTGTAAACGCGACTGTCGAAGAAATTAAATATTTAATATTGTCATTTCTTCCCTCTAGTGTCGAAGCAAAGAGTGGCGTTGAGATACGTCTTTCAATATGCAATGCCTCCAGATTTCGCCGGCAAATGGGGAACGGTGTGTCTTATCACTCGATTCCCTCAGTAGCAGCATAGACGCTGCTGTGTGAAAAGAATATCTTAGATATAAACTTAAATCGAAAACTTATTAATATTACGCATATAGACATTGAGATGCGTTTATTATTGTGTATAATATTCTAATACAAGTGAAGATCACGAATCTGAAATCGATATTGCGGTCGTCTGTGATTCAACCGCATGATGTCAGGGTTGCTTGTAACCGTTACGATGTTTACAGTTAGAGGTATATTTTATTAAAAATTTTATAAGCGACAAAATTGTGAAAAAATATTATATTTCATTATGTTTAGCTATATAGGCCAGTAGTGGCGCAGGGGCATAAGGGTGTGACTGTAAACGCTACAGGTTGTGGATTCGATTCCCATTCGGGGAAATGAAATATTTAATATTTTCATTTGCTCGCTCTGGTAATGAGGCAAGCCGCGTCGTTGCATTTGACAGAAAGTGGGAAATGGATGCTTAATGGGAATGGAATGTCTTAATAAACTATAAATAGACCAGCTTCACGCTGCATCCCGCACACGGACAGGGTAGGCAGAGGGAACCTAGTCTTATGACACTCCGTTCCCCACTTTCCGCCGAGTTCTGGAGGCACTGCATGTTGAATGGCGGAACTCAGCGCCGAGCTTTGCCTTAACAAGAAATGAAAATATAAAAAAAATGTAAATATTTCACTTCCTCGAGTGAGAACCGAACCCACAACCAGTCGATTGTACAGTCACTTCAACATTATTATAATATTATTAAATATAAAAATTTGCTCGTATATAGAATTCATAATAATTTCTATAGTATCAGAACATCTATCACCCCTATCACAGACGCTCTTGGCTACCGTTACCACCAATCTGTGTTTACCATCACATTATCGTAAGACCTAAATCTCTTGATGCGTGCACAATGCAAGCTAAATCGTCATTTGTACTACTGTAGCTGTCAGTTATACAGTTGTTGTTGTAAGTTTTTTTTATTTGTCAGCTTCACGCTGTATCCCGCACATAGCAGGATAGGTAGAGGGAAACTAGTGTTAAGACACTCCGTTCCCTACTTTCTGCCGAATTCTGGAGGCATTGCGTGTTGAGTGGCAGTACTCAACGCCGCGCTTTGCCTCGAGACCAGAGCGAAGAAATGGAAATATAAATTTAAGTAAATATTTCATGTCCTCGAGGGGGGACCGAACGCACAACCAGTCGGTTTTACAGTCACACTTTGTGTCCCTGCGCCGCGACCTGGCCTCAAAGTAATGGAGTTATTGTATTATATATATAAGTAATGTAAGTTAATTCTAAATTTTGCGAATATTTTGACTGACTAACAGTTTTAGTTTGAATATGAAAAACTAATATAAAAACAATTACAAAAATGACTTTATAGCTATAGCTTGTATTAAAATTAAAAATATATACATCTTTTTAATTTGCTATATTACGCATATAGGTAAAGATAATCTAGTATTAGGATATTCCTTTCCCCATTTTCCATCCAATTGATGAGACGGGTTGAAAGGCGGAACTTAACATGGCACTTTTTTTTTCAGGAGCATAGAAATAAAAATAATAAATTCCCTCGAGTGGGATTTAAACCTATATATGTAGCATTCACAAAAAGATGCTGCGCCATTACGGCCTCAGTATTGTACTATAATGTTTTCGTAAATTAGTGATGATTTATAATGAAAGATAACGCTGGTATGATTTTTTGAATGAAAAATCTAGTAATACATTATAGATCAAAATTAAGGTACATCGTTCCATTGGTAATTGTTCTTGGTTGTGGTTCCGGCACTTGTGGTTCGCCATTCAACACGCAGCGCCTCGAGAGGTCGGCGGAAAGTGGAGAACGGATGTGTCTTAATAGGAACAGAATATCTTAACGCTAGGTTCCCAGGTTTCCTCTGTCTATCCTCCTCTGTAAGGGACACAGTGTAAACCATAAAAAAATATAAGTAATTGAGATCTTTACAACTAAACCACTTTAGTCAAGTAACTCCAATATAAAAACACGAAGTGATACAACCAATCAATAGGCGTAAACAAAAGGAAAAGCAAACTACAACACATAATAACATGCCAGAACACCCCATTATTAGAAAGAGATTATTGCATAAGTGAAAGTAAGTAGATTTTTAAGTAACATGCTTAACGACAGATCAATGTAACAATGACTTTGTAAAACACTTCCTACTGCCTTGAAGTTTCAGGATATGTATACATACGTTGCTTTATTTACATATATATAGATGCTTTTTTTGTGTTTTTTTTAATCTTTTATCTACAGATTTTATAAAAAATATACCTACCTAATAGCTAGAGAACAAAGAACCAAACAACTACGGCCTCTGCATGCCTCCTCCATATTAATAGATACGTATATAATATTTAACTTTAACCAAACCTACAATCATATCTCTTACATATACTCTCTAACTTCACGCTGTATTCCGCACAGCGGAGTAGGCAGACGGAACCTAGTGTTACGACACTCCGTTCCCCACTGGGCAATCCCCAACGGAGCAATGAGCGACGCTGAATTCTGCCACTCAAGACGCAATGTCTTAAATGGGGAACGGAATGTTGTAATGGCAAACAAAGTATCACTAGGATTCCCTCTGCTCTGCTATGTGCGTGCTTTAGCGTGAAAAAAAAATTAGAAATTTGAATACAACTTGTTATCAATGGTTATATCTACTAGTCAAATACTTCCTATTATTAGTTATTGATTATATTATGCTTTGATTGGCTTATGTCGGTTCAGTGAATTTTGCGTGCATGCATATTAAATATAGTAAATTAATATGTTAATCGTATCGTAACTTAGGTCGATCGATGGTGATTTAATTAATTTTTCAGGAGTTTATCAATGCAATATCTGCGTGCGAGCAATCTTTGATTGGAAAAAATATTTTGAATCTTACTAAAATTTCAAATACTTTTTAAATAGTTACACTAAAAATGTGTATTGAATTTTGGGTGCAAAGCGGAGGTAAGAGCATGGAACTAAAAAAAGGCATTGTAAATTTGGTAAAAAGAAAATATGATACTTATTTAGAAAACGTATAAAAATTTTTTTTTAAAAAAATTTTATACGTTTAAAAATACTTTAAAAATGTTTAAAAGAAAATATGATATTATGCTTTAAAAATGCTTAAAAGAAAATATGATATTTAATAATAGCGACTAGCGCGCACCTTCGCCCGCTTGTACATAGTAATTCATTTACTAATTCCCAATTTCGCTTTTCTAATAATGTTATTTTAAAAATCTATACCTACAATGAATAGTACAATTTCAGCCAATTCAATAAAACATTTATAGTAATTTTGTCGAACAATATTCTTTAAAATGATATAACAAACACAAAATTTTAAGTATGGCTTGCCAAAATACAATACAGAATATTACAACTAAATCGACCCTCTCTAACCCTCTTCTGAGATCAGCGTGAATTAACGCACAGACGTACAGACAACAAAAAATAAAAAATGTTTTTGGTTCTATTACGTTACTTAAAAAAATTCTCTTATTATAAGTATAGATAACCCATGAAATATAAAATAATGTTGAGCTTACTGACCCAAAATATTTTATAATGATAAATTCAAAAGTATAAGGCCAAGTTGAATTTCATTACGTTTATTGTACTTTAGCACCTCCTTACAGTACGTTGAGGTTGTAGTTATGCAAATCACATTTTTAACGTCGAATGAAAGTACTTCTAAATATCAAGGCTGAGACGGGAGTTCCGCAAATATTTATAGAACAGATACAAACTAGTATTTTTTACCTTTATAGGTTAAGAAATATACGTAAATTAAAAGTGTAGTTTCTATTTTAGGCTACAAAGTAGTTATTTGAGGATAGACGTAGTGCTGGGGCACAAGTATGTGACTGTAAACGCGATAGGTTGTGGGTTTAATTCCCGTTTGGGGAAAGAAATATTTAATATTTTCCTCGAGCTGGTAACGAGGCGCGGCAGTTGAGTTGCGCCAGTACCACTTCTGCACAACACGCAATGTTTACAGAATTCGGAAAGTGGGGAACGAATGTGTCTTATTGGGAACAGAGTGTCTTAAGGCAGAGAGAACCTAGTGTCAAGATTCTCCGTTCCCCAATTTTCGAATTCTGAAGGTATTGCATCGGAACTCAACGCCGCGCTCTGCCTCGACACCAGGACGAAGAAATGGAAATATAAATTTAAATAAATATTTCACTTCCTCGAGTGGGATCGAACCCACAACTAGTCGTATTTACAGTCACATTTTGTGCCTCTGCGTTACGAATGGCCTCGAAAAAAAAAGATTTTGCTTAAAATATTCTATTCGTAACGTACTAATTATTTTCAGTACAACTTTCATTTAAGACCATAATTAAGATAAAACGACTAGGCAACAAGTTATTATCATAAATCATAAATATTTTAATTTTTTGCATACTTTTCGCGAGTTTGCTTGAGAAAAAGATTCAATTCCTTTTCTTAATACATCAAATAAGAAAAGTAAAAAGAATATGTGCTTTTTGATTATAATCTATCGGTCCACTCGCGGCTTCGCCCGCAAACCACCTATAATATTTTTATTATGCTGCATTTGCCAACAGATTGATATGTTCAATCATTGAGAAAATATCATCAATGGTAAGGGCGCCCCTCGCGGGACTCGAGCCTAGGCTTGCGGCCGTGAAGAGAGCGTTGAATTATTTTAATTTTGCAGTTTCTTGAAAATTATACGTCCAATTTACATACGTACATACTATAAAAAGTTAATTTTCATGAAATTTCCTTAATGATGGAATAGTTATAAGTTTTAATAGCTTTTAATATCCATGTCAAAAAACTGTGAAATATCATCGGTGATATTGCAATTTTCGATTATTTTTTGTAACAAAATACCTTATTGTGACTTATTTATAAGAGATAGATATACGGTGTCGCAGATTTGTTTTTAGAACTAATAAAATAGAATAGTTTTGCATTCCTGATGAATGTAGCTTTCATACAAAAAAAAAGTTAACTCTTCCGCTTTAATATATTAGTATAGATTGCTGTAATTTGCAAGCAAACTCATGCCTTAAGTTCATTCAAAAAACGATAACTTTTTTTAAAAAAGCCGATTTTGATGAAACCAACTGTTAATGTTTTACTAAGTTATAACAAAGCAATTGGTGAGTTTTAGTAAATCGGTTCAGTACTTACGGAAATAAGCGTTCTCATACATACAGATAGGCATACAAAAAAAAAATGCTTTTTACAAGCGGCTCTCTATCCGTTTCCGTAAAGTAATAAATGTACAGACAAACTATTTTTACTGTTTTATTATATGTATAGATAAAAAAGTATAAAAATATTTAAAAATAAGAAGTAATAGGTGGAAGCTTATTTATCACTGTGTGAGTACTTAAACATGTGTTCAAAATAAAATTTCTTTAATAAATCATAATATTCCTACAATAATTTATGCTTAAATTCTATTTAAATATTAAAATTGAAACGTCCCAGGTTCACTTCCGGTCATTAAATTAATTAATATTAGTAATCTTGGGTCAATAACTTCAAACTAAGTTAATGTCTAAATTATTTTAATTTATAATTTTTAAAAAGAAAGTGAAATGTGACGTATTACGTCATTTCGAATGTAGATTTTTGGAATAAATTGAGATAACAGTTTACCATCTGTATGATTAAAATGTAAGTTCGTGTTATAATTTTGTAATACCTTTACTAGTGGGTTCCCCCGTGTGGTATAGAGCAAATAATCGTTCAAATTTACCGTTCTCAAGTCTGAGATCAATTTTGAGACGCTGGTTTCAGATATAAATTACATATCTATGAATGAAAATGGCCACTCAAGATCGACCTCAGACTTGAGAGCGATTTATAAATACGGGCCTAAGAGTTCTAAGAGTTACTACAGGTACAGTAGGTTACATGAGAATAAATGTGATGCACTAACAGCTTTCTATAAAAAATATTTTTTCAATTCAAACCAGTAGTTCCTAAGATTAGCACTTTTAGCTGTTTGTTCGTAGATTCGATTATCGCGTGAAGTGAATGTTTTATGACGTTTACACGAATGCCGTAAGTAAAAATAGATAAATATTTATAATTCGTTACTCACAATAAATAGTAGCGTTTACGTGATATTAAAATCTCAAATTGATTGACGTCATTAAAGTTTTCTCGATCATATTTAAGGAATAGGATAGGCCATAGGTATGTATAATATGCAAGAAAAAAATGTATAAAATAAAATTGTTATTAAAACAACATTTGACTTGATTCAGTTCGTATTTCAGATTGTATTTGTAAAAAAAAATGTTCTAAACAACAATATCAACATCTTATATGAAATTTACTATTTATACTAAAATTTTACAGTCACTGCACTTCAATTTTCGATAGCATATAACAGTCCTAACATTATACAAAAATTTAGATATATTGGTATTGGACATCACATTCACTATAATCCTTTTATATACTCATTTTATTTGAATCAAAATACTTTTCGTAATCATGCGCAAAAATTAACCTTGGCCGAATAAAATCATTTCGTATATTACACCTCATCTTTGCGCAACGGTTAAGTACATTATAAATTAAATATATCGCTAGAGATTTATTTTGAGTTTACTTGAGTAAGTGATGTATGCTAAGTTGCTAGTATTTAAAATTGTTTTAGAGTCACTAGTGTTAAGGATATCGTACTAAATTATCCTCATATATAATAATCATTAGGTGTTGGTTGGCGAAACTCAACGCCGCACTTTGTTCGTTTAAGCTCGGAAATAAAAAAAACAATACTAACAAGTAAAATTTCAACTCACATGTATACACATATAGAGGATTTCCAAATGAGCTCCGTATCAGTTTTAGTAAAAAATAAATTAACACATAATAAAATATGTTTTCTGTCAAACATAAACATATATAAATATATTAGACTAAGAGTGTTGTAGAATGTCACGTCACATATTCAAAATTCCGGAATTAACTCTGATCGCAGAATCGACTAACGAGTTGTAAATTGTAATATAACTTATAGCATTCCTTGACAACTGGAATGTCCAACACATAACTAATATCTTAATTCGAAGCAATTGTTCCTAAGATTTGCGCGTTTAACCATACTAGTATATATTTGCGTCATATCCCCACTGCAATGCTGTTATTTGAAATCTTATAACTTTCAAAAATCCTTTAAAATAGTATTAATAGCGTTCTAAATGGCAATTACTGTAATTAAATAATATTATTGTTTATATCCAAGTGAATGTACCGGGTTTTAAAGTTGTGTTCAAGTATCAAGGTCGTTTAACATACGGAAGGCAAGCCAAAGCTTATGTTACAAATAAATTCGTGATAGTCTCATATAGCAGTGTAAAAAAATATTATTGATTGATATTAGCTTAGTTTATACTGTAATTATAGATGTTTATAGATTTTTTCAAGTTTTACGTTGTCTCGCATATAGCTGGGTAGGAAATGGGAACCTAGAGTTAGACACTGCATGCTAGGAATTGCGTGTTAAGTGGCGGAATTTAACGCCGAGCTTTAACTTGTTACCAGGGCGAGGAAATATAAATATTAGTTCATTCCTCCCTGTGGGAATCAAAACCACAACCATCGCGATTTTAGTCTCACGCCCTTGCGACTACAACTCCACGACGGCCTCGAATTCATAAATTTATTCATAATATAAAGCATATATGAGGCCGGTCGTGGCGCAGCGGCACGAGGTGTGACTGCAAAACCGACTGGTTGTGGGTTCGATCCCCACTCGAGGAGATGAAATATTTACTTAAATTTATATTTCCATTTCTTCGCTCTGGTGTCGAGGTTAAGCGCGGCGTTGAGTTCTGCCACTCAACACGCAATGCCTCCAGAATTCGGCAGAAAGTGGGGAACGGAGTGTCTTAACTCTAGATTCCCTCTGCCAACCCTGCTGTGTGCGGGATACAGCGTGAAGCTAATTTAATTATAAAGCATATAATCTAACTTTAAATTAATATGTCTCAATAAAATTAAAACCATTTCACGTTAACAAGCAACGACGCGTTTAATAACTAGTCTCATTTTACAAATTACATTTAGTTAGAGAAAACTGCGCGTGCTCAGTCGCGTTAGCGTTTACGGATGGGTGGTCTCTCGATCAACGCCTTTGATACGACAATTTTATGAATTATTTAGTGTAAATCTAAATACCTTTAAAGTGGTGGGATCTGGGATTTCATTCGTTGGTCGTGGGTTGAATTCTAACTTTGGGGAATGTTTGTTTTTTTTTCATATTTTTGAAGTGTCATTCCACATTTAGGATTTTTTTTTAAATTTATACAAAATCTCTCTGCAGAGATGATATCAATATAAGAGACGAGTATAAAAATTTCGACGAAGATTGGTAAGTTTCTCGAAACCGTGTACATTCACGCTATATTCAATTTTTTTTTGCTTCCGCTCGTTTTCGCTGTATCCCGCTTATAACAGGGTAGGCAGAGTGAACCTAGTGCCACTCCCTTCTCCACTTTCCGCTGAACTTTTCGAGCTGTTGCGTGTTGAGTGGTGGAACTTTTACCTTGATGCCAGAGCAAAGGATTGAAAATTTTAATTTAAATAAATATTTCATTTCCTCGAGTGGGAATCAAACCCACGACCAGTCGCGTTTACAGTCCCACACCTGCGCCGCAGGTCTCTTTTTTTATTTAGCCATAGGTTATGAATTTGCAAAAAGTTTCTTTTATTCAATACAAAGAGTACTTCGAGACTATAGATATTTTAATTTATAATAGAGATATAACAATATATGTACATATTAAAAATACGATTATAAAATGTGATGAACCGAAACATGATAAATAAACGCGGTGTTTTCACAGGCGTCTTAACGGTTTATTAACACAGTATTAACGCCATATATGGACAGGTAATTGAAGAATAATTTTCTATAACCTGGCAACATTTTTTACTGTTTCAGCAGTAGTTTCTCAACATTATTTCTAGTTCTATTGAATCTCTTCCGTCACCCATCGTGAGATTGTAAAGGAAATGGCACTTTTACTTTAATTGCTTACCAAGAAGTAAATAACGTAAGGGCTATAATTAACCTCCTCATAAGTAGGTTAATTTGATCTCGTTTCTAACATGTTTAATTGAGAATTCTGGTTTTATAATAAAAATTTAATATCAATTAATTTTACATAAGTATAATATATGTTTAGTGAAATTTAGATATTAATAGATATTTTTATATTTTTGTTATATATTTAGTAGTATTTACTATAATATTTTTTAAGTATTGATACACGACTGACATTATTATTTGTCAAGAAAAAGTCATTGTATTCTTCAAAAATTTTAAATACAATGTATAATAAAATACATGAAAATTTCAACTGTCTAACTAACACGGTTCATGAAGTACAGCCTGGTGACAGACGGACAGAGAGACAGACGGACGGACGGACAGCGGAATGTTAGTAATATGGCTCCGTTTTTCCCTTTGAGTAAGGAATCCTAACTAAAAAAGACTAGATAAAATAAATAAATCAGCTTCACGCACACTGCAAGGTTCCCACTTTCCTCGGAGTTCTGGAGGCATTGCGTGTTAAGTGGCGGAACTCAACGCCGCGCTTTGCCTCGCCACCAGCGCGAAGAAATGAAAATATAAATGCACTTTCTGCCCATGCGCCACGACCGGCCACAAAGACTAGATCTTAACCTAATTCTAAGCTAATTGTTATTATGTAGTGTTATTACCTAAAAGTAGTTTTAATTATGTAATGATATCGTACGTGATTTTCAAATAAATCCAATATACTTAGTTCCAAAAGATTTTCGTGTCACTAAAATAGTATGAAACATCAGGTCCTCTAAGTGATAATACAGTTAAATGGTTACATAATGCTATTTTTTATAAAACAAAAAAAGTACTTGCACTAAATTGGAATATATTCGAACATATGTTATTGACCGTTGACGCCTACCGCAGACGATGGCTATAGGTTCGATCCTCACTCGAATTAATGATTAATAATCTATATATATAAAAGGACTTGTGCTGACTGACTGAGGTAAGACGCACGCAGAGCCGTAACCGCTGATGGTAGAAACGTAAAATTTGGGCAGATGTTTATTTTCATATTCTGGACATCCACTAAGAAGGGAATTTGAAAAATTTTAACCCTAAAGGGATGAAATAGGTGTTGAAAGTTTGTATAGAAAAAAAATTTAAACTGCACCGATATTTATAAAATTTGAAATTCAGACTCTTAAAAATATTTCATTGAACACGTGTTTCATGGTTTTTAAGAATTCATCCCCTAAAGGTTCAAACAAGGGGTTGAAAATTTATATGGAAAAATCTTTAAATTGACACCGATTTTTATAAAAATTTAAATTCAGACTGTTAAAAATATTTTATTGAATAATAATAAGCGGGCGAAGCCGCGCGCGCCCTCTAGTTATATATAACAACTCAACACGCAGTGCCTCCAGAATTCGACAAAAAATGGGATACAGAAGTGTCTTAACAATAGGTTCCCAGGTTCCCTTTGCCTACCCTACTATGTGCGGGATACAGCATGAACCTAAAAATATATAATCATAAGTCTACATATATATTTTAATGCACATATAAAATGTACAAGTATTTTTTTTGTATTGGAAATTGACTAACCACGGACGCTGCTTTTACGTGATCGGTGCCATAATGTCTTTAACTCATTGCTTATAATTTTTACTTTACTAACTTTTAAAGTAAATTAGTCATACGTTAGTTTGTTTTCAATTGGTCTTTTGTTTCTTCAACACCATCCGTTCTCAATCGCAAATATAATAAGCGTTTATTATTAAAACATTGTTTGAGCTATTGTTCGGAATATACCTTGAAGGTTTGTATTGAAATGTTTCTAAAGAATATACAGATATAGTGGCTACTGGTTGAAATTCTTATAAAAGGCAAATGTATTTGAGAAAGTCACTGATAGATAGATTCAAAAACACAAAATATTTTTATGAAATATTGGTAAAATTATTTTTTTCTTAATTTCAATATATTCAGTTATTCCAAGTATATCCAATTCAGAGGATTTAAATAATAATTATTTTCTCGCTTTGCTAATGAGGCAAAGCGTGGCGTTGGGTTCTGCCACTCAACGCGTTATGCATCAAATTAACGGGGATAGTAGATAGCAGAATGCCTTAGCACTAAGTTCTTTCTACACTCCTGTAATTATATGTAATACGCCGTCAGCCAAAAAGAAATCTTCTACTTATTTCCGAAATAAAATATGCTTATTTCTAATAGTAATAAAGAATAATATATAATCTAGGATAACTTATAGCAAGAGAAACTACCATATAGCCATAGTAAAATATATATATACCTATTGTATATCCACATTGTTTAGGTAGTGTTCACATTAATATTGTAATAAACACAACGCTACGTGCTCGCGTGCACTTTCAAACGTTTGACTGTGACCTCTAAAATCGGTACGTGTATAATGAGCTGCTATGAAACTTTCTGATTTGTAATCTAGCTGGCTTGACAGTGGTTTTTTTTATTTTTTTTATGAAAATTTAAATGAAGAGTAAGTGTAGATAATGTTTTGAATCTTAAATTGTGGCTTTGAACCTGTGTCCCTTGCGTTACTAATGCTAACCGAGGTGCAATATAATATTATGTTTCTCATAGACGTGCCTATGTATTTAAAAATGACAAATAATGATATTAAATGTACGATTAACTTATATTTATTTATAATATTTAGTCAAAGCTTCTTTTATTAATTAATTAATTTAATGTTATTAATTATATGTTATTTATAGAGTTATGTTTCAATACAATGTTTTTTTTATAAAATATTATAAAACATATTTTTTTAATTTATTTCCTTTTAATATACTATATTAAATATATCTATCTATATATCGATTATTAAAAGTGCAGTTACTTAAAAGTAAGTATAAAAAAAGAAAGATAACAAGTGTATTACACGTTATCTTATAAGCCCATCGTGAGCCGTTACCTCGTGGTTTCTCATTAACCTGACCGGGGCTAGAGGGCAGCTTGTATTAATTTGGGTTATCACAACTGAATACACCAATGTTATGGGAATATTACGTTTTGTAAAATTATTTTTGTGTAGTAGTATAGGTTAAGTATAAAACATATATTGCAACATAATATATTAAACTTTTATAGCTTGCCTATTTTACACTTTACTGATTGGACACAATTTGAAGAAATAATGTATTAATCTTATCTTTAAAGCTATATAAATAATATATAAATATAGAAAAATTACCTTAGTGGTGCTCTGCATTTGCAAAAACGTAGCAATTCCAGCACGAACGCGGTTTTTTACACCGCGAATGGTTCCCTTCGAACTTTTTATAGTCGACGGCGCTTCCTCACTTTTATAGTCTTTTATTCCCGCAAAATACTCCATTTCGGAGATATCGTTACGCGCACACTTATCTTCACTAACACTTTCCACTGACACATCAAATTGTTTTTCGTTAAGGTGAAAATCGTAAAACTTATCCGTATCAAAGTAATGGCTGCTATAACAAATGCTCTCTTCTTTCATTTTTTCCGTCAATTTTCTCTCCTCGGAGGTACTCTCGCTAATGATGGGCGTTTTGGCGGCAGTTGGCGGTAACGAGTCCACACTGTTTTTCTTCACTTCACTATTAAGCTGGGAAACAAGACGGAACGACGTGAGTTGGGCGCTTTCTTTCGATAAATTAACATTTTCATTAATATTCTGTATCACTTCCCCGTTCTGTTCGGTCTCCTCACTTTCGGTTTCGGTTTCGACGGTAGTGAGTTTCGCTGAACGATCTCTAATGTCTTGCAGGAGACCTTGCGGTAGAAAGCTGCCGTCTTTATTGTTCACT
The DNA here is from genome assembly GCA_013403705.1 of Heliconius hermathena. Lineage (NCBI taxonomy): Eukaryota > Metazoa > Arthropoda > Insecta > Lepidoptera > Nymphalidae > Heliconius > Heliconius hermathena. Next base: position 98,401 of record JAAIXJ010000103.1, on the reverse strand, counting down.
TTGGCTAGCGCTTGCTCGGAAGACTGTTTCTTTTCTTTTTTACTCGCGTCGTCGCTGTGACTTTCGTCGGCGTGCACGCTTCCATTTAATTCGCTACTATTTAATGAGTCACACGATATGTTAGAATCGTTATCTTCGAAATCGACCTCGCTTTGATTTCTTGACTGACTAATTACCGTAACAGAGACGGCTTTCTTTGCAGAATTTGACTTTAATGTTTTCTTTTTCGGTAGCGGAGGTGGTGTTCCGTCAAGGTCGCTGCACGTTCCTGAGTCTAGCGTATCGCTTGGAGAGCATTGGCCACTCGACATCACAATATTCGACATTGTGTTCACGTACGAGTTACAGTAAATGAAAGGAGGCTTGTCTACTTTAGATAAATCCTCATTTTCTATAATTTTTGGCCGATTTTCCTCAACGTTCAATCTGACCAAGCTGCTATTTTTCTTGTTAGTTTCCGTCAACTTGAATGTGTCAAAATCGACGTCGCTTTTGAGATGGACGCTCGATATCTTCGGCGCTTTCGGCTTATCTGTATCCGTGTTTATTCTGATAGTAACAACATGTGGTCCGTTTGAGAGTGCGTCTGTGGTAGGAGTGCTCGCAGGTCGCTCCGGCTGGGTCGCCGCTAGATATACCGTTGTTGCTGGTGTTTTAGAATTAAGGACAAGAGAGTGCATCGAACTTAGTGAGTCCATATCCGACCGGCTATCGAATCCATTCACTGTGAGGCCAGTATCATCGCTAGTTATTTGCGTAAAAGTGGTCGATCCAGTAGTTTGCTTCACTTGTGCAGCAAGCGCAGGCACGTACTCTAGATTGGGTCGCGTGGTCACCTCCTCCATCATGTTGCTGGTTAATGAATTGGCATAATTGACTAACGGTACCTTGATTGTTACTTATTCAAGGCAGGTGTACTGGCTTAGATTGTTGTGGATGTATACGGCATAATGGTTCCGGTCGCGATTCAGTGTAGGCTAGTAAACTGCACGGATGACCCGTATTGTTCTATTATGTTTGTTTACCTGAAACAAAAAACAACGATTAAAATAAAAATAAAATAAAAATCAGCTTCACGCTGTATCCCGCACACAGCAGGGTAGGCAGAGGGAACCTAGTGTTAAGACACTCCATTCCCCACTTTCTACCGAATTCTGGAGGAATTGCGTGTTGAGTAACAACGATTAAAGAAATGGCCAATATTTGTTTCTTAAACTAATTAATACGTGATTATGGGTAAATAATATGCATTTTCATTGATCGTCAATGTAAATCGTTATGGACAGTAAAATATTAAATTTGAATTTAAATAATAATTATAAATAAATGGAATAATATTAAGCAAATTATATGCTTACGAGCTAGACTCGGTAATTTCGTTCGCATTGACTATAAAATGTAAAAAATTTTTTCGCTCTTGTTAAAACTTCGGAAATTATCTTTTAGTGCTCTCCAACATTTTACAAGGAACCTACATGCCAAATTTCAGCGTTCTACGCCGCGTAGGTCCTGCTGTTTTTTGACAATCATTCAGTCATGGACTAGTTTTGTATATGTATATATATTTAATGTCTATTTTGCGGTATTTTTTACGAACAATTGTATAATTTTGTAAATAAAGTAAGTAAATTTCCGTCAATTTACGTAATATCACCATTTTTCATTGTGCAGCTTAAACATGCAAAATGCGCTAATTTGTGAAAGGTTTTAAGTGGTATTACGCAATGTTTTAACTTCAATACAATAGGAACCAAATACAAAATAGTAGAAACAGTTATATATTTTTATATAATCGCCGTTGTGGATTAGTGGAAGAGTACAGGCAATGAAAATAGATTTGATTTAAGGCAAAATTTATATAAATGTTACAAATTTTTTCTTCGGCCTTGTGGCAAAGTACCGAAATCTGAAGGCATTGCGTGTTGAGTAGCGGAACTCAACGCCGCGTTTTCCATCGACACCAGAGCGAATTAATTTTAATAATTTATTTCCTGGAGTGGGAATCGAACCCCCATACAGTTATAGGCACACACTTGTGCCCCTGCGCCACGACTAGCTTTTTAATACTTAATGATAAAAAATACTGAAGAAATATTCGAAATTTGACGTACAGACAGACTACTATACTATTGAAATGTAACTAATTATTATTTAATAACAAAAATATACGTTAAAACGCATTATGCAAGCGTCGAGGAAATGTGCTTTTCTAATAATCGTATACGGGCGTGCATTATCACCAATACATGTAGTTGGTGACTTTCTAAATTATTTATTTATTTATGTTTAAAGTTAAAGATGTTTTTCAACTTCACTCTATATTCCGCATAGATCAGGGTAGGCAGAGGGAAAAAAGGATAGTGTTAAGAGACTCTGATCCCTATTTTCTACCGAATTTTCCAGTGATTGCGCGTTGAGTTACGGAACTTGACGCGCTTCGCCTTGTTACCACAACTATGAAATAAAAATATTAATAAATAATAATTCATATCCCCGAGAGGATAACGAATCCACACCCGTTACTTAGTCGTCGTTAACAATCACACGCTTGTGCCACTGAGTCACGACGGTCTCTAAAGTTAAGTTATTCTCAATATTTTGAATTCTTATCATTATTTGGAACTTGTTATTTATTTATTTTTCAAGCTGTTTACTACATATATGTAGTAAATGCTACACCATCGGTCAAGGTAATACCAAAAACAAATAGACATAAAGATAATATGACAGAAAGATTTACTTAGATTAGAACGTGTTTATGGTAGATTGAGGAACTGTTCATAATTTATCATGTTCTAAAATGTAATTTAATTAACTTCTTCTTTCTTAAGTAATTAATATTAATTATTTAATTCTTAATTAATATTTTAACTTAGTGCTGTATCCTGCATAGTCGGTTGTGTTGTATTCTGCATGCTGTATAGTAGGTTGGCAAAGCGAACTTGGGAACCTACAGTTAAGACATTTCATTCCTATTAAGATAATGCCGTTCCTCGGGTTCCGCCGAATTCTTAAGACATCGCGTGTTGAGCGGCGGAACTCGCTTGGCCTTTTTACCACAGCGAGGATGTGAAAATATTAAATAATTAATTAAATACACACCGCAAAGAGAGCTTCAACTATAATTTGTTACTTCAAAGACAGCTAAAACGTAACGTTTTGCACTTTCATGATAAAAGCCCTTTTACATTTAAATCTATGTAATTTTTTTTATTCATTGAGGCCGATGTGACATAACGTCTGACTTTAAACGTGACGGTCGTGGGTTTAATTTCTATTTGGGGGAACGTTGAGTGAAAAATTATTGTAATTTTTTTGCACAGCGTAATGCTAAAAAAGATTATTTTCATACAAATTTATTAAATTTATTAAATATCAGTATAAAAAAAATTGTATTTTTTTTTATGGAAAAGGCAAGGCAAACGAGCGTTCGGGTCACCTGATGGTAAGTGATTACCGCCGCCCACGACCCCGTGCAACACCAGAGGAGCTACAGGTGCGTTGCCTGCCTGTAAGGTGGGTTGGGCGCCGGAGCCCGGCATTACCTGATGCGAAACGCAGTGGCATAAAGCCACTACTTAACGCCGGTTTTAAGTGCCGGGGGTGGTAATGATCCGGTCGAGTCTGCCCATGCGTGTTGCCATTGCTGGCGACGTGACTCTACCACACGTACTTTAGTCACCTCTTACGACACCACCAGTACTAGGATGATCCTATTCTAGGCCGGGATCACACGGCACAAAATGCTGTATAGCTAAAGACGATCATGTACCAAATCCCAGCCGGATATTGAGTTGACCGATATTTAAAAAAATGTAAGCATCTCCCCAAATCGCCTTTTTTTACACAACGAGCATTTGACGGACGGACGTAATATAACCATTGATAAATAGATTTTGTAAGCGTTTGTATTGCGTTGCGTCAAACCTCGTAATACTTACTATGGAAATAATTCTCATTACATCGCCATAGCGGTTGTGCAATTGTTTGTTATACGTGTTTGTATGTAGAATAAAGTCATGGTTACTTCATTTTTTTTTTATTTATAGGCAAATACTTAAATTGTCGATAGCGCCTTACGTTTTTTTTAGATATTTAAAATGTTATAGTGAAATAGAAATATTGATATAGTATTATTTAAATTACGATCTGCACATCCCATAAGTTTGATTTTGTTGGATTTTAATCATTCTGAATACCAGGCCATCGCAGCGCAATAGTACAGCGTCTGAGTGTAAACGTGACGTGTGAGATGTAGGTTCGATGCTCACGCGGGGAAGTGATTTTTTTTCTTCCTCGCTCTGGTAACTAGACCGTCTTCCACCACCCAATGCAACGTTTCGAAAATTGCATAAAAAATGAGAAATGGAGTATCTTTAATAGTAAATCGCACTAACCCACTGTGACAATATTTAAAAAGGGGCAAATATATTTTATAAATTAAAAAAAAATAATCAGCTTCACGCGTATCCCGCACACAGCAGGGTAGGCAGAGGGAACCTAGTGTTATTACACTCCGTTCCCCACTTTCCGCCGAATTCTGGAGGCATTGCGTGTTGAGGGGCAGAACTCAACGCCAACAGTATTTTATAAATATTATCTATATTGCTTAAACTATCAACAAACATTGAATACTAAGGAAATAAAATTGTTAATCAGAACAAAACACTTTCAAAACTTAGAATCGAATCTAATCGATTTTAAAATGATATTACGCGATTAATTGGTATCTAGTTCACGCGGGCTAAATCTATTCTTGAGATATTGGCCGATATTTATAAAAAAAGTTTCGATTAGAAAATGAAGCTTTTAATTTTTTTTGATTTTCAAATTAATTAAAATATTTGCTTTTAAAATTAAAAAAAAATATTGTTTTATTTGATAGTATAAAAGTGAAGAGTTTGTTTGGTTAAGTACAGTAATCTCCGGAATTGCTAGTTCGAAGGAAAAATGTTTTTTTGCTTTGGATAGTCTAATTGTGGACGGAGGCTGTAGGAATACTACCACGTAAATTTTTGGATGTAACCCACTGTACATGCTCTGCGGTCAGATTTCACAGTTAGATCGGTTACTTGAAATGTACCGAACACAACTCCGGGTTATATCCATTTTATTACGGGACGCAACCGGAGGTAAGAAGCTAGTTAAGTTTCTTTTTTTAGTTACACACTGTGTCCCGCTTATACCAGGGTAAGCAGAGGGAACCTAGTATTATGACACTCTGTTCCCTTTAAGACACTTCCGTACCCCACTTTCAGTCGCATTCTGGAAGCATTTACCTCGTTACCAGAGTAAGGAAATAAAATTATTGAATTCTTTCTCTCGAGTGGAAATCAAATTCACAACCATCGCTATAACAGTTGTACAAAAATAATTTAAATATGTCGACACCAATTATTATATAATTATAAAATTTTGACATTTATTGTTTCTACGTAAAAATAAAAATCTATATGTAGGAAACATTCTTTAATCTACTTTTATCTATTTTAGTGACATTCTCCAGTCTCATGTATACAATACCCTTTTGATAGCGGAACCTAACGCCGTACCTTAATTATTTTGTGTAAAAAAGTTTAGAAGTTGTAAATCTCCAAACTGACTATCATTTATTTTCATTTAAAATATAAATTAAAATTAATAGCCATATATACAGATTTTGTCACACATCTTTCGTCAATACATTCTATAGTAAACTTGTAGAAGATTTAATGATAGTACAGCTTATATAGGATACTGTTTTATAGCGATAATGCTTAAGAATTGTGAGTCGTACGTTTCCAAGTAAAAGTCTGATGTTAAATGTCAACGCGGAATCACTCATAAATCTATGTAAAATGAGTATATTTTGAAAGAAAAGCTCAAACATTAAAATTGTCATTAAAACTTTTGTGTATAGAAGTGAAAATGTTTTGTGGTTTTGTTTATGAATAGTTTGGTTTTTGTTGCCTTGAATGTTTTGTCACTTTTTTCTGCAACAACTGAGGCTTGTAAGTATTTATCTAAAATATTTATTTTAAAAGAAGGCCGAGAGATCCTAATGTTAAGACACTCCGTTCCTTCTTTCAGCCGAATTCTAGAGGCTGAGTGGCGGAACTTAACGCCGCGCTTTGCCTCAGCACCAGAGCGATGAAAAGGAAATATAAATTTAAATTAATATTTCATTTCCTTGAGTGGGAATCGAACCCGCAACCACAGCAGGGTGCTGTGTGTGTGATACAGCGTGAAGCTGATTTTATTTTTAGCATTTTCTATAAAATTTGAACGTTTTATCATTAGATAACGCTTACTATAGCGATATCATCCATACAAACGTCAACTAAGTCACCACTGAGTTAACTTGTATACAAAATACATATAAAAAAATATAAAGTAACAAGGTGTGACAAGAAATGTATCGTGACTATCGATAATATCATTCTAAATCAGAATACGAAACTGTTACGGCGATTTTACTTGTTTTTATTCACTTATTCTATATAGCTTTTTATCTAAATATTTCTTATGCTACAAACGTTTAAGTATTGAAGTCAATATTTTGAATTGTTCAAAATGAAGTGAAAGTGGACCAGAGGGAGAGATTATTAAGCTGACTGTACCACAGCTGCAAAATGAGAGAAATAAAGGTAAAACCAAAAAAAAACATGTTATTTACGTATATGTACATATTTGTTGTTTGCCGTTAAATCTTAAAAACTTAAGGGAAGCATATAAAAAAGGCAAACACATTTTAGATTCTTAAATCAGCTTCACGCTGTATCCCGCTCATAGTAGGGTAGGCAGAGAGAATCTACTGTTAAGACACTCCGTTCCTCACTTTCCACCGAGTTCTGGAGGCATTGCATGTTGAGTGGCGGAACTCAACGCCGCGCTTTGCCTCGACACCATTGCGAAGAAATGAAAATATAAATGTCAATAAATATTTCACTTCCTCGAGTGGGGATCGAACCCACAAACAGTCGATTTTACAGTCACACTTTGTACCTCTGCGCCACGACCGGCGTCAATATTATTATTAGACTTATTTTAGATTCTTGTGTGATATATTTATGTATGCACAGATAATTAGTCTTATTTCCCCGACCTAATTAAGATACCACAAAAAAATATAATGAATACGAATCTAAAAAAGAAAAAATGACGTTGTAAACAGATAAAATAAGAAAATAAATGTAAATAATACCTTAACTAAGACTAAAAAACTAGCTTGGCAGGTGTCTTTCCAAAATACTTAGTTATAATAATTTAATTAATGTATTACACAACTCAATTACCATATAAACATTTCAAACTAATTTGATTACATAATATAGAAATGCAGTAATCAAAATTATATATACATTATAATGTATATATAATTTTGATTACTGCACTACACTACTACATAAAAACGTTAAATAAACCGTGGGTGTGCTTATTTTCTACTTCACTAATCTTGTTTTGGTTATTAGTACTTATGTATAAACATGTAATTTTATTAAATTTCGTTTTGATTATTAAAATTTTTATTTTTAATTAGTGATCTACGTGGCGCAGTGACGCAAAGTGTGACTGTAAACGCGACTGGTTGTGGGTTCGATCCCCACTCGAGGAAATGAAATATTTATTTAAATTTATGTTTCCATTTTTTCGCTCTGCTGTCGAGGCAAAGCGCGGCGTTGTGTTACGCCACTCAGCACGCAATGCCTCCAGAATTCGGCGGAAAGTCGGCGGAGAGTCTTAACACTAGGTTCCCTCTGCCTACCCTGCTGTGTGCGGAATACAGCGTGGAGCTGATTTTTTTTTAATTATTCACATATATGTTACAATATTTTATTTGGTAATTTGGCGATATAAATGTAATGATTAGTACCTATTGAATAGTATTCTAATATGTGAACGTGGCGTAATTGGAAAAGACTTTAATTAACACTGTAGGGTAAATCCCATGTGAGGTAACACAATATATTTTTTTCAGCTTCACGGTATATCCCGCATATAGCAGGTTAGACTGGGGGAACCTATAATATTTTAGCTTTCAGAAATGCATATAATTTATTTTAGAACACCCACCCTGCTTCTCTAGAACCAAATTCTAAAATTCAAGCAAGTCTTAAGTAAATATAATGTTAACTACTATGCAAAAATCCGCTTCTAATGGATGTGATTAATATTTATTAATGATTAAATAGAAAAATATTTGAAAATTGCAACACCGGCCATAACGCAAAAATCTGTCCAGTTCGTTGGTTCCTGTTTTAATCACGCGTAAGGTCTTAGGAATGTCGTTAGGTTTTATAAGCTTCTTATAATTGCCTTAAACGCTAATGTTCTTGTATTCATATTCATATATGTATAATTGTATACACTTGGCTGGTTTATTTAAATAAAAATGGACAACAGTATGACAAGAAATAACAAGAATATCTTAAATAGGTAGTATAGCGTAGCTTTGGTAACAAGACAAAGCGCGACGTTGAGTCCTGCTTCTTATTCTTAACACGTGATGTCTCGAAAAATGCACGGGACGTGGATAACAGAGTATCTTAATACTAGGTTAATAAGGTTAACTACGCCTATTTTACTATACGCGAAATAGCAAACGCTAAAAAATAATTATTATCAAGTTATCAAACAGAGGTGCTCCGACTTTAATTTTTTTTTAGTCTCAAGTTGTAAGTTGTATCAAACAGCAGGTTAGGCAAAGGAATCCTGGGAACCGTTCCCATTAATACATGCCACCGGCATACTGGCAGAAATATATTTATTATGAATATATTTCAATATTGCAAGGCAACTGTAAGAATACCTGTCTTTAAAAGCACCGTAAATAATCTGGAGCTTTAAAATGCTAAATAGATATTATGGCCTTTTTTTGAAAAAATAAATATATAATTTATTTTGTATTTTGCTACTTTACTCAATATTTGGTTTTATAATTATGTTACAGGTACGCCGGGGATGCCGTTCCCCACTTTCCGCCGATTTCAGAGGCATTGTGTGTCAACGCCAAACTTCGCCAATATGTTTTTTAAAAAAATTGTGAAGTTCGTAGGTCTCATACAGCAATAGTAATAAAATAACACTACTAACTTACTGCAATACAATAGTTGAAGTATTTCTGATATACTTTATCACAAAAAAAGTGACTTTTACTTAAAGTAACCAACCGGATATCAAACCAGCTACCACATAAATGCTAGATTATTCACAAAATGTCAAACTTGAGCAATGCGATAACAGATTTCACAGGATCATCCTAAATTGGAATGTGGGTCAGATAACTAAGACGTGATATTTGGACAGCCTCAATATTTTGTTTGTATTGCAAGATTAGAAGCGTCACTTTGATCTATCGATCTAGTGTAAATATTTTGTAAGTATCACGTAGATTATGTAAAAGTGATGTACATTTGTGCGATACATACAATGTAAGTCTAATTATACGGAAGTAGTGGGTTCGATTTTAAAATTATTTTTTTCATTAACAGCTTGGCTTTATCTAATTGAGAATACTACACTTGTTAACAAGTGCAGTATCGAAACCTTTTACTAGACATTTTCGGTTATTAGGAGACCATCATCAGTAAAAAGTCCCCTCAATAGCATATACGTATATTTCTTCTTAATGTTTGGTTAACATCTAGATCTAGATGCTAATGTCTTTATGATTATTCCGATGATAATCATCAAGACCTTTCATTATATCCGATCCCGACATTTAGAATCAAAAGTCACGCTGTCAAGGTCGAACGAAGACGCTTGCTTGACGCGTGTTCCACCACCTATGCTTAATAGATATCCGCGTTGATGACAAATTGTGAATTAAGTATATTTTCTTAACAAAATTATAAATTGATTTTATATAATGTATTGGGTTTTAGATCTATTGTGGCTCAGTTGCTGTCGAATTAACTCTGATGATATTTTGTATTATGTTAAACTATTGTGTAACTGAGGTGGTCATAAATACGATATGGGTTGTATTAAGTTGGTGAATTGATTCGATGCCGTTGAAATTAAAATTAGTTTTATGTATATACGTAGAAATATTCACAGTTAGATCATCTTTTTATTTTAAGTAAAATTTTCTTGTATATTATCAACAATTAGCAAATAATGTCTTATAAAGATTTTACATATTTCTGGTATATTACTTATAAGAATACTTATAGTAATTGTCTGGGTCTAATTCCAAAAAAAAAAATAAACAAAAAAAGCAAAAAGAAAAAAATAAAAATGGGGAATAAAAAATATCAATATATTAACAAGTTTAACGATCACATAATTAAGAGTGACGATAATTTAATTTTAGAAAAAAAAATCTCCTGCATATAGCTAGGACTAGGCTATAAATTGCATCGTACTTTATTTTATAAATAGTTATATTTTCTATATAAACAAATACAACGTATAAAAAGTACCTAGATAGAAAATAAAATGCAATTAAATGTCGACCTTAACATATCAAGTTTCGATGGATGGACAGACAGATTGATTCTTGCTCAACCTGTTCCTATATACAGATAAAAAGCTAGCGAGTTTCTCTAGTAAGTCACACTCTATAACTAATCTTTGAGGTATGATTATACAATAAAGCTGCGTAAAAGATCAAAGTTAAATATTATTAGCAGGTTCATCCTTTTTCCCATATAGAAAGGTAGGCAGAGGAAACTTAGTGTTAGGACATTCCATTCCCCACTTTTCGCCGAATTTTCGAGATATTAGGTATTGAATAACCGAACTTAACGCCGCGTTTCGCTACGAAAGTAGGAAAATTAAAGTACATAATTATTATATTATTACATTCTTTACGAATGGTGGTTAACGTTATGTAACTACATTGCATTTGGAGTTAGATATTTGCATATTAAAAACAAAAAAAACACATTATTTAAATTAATTTAAGTAAAAAAAAAATGTTATCTATAGACATCTGGTAAAAATAAGAGTACCATTTTTACACAGAGTATGTAAATGATTGTCATAGCTCTGCCATCTCTTAAACATGTCATAATTTACATACATTAATATTACATATCTATAAATAAAAACGGCATCTCAAGATCGATCTCAGACTTGAGTGCGATTTATAAATACAGGTCTTAGTATCGTTAAGATTGCTTGCAATACTACAATTTTATTGATCAATCAAGCATTTTAACTTAAGTTAAAAATAAAATATCAAAGTTACGTATCATTTCATTCTGGCCCTTTCTACAAAATAGCTAATAATCTAAATGATTATCATCAGAAACATATTTTAATATAATTTATATGTAAATAGGCAAGCCGTGGCGCGGGGGTACAAAGTGTGACTGTAAAATCGACTGGTTCTGAGTTTGTTCCCCACTCGAGGAAGTGAAATATTTATTTACATTTATATTTTCATTTCTTCGCTCTGGTATCGAGGCAAAACGCGGCGTTGAGTTCTGCCACTCAACACGCAATGAGTCCAGAATTCGGTAGAAAATGGGGAACGGAGTGTCTTAACACTAGGCTTCCTCTGCCTACCCTGCAGTGTGCGGGATACAGCGTGAAGCTGATTTAATTAAATTTTTGATTTATGTAAATTATGTAAATTTGAAGTTATTTTAAGGTTATTACGTATTACATAAAATCGCAAGGACATACGCATATCATTACAAAGCTATAAACGCGAGGTGAACATAAATTGACAAATTAGGTATGTATATGTTTTAACATAAATCTGTATTGTAAGGTATAGAATTAGTTATTTTAATAAATAGTGGGTTTTGCCATAAAAAAAGCTCCAATATGTTTCTTTTAATGTGTGCTTTATGTCAAAATTATGATATTATACAAATTATCATATACGTGAGCGTGCTAGTGGCGCAGGGCACAGGCGTGTGACAGTAGACGCGATAAGTTGTAGGTTCGAATTCCCCTCGAAGAAATTAAATATTCAATATTTATTTCCTCGATCCGGTATCGAGACATATGCGCAGCGTTAAGCTACCAACACGCAAAGCCTCCAGAATTCATCGGAAAATAGGGTTCGGATGTATTTTAATGGGAACGGAATGTCTTAAGACTAGGTTTAGGTATATGGGAGATAAAGCACGAAGTTAAATATAACAACATACGTGGAAATACTATTTACATACTTTGATTGCGTTTTCTGCGATATTTCATAAAGTGCAAATACGTTATTGTTGCATCAAATGTGCGATAATATCTTATATTAGTTTTGCATTAGTAATATAATGATAATTATATACAATAATCATAGTAATAACTACATACCTACATATCTATTAGTACCTTGAATAAGTTCTCGCTGTTTTTTGCACGCACGGTAACGAATCACCAAAGTAGTACTATATGTAACCTCAAATTATGTATTCAATATATTATTGTATTCATACAAGCGTATGACTGTAAACGTGATGATTGTGGGATCAATTCCCACTTGAGGGAAATATTCTCAGTTCCTCGCTCTGGAAACAAGACAAAGCGCGGCGTTGAGTTCCGCTCCTCAACTTGTAAAGACTTTAAAATTGAAGGTAACTAGAGAACAAAGTGTCTTAACATTGGGTTCCCTCTGCCTATCCCGCTATACGCGGAATACGGTGTAAAGCTATTTTCAATATTTTCCAGATCTACCTTTAACTTTTAAAGCTAAAATAAGACATACCAACACACGTACATATTTTATAGCTAATAAACTAAAAGATTATCATAACTTGAAGCTTAGTTCGTAAGCTATCACATTATACTGTATCGCATAACACGTTATGTAATATTGTTTTAAGAATAAAAATTTATTGGTTTCAAGTTTGTTAACTTTTATAGAAGCGATGTGACAATATATTATGAATGTATAAAGATAATTTTGGTTATTTTATTTATATTATATTCTTAAATAATTAAGGCGTTCGGGAGGTATAATTTCAAGGAGGTACAATATTCAATCGAGGCATTTTTTTCTCTCTATTTAGTTATGTTAAAGTATTGTAGACATATGATATAGTCCAGGTTTTAGGCCAAAATGTAGACATCGGTCGCCATTCCCAGGCGCTGTTCCGAGGTCCTCCATTTGTAACTGAAGGTTGAGGAGTTGTTTCTTTACGTCACTTCATGCAAACTTATTATATACAAATGTATTATTAAGTGTTGAATAAGAATATAATATACTTAAACCTATTTTTGTAAAAAAATAAGTCCGTAAGTAATATAAGAGCCCAGGGTTAAATCGATTTTATATACACTCGAGTTATATAATTTGATATATCAAAGACAATAATAGAAATATTTTTTTACCTAATTGTATCACGAGGTACAAATAATTTAAGTTCAATTTATATTCAATTAATTAATCAATTAATCCAATTTATTTACGAGAAAAACAATCGAATGTACTCGCATAGTGTAACCTTTTTATAAAACGTGTTTGGTTTGTCCTTTAAAAGTACTTTAATGTTTTAATATATTCTGCTGTTATTGTTTTAGTTTGTTTTTAAAATACGAATTGCACTTTAAATAATATGATATAAATTTTGCACGGAAACTTTATCATATTTAAAAACAAGAAATTAAAAAATATATATATTTTTGCTTTCTATTATTCTTTTCAAGTGTCCCTCTATCCATTTCAGTCAAAATTACTAAATGTACAGACAAAATATTTTTACTGTCTTATTATATATAGAGATAAAACAATGTTATATAGGGTATCTATATATTATTTACTTAATAGCTTTTAAGACTTGTTTAAATAATATCAGATTTTAACTAAAGTGCCTATATACATATTAAATGTAACGGAAGAATTTTCTTAAAAAAGTTGGATGATATGGAATCCATATCATTCACAAATATTATGGATTATGCTATTGATATGACAAGCTGAAAAAAAATTATAAGTAAAAAGAAGCAGTCAAGTGTGAGTCGGAATCCCCCGTCAAAAGCTCTGTATCAATTTCAAAATTGTAGATCAACGAGAAGTACAACTAACTCTTTTAAGCTTCGTTAACTTAGAAGTTTAACTTGTTTGTGTTTTAAGGAACTGTAGTCTGTATGTATGTCCGTTTAATAAGAATATTTACATCAAGACCATGTGAAGGTGTCAAGCTGGTATTAATATGAAATAGACCCGACCATCATACAGATTTTTAGTTTTTTTTCTTTCCTCGAAAGAAAAAAAAAATAAAAAAAAACTACGGAACCCTAGAAATACAATAAATAATAATATATTATATATGCGGGTAATCATGTCCTAGAGACCGGACCTTGCTCTCAGCCTTCATCAACAAAACTAGTTTAGATGTTTATTTTCTAAATGTTTAAATAGAGACGATTCTAGTAGATCTCTTTTCCTTAAATGGCATGTTGCTAAGTATACAGATAGCTTAATATATTTTTTTTATATTTATTATATTTTAATATTCTTCTTGATAGAGATATGTGAAAATATATTTTTATTTTATATTTAATTATATATTAAATTAAAATTTATAAAATATAAAAAAATATTATCGAATTTTGAACTTATTATTTTCAATATTATTACTGGACTACAAGGTATACCGCTATAAACTCTTAATAATATTTTATTCATATATATTGTTTATAACTATAATATAACTTCAATCATTCGAGTGGTAGAAATCGATGTTTTGATACCAGAGCGAGAAAATGAAAATAATTCATCACTCAAATTCGGAACGAACCTACAACCGTCGCGTTTAGGCGCTGTGCCGCTGCGCTACGACGGCCTTTGCTTTAAATAACATTTTGCCGTACAATGTTCTAGTACACACGAAAATTAAATATCAATTATTTTTAATGAGGCCAGTCGTGGCGCAGTGGCACGAGATGTGACTGCAATACTGACTGGTTGTGGGTTCGATCCCCACTCGAGGAGATGAAATATTTACTTAAATTTATATTTCCATTTCTTCGCTCTGGTGTCGAGGTTAAGCGCGGCGTTGAGTTCTGCCACTCAACACGCAATGCCTCCAGAATTCGGCAGAAAGTGGGGAACGGAGTGTCTTAACACTAGGTTCCCTCTGCCTACCCTGCTGTGTGCGGGATACAGCGTGAAGCTGATTTAATTATTTTTAACAACTAGCTAGCACTCAGTGAGAATTAAGTATAGAAATTCTTATACCGTTCTCGATTCATATCGGAGTAGGCGCGTACCGGTCGTGTGTACCGTTCAGTTCGCTAGAGCAGTTAGAACTGTCGCAAGGTAAAAAATGGTATGTCATTAAAATTTAAGTTGTCATTATTTTGTGTGACAGTTTTATTTTATATCGTATTTTATTTATTTATTTATTTATATGATATGATGAAGCAAACATAGAAAGATGGAGTGAATTATTGCTATACATTGTTAGTTTGCGGCGTTAAGATCCGCGATTAAAATACAAGGTGTCTCGAACATGTGAGTGTATTAGCACTAGGTTTTATTTGTTTTACCGTGTTAAATATATGCGGGATAAAGCGTGAAGGAAGAAATTATATTAGGTAGGTTTTCTCTACACTCTGTAAACTACTCACAATCCATATTTCAACTAGCCCAATAGTTTCATCTCTGCATTGTCTATTAATCACTTAGTAATGGAAGAGCTTTATATACATAGATAGATACATAATTTATATAGATATTATGATACGAGATTTTATATGGAACAGGATTTTGAAACTAACATATTATTATTTTATAATCTACACCTGTCTTTATAAACAAAATATGTTATTTCATCACTTTCCTATAATTAATTAAAGACAACTAACTTTAAATCACCAATTAAGTTTAGTTTATTTGGTCATTTATGTATTTTATAGGCTGACAGTTGGCTACGACGACGACGGTGTAGTATTATAATAAAATATTACCTTTCTAAAATATATTTCACTTTATGTAATCTGATGCGTAGTCAAACGCAGCAATTCTAAGATGATTTACTATTATTTAATCAGCTTCACGCGGTATCTCGCACACAGCAGGGTAGGCAGAGGGAACCTAGTGTTAAGACACTCCGTTCCCCACGTTCTGCCGAATTTTGGAGGCATTGCGTGTTGAGTACTATTGAGTATTATTTATATGTTTATTAATACTTATACTACCTCAATCATTAAAAGAAACCATTTTAATGCTAACGAGGAATTTTAATGTTATAAAAAAATGCTTTAAGGAGGATTATTGTGAATAAGAGTAGTGTCAGTCTTGTATTTTACTTTGATTACAAACAAATGAGGCTCGTTTGATGGGAAGCGTAATTATTGTAGGTTCGATTTCTCCCTCGAGGGACTTAAATTACTATTATTTTTTTCCATGAAACCAGAGCAATGAAATAAAAATATAAATAAATAATGAATGAGAATCGAACCCACATCCGCCGCGTTACATTCAGCTTACATTCAACTTGTGCCTCTGCGTCACGAAGGCCTCTAAAAATATACAATACGGCCTAAAAAAATGTTTCTTTTTAACTTTTACATGACAAAGTACTATTCTCCCTAAATCTGCATTTGATTATACAACTGATGGTATTCTAGGTTCAGTAACAAATGCTTATGCGGTCTCGTTAAAAAAAGATACAAAAACCTTATCAGTAAAAAGTCTTATCAGTAGGTTTTCTCTCTGTACACCGCAAAAAGGTAATCCAGGTCAAGATTTTTATGACAATAACTTCAATAAGCTATCTAATAAATTGAAAACTTTACTACATCCGCTATCGTCAATTTTGAAGTAAGTATCATAAATGCGGTCTCTACTACAAGCTTGGCTGGAAAGTAAACGTTTATTGACGAAGTTATTAACAGTAGCGTCACGTACTGCTTTCATCAACTATGACCGATTTGTGAACGTATACCGTCTGTGCTATATGCTCTATAATAAATGTAGAGTTTCAATCATATTTTCAAGAATTTGTTTTGTTTTACTGTTAAAAATAGTAATAAAAAGGTTTGTGAAATTATTTTTTTTAGCTTACCAACATAAAGAACCTAGTATTACGACTCTCCGTTCTCCACGCACACCCAATTTTCTCGACATTGAATGTTGAGAGGCGGAACTTAGCGGCTTTGCCTTTTCACCAGAAAGAGAAAATGAAAATAAAGACTAAGGGAAATTAAATATTAAAATAGGTCTATTCAAAAAAAATATATCTAGCTAAGAGTTGAACAAAAAAATAAGAAAATATTAATGAAATGTAACTTTTTTCTAACATTTTTAAAGTATTTTTCTTAATAAGTAAATGTAACTTTGTTTTAATTTACTACTAAACCAAGAGTCAGTATTTAATACTCAGTAACAATAATTTAAAAGTACTTATGAGTTCCTATATTTATATTGAAATACTAAATATAAAGAATATTTGAAATTTTAAGTATAAAAAAAATTTTTTTTTGACCTTTTTGAATATCCAAAGTCAATGGCCATATTACCGGATAGGTGCGAATTCTTAAAACGGCAAGTGTGATATCAAATATTGGAGATGACGTAAGTTAGCAAACTGAGGTTTAAGTTGCTTTGTTGTTAATCTTAATTTAGAGATGACTAAGACTCCAGAGCTTTGTCGCATTTTAGTAACTTGGTGCCAGGATTAATGAGTGGAGGAAAAGCTAATTACAGTGCCTTTGTTTTGCTACTTTTTACTAATTATTAAGACCAATATTAATGTGCTCAACAATTTTAAATAGATAGATGAACTATTCATGAAGAAATGAAAAATTTTAAGAATATTTTAAGCAAATTTAGTTATTATTTTTAATTTACGGCCACTGGGGTTATGAAAGAATCCTTGGCTCGCAGTCCCGGCCTGTGGCAGTCGAGGAGGAGTATCGTGGAGTTTTAATGGATAGTGTGGACGGTCTACATCTGCCGGTCTATGAGTCTCACATAACCCGCTCGAGTCCGCACTCGGGCAGCGGACGCGTAGAAAGGTTTTTTTTAAAAAGGGGCCACAAGCGTGCGACTGTAAGCGCGATAAGTTGTGGGTTCGAACCCCACGCGAAAAATGAATTACATATTGAATATTATTATTTCCTCGCTCTGATAACGTAGACAAAACGCAGCGTTGAGTTCCGCAACTCAACACGCAATGCCTCCAGAATTAATTAAAAGCGAGGAACGGAAGTGTCTGGACGGAAACGGAGTGAGTGCACTAGATTCCCAGGTTACTTACTGCCTAAGTTGATAATTACGGGATAAAAGCGTGAAGCTTATTTAAAGAAAGTTACAAATATAAAACTCATCGAGACATAAAGAACTATTCAAGCTGCATCGATTAGTGACTCACGATGTTATTTCTTTCCTTGGAATCTTTACCATAGTAAATTGAATATACAAATTTAGTTTTTACTTTTTTAGACAACAAGGTTTAATTTTCAATATTATAATTTTACTACATATTTAATTTGTAAGGTATACGCATAACAATATCCTGCAACGTATCGCCGTCTCAGGTAGCACTTCCGGTTTGGACAATGCGAGAAACTAAGGTCTAAAATTTATTATAACATTTTATGTGAATTACCTATTAAACCATCGAAGCGATGAAAATCCATTATATTAAAAATAAAAAAATAAATAAATCAGCTTCACGCTGTATCCCGCACACAGCAGGGTAGGCAGAGGGAACCTAGTGTTAAGACACTCCGTTCCCCACTTTCTGCCGAATTCTAGAGGCATTGCGTGTTGAGTGGCAGAACTCAACGCCGCGCTTAACCTCGACACCAGAGCGAAGAAATGGAAATATAAATTTAAGTAAATCTTTCATCTCCTCGAGTGGGGATCGAACCCAAAACCAGTCGGTTTTACAGTCACACCTCGTGCCGCTGCGCCACGACTGGCCTTAATTCCATCCATTATATTTTTTAGGTTAAAATTCTTAGTATCAATGGATAATCTTTAAAGTAATCTATATTTAGGCCGTATGTGTGGTATGGCCGCTGTCGTGGCGCAAGGTCACAAGGGTGTCACTTTACACTACCGTTGTGAGTTCGATCCCCACTCGAGGGAATTAAATAATATTTATTAATATTTTCATTTCTTTGCTCTGGCACCCAGGTTAAGTTCCGTCATTCAACATGCAATGTCTCGAAAAATTCAGCGGAGAGTGGGCAACAGAGTGTCTCAACACTAGGTTCCCTCTGCCTACCTTGCTTTGTGCGGGATACAGCATAAAGCTGTTTTTATTTAATTTTATTTGATCTTTATTTATATGTAGCTCGTTTTGTCTAACGCGTTCATAAAATACTGTTTGCAATTGAAAAAATCTTTTTGTGTTGCGTAGTCCAGTTACCGATGAAGACTGAAGGATTATTACCTATAGCACGTAAGGCGCTTGATGTAACCCCAATGGGTTACATCAAGCGGCTGCAATCAGAAGGGACCCTAGACTAGGAATGTGTCATTCACAATTATTAGCGATTTCAATAATATTAGCAATTTCCATAATCTATTAGACCACGCAGGCGAAGACGCAGGTGAAATGTAGAGTTAATTTTAAAATTGATTAACGTTTAGACTTTGAAAATATTTTTTAACAATATGTCTTGTATACAATAAATATTTATTTATATTTCAAAAACTTCATGAGCGGCGTTAAGTTCTATCATTCGCACGCAACTCGACTATTCCGCGGAAAATGGGGTCTTAATGGGAACGGAGTGTCTTAACATTAAGTACCCAGGTGGCAACTTTTACTTCACGTTAAAAAAAAGAAATAATGCTAGCTCAGTTAATCACATAATCTTATAACTTAAACTCACTTATGACCGTATTAAAATATTATCATACAAACATACCTACATCCAAGTTTCTAGCCATTACAGCCTTAAATGATTTCTTTAATATTTTACAAACACTTATAGCCGATCCCATACAAATCATTGCGTGTCGTTTACCAATGAACCAAGATTTATCTACTTTCACTTCAAAATCTGAAGGCATTCGGAGCCAGAAATCGATATCGATATTATACAACTGCCGGTACAACGTCGAAGATATTAACGTTGTTCGTAATTTCATCTCATTAGCATGATCGGTTCAGCGTCAAGTAATAATTGATCGTAAATAATAATATTATTATTATATGTTTTATTATAAGAGTTTTCTTATATTTTATTGATGTATGGAATGGCGTTGCTTTCACATTTTAACTATTAAAATCGTTTATTGTTTTTGATTGTTTAGTTTTTTTAGAGATACGAGAAATGAGAATATTTTGAGATTTAATTATTCTGTCGAATATCGTGTCATTGGCGTTTTAGTGTATCCGACAAAAAAACCTTTACAGAAGATGTTCTTTCTTAATAAATATAAAAAAAAAATTACCGTTTACCTAAATCAAATCTTGATAAAGAATAGTGATTATTTTATTTCGTTTCACGCTGTATCCCGCTTACAGTAGGACAAGCACTAAGGAACGTCGCCCTTTGTCCTGTTACCAGAGTGAGGAAAATGGACAAATTAAATTTACCACGAATTGAACCCACAGTCGTTTATCATTATATTCTTGTCAAATATGCTTAATATGACTAATATAAAAAAAATATACTCGCAACATCCTATTTCTTATAATTTTAAACATAAAAGCAAAAAAAAATAAGCAAAAACAATCAATCTAAATTTTATAGTTTACACAAGTTTAGGTGTCACAAGGCTAAGGCTGTAAACAATACTGATACATATATGCATATAATATAACGCTGTCACGCCAATAAATTGATTGTTGATATAAAATACGTTATTTTAATTGAATTTTTAATATACACTATTACGATTATATCATCGGCCTTGCAAAGTCGTGATTAGTCGTGACGGGTGGTTACGGATATGTTCACTTCATTACGATAAAAAGGTTGAGAATATTATATAGAGGCATAGTGGTGAAGTATCATAATTTAACGATAACTACAGGTTTGATATTGGTGTATATATCATGTACAAATTCAATTTCATAGATATTATAGTACTTAAAGCAGGCTAGAGGCCGTTGTAGCATAGAGGGAAAGCGTCTGGCTGTAAACGCGACGGTTGTTGGTTCGATTCTCACTCTATGTTTATAGGTTAATTATTCCATTTCCTCGCTTTGGTAACACGACGACGTAACGACTCGAAAATTAGACGAAAAATCACTAGGTTCGCTGCAGAATATAGAATAGAGCTAAAAAACAAAAGGAAAAGCACTGGTATTCGCATACAGATAAGATTCGAAAGATATTGAAAATTGTTCGTTTTTTTCACATAATTGTTACAGCCAATATTATTGCAGAACTTAAATATTGTTATTTAAAAAATATAAGAAAATTTGTTGTGCATAACAAATTTAATTATAATATAAATAATATAATAATTATTATGAAATAATTGAATTTGCATCGTTTATTGCCTCAAATTTCCATTTTTTGTCTTGACAAATATCAATTTTTAAATTGATCTAAGTAGTTTACAGTTTAGTGTATAGCCATTTTGATAAGCATAACAATATTGCGTAGTAGGTACATATTTTTTTTCAAAGAGATGTATTTAATTGTGGCAAAAACTGATACCGTAACATCGCGATCATTGAACCGTGGATGAAGTCGAAATTTATTCAGACATTCGCTGACAAGACAAACTTTATATCACAACTAGCTTTTACTGCGGCCTGGGAGTCTAGTGTTAAAACACTCCGTACCATTTAAGACACATTTGTTCCATACATTACGCCGAATTCTGAAGGAGTTACGTGTCAAGATCGGATTATCGGATATCAACGTCCTGCTTTGCCTCGTTACCAGAGGAAAAAATAAAAATATCTCTCTCTCTCTCTCGAATGGTAAAGAAACCAACTTGCCTGGTTCCCTGAGCCTATTCTACTATGTGCAGAATACAGCGTGAAGCAATAAAAAAAAAGGTAGAAATCAGGCAGTCAGAGTAAAATAAAACAGGAAACGAAGGAATATGTATAGATATAATATTTTTGTTTGTATATAGTATGAAAGTTAACTGTCACAGCAAAACATAGTGGCCATTCGGTCAGTGTCGGGTCGTTCACACCTCGCGTCATCAGAAAGCGACATGTCTAAATTTCAAATAACCTAATGGATAAGGCAGAAAATAAAGATTGTGTGTGGAGAAAAAATAATAAATTAAAACAAAAAAGACGTTGTGTTATTCGTGTTTCAACTGTTTGGACTAGTTTTTGGTGTTTCCATTTATTATTTTTTATCGAAAATATCAATTTCAAAATGTAGACATGCAAAAGGTATATTACATGCGGGATACAGCATGAAGCTACATAGCACCAACGTTAATAACTTCACATGCATCCGTGTCTAATTCATTAAAATAAATGTTAATTAATTAAAGAACTATTTAAATTGTATGAATTCACAATAACAAAATTTATTAACACAATATATATTTATTAATTCCATACGTATTGTAATGATATATATTTATAAGTTTTAATATTCGCAATAATTTATTATAAAAATGTAAATCAACCTTTTTGTTTAATAAAAAGGTGTTTTTAGAAATAAGTGACACTACAAAAATGACGGTTTATGTGGTCATTTAGGTAGCCTTATTATGTATAAAATAATTGAGTACTGGATCATTACATACTCCTACACCCAATAAATTGTTATTTTGTTAAGTAGTAGTTATTAGTAGGTAATGGAACTAAAATTTTATTAAGTTAATTTAGCATATGTTTTTTTTAGTTATTTTGATATTATATGTTATTCCATCCAGGTAGAAACCCTCGCTGCTGTTTTTCGTACTAGTGTAAATAAATAATTTAACTATAATAATATATTAATTATAATAAAAATAATTTAATTACATTTAATTATACACCTCCAGAGTGGGAATCGAATCTACAACTATCGTGTGAATATTTAGATACCTCTCAGATTACCCATAGTAACATCAAAGATATAAAATACTAGTAGTAGCATATACAATAAGAAAACGCGTTAAATATTACGGATATTACAAAGAACAATATCCGACAGACATTAAGTTATATACAGGAAAACTGAACGCTATAAAAAAACCTAATGGAGGCAGATGATACGCAAAAAACAGCTTTTTAAAATTCTATAAGTAATTTATCATGAGTTTCGAAGTGACACTAAAGTGGAGTGTTTTTCGACAGGTGGTCATTAATGTGGTCGAATAGGGTCTTGATACAATATGTACGGGGAAATAATAATTCCAAGCCATCGTGTCACAGTGCTACGGTGTCAGACTGTAAGCTTGGTAGTTGTGGGTTCGATACCCGATTGAGGGAAAAAAGGGATATATATTTTAATTTAAAAAGTTTTTTTAAACCGACTGATTTCTCCTAGAAATGTCTAACTTCATAATTAAATTACTTATTTGTTTGAAGATTAAATATTATGTACTTTCAGAGAAATTTCACAAAATAAACTGGCAAATAGTCAATCTTTTGTAAAGCTTTCATTATTTGTTAGGATGAATGTGCTAAATTACGGCGATGAGTGGTACAGTATTACAGTTCCGTTTGGCCTTTTGTAGTTTTGGACCACGTAATCGAATGATTCATTTGAGAATTTTAAATCTTTCGAGCTTTTGCCTACTAATCTCAGAGCGCGATTATATAAAACAAAATTATTGAAAATTGTTTTTATTTATTAATGTTTTCTCAAGAATCGACTTACAATTTATAGGTATTCTGTTTGTTAGTTAAAATTGTTATAATATAATTTTAAGATGATGCTATTCAACGGTGCAGTCATTATCGTTTGCAATCATGCCCTAAGCAATGAAATACGTCATCATTGTCACTAGAGAACCAATTGACGCATATAATAGTTGCCATAGCAACGTGTACGCCACTTTATCTGCATATATATTAATAGGTGAAACAAAAACTTTTAGGAATACCAAGGCAAACACACACACACACTCGCACAGATGCACTCATACTTACTACTCGTCTTGACAGACGCACAATACAGTGATCCCATAAGGGTTACATTTTCTCTTTTTAAGGTACGGAGCCCTTAAAACGTTCCCTCGAGTGAGAATCTAAACCACAAACTTCGCGTTCACAGTCAAACATTGTATCGCCGTGCCGTAACGGCTTCAGAGGTAGCATATTAGATTTATATTATTCAAGTTTGATATAATCTGTATTCCAAATCCTGTCAAATTAAAAAAAAAAAACTAATAGATTATGATACGATCAAATATCGATAGGTACACTTCAATATCCAACGACGGACATATCGTGGCTGTTCAGTATTAAAACAAAAACTTCCGCGTTAAATATTCATTAGATAGACGAATACAAAAACTTATTCATTGTGTGACACGTAAACAAACTTAAAATGACAAACTGGTCACTTTCACTATTCCTCTACTATAAGAGACTATCGATACTCGCTAACGAGTGTAGTATTCTGGAATATAGTATTTTACGTAAGTGGACACTGTATTAGAGATCTTTTACTTAAGTTTCTTATTTAAACAAATAAAAAAAATGTATTATAGATAAGTAGTTGTATATTTAATAATTTTATTATATGTTTTAAAATGTATATTGATGAGGTCAGTTGTAGTACAGCGGCAAAACGCGAGAGGTTGGTTGTTTAATTCTGACTCGAGGAAATGAAATATTTAATATTTTCATTTCCTCGCCTTGATAACGAGATAAAGCGCGGCGTTGAGTTTCGCGAAGCTATATAAAAAAAACAAAGGAAATAACGTTACAGTGCAAATAAACAAAAACATAATATATAATAGAAAATAAGCAAACAGCGCAAGAAATAAAAGAAAACAATAGATAAATAATAGAAAAGAAGCAAAATTTTAAAGTCGTAGACCAATAGTACAAGACACCACTGTACGAAAGACAATTTTTAGTTCGCCGATGCGTGACAATTCGGCTTATATTATGTACAATGTAAGAAATCTACAAATTGGCCGTATTACGGATTTGTTACGTCCAATATTGCTGGTGATTTAGTGCGTCGCTTTTTCGATGATTTGAACTGAATTATTGCGGTTATAAAGATGATTAATGGTAAATTAAGTGTCGTTTCGTTTTAGAAATTTCACTTTTGTGTTTCTAGTTGAGAGTTAAGTATATAACGGGTTTTTTTAGCTTCACGCTGTATCCCGCAGATAACAGGATAGCCCAGTGTTAAAATATGTCGCTCCCCACTTTCCCCCGAATTCAGGAGGCATTGAGTGTCGAGTGTCGGATCTCAATGCTGATTTGCATCGACACCAGAACGAAAAAATGAAAGTATGTATTAAATATTTCATTTCCTCGGGTGGGAATCGAAACTACAACTAGCGGCGTATACCATAGGGTATACGCCGCCAGTTGTAGTTTCGATCGCTTGTGCCCTTGCGTCACGACTGGTATCTAACGGTTATTTTATTATATAATAAACTTGTTTGTGTTTTAAGATTCAATAACTTTAAAGTCAATAAAAATATTAATTTAGACGTTCTAATTATAATTTTTTTATTATAATAAAGTTAGGATTCTTAAATACTCATCCTAGTATAAATTATAATTGGTTATTTTTTTATCTGTATTAATCGAAGACTGACCTTTCAAAAACAAATAAATTATGAGGCATTACTAATAATATTAGCATCGACATTTACCACTTTTAAATGTTACTCTCGAAAAACCCATACACATATCTAGATTGAGAATGAATTATTATTTATTAATATTTTCATTTCCTCGTTTTGGTAACAAGATAAAGCGCGACGTTAAGTTCCGCCACTCAACACGTAATGCCACGAAAATTCGGCGAAAATTGCGGAACAGAGTTTCGTAACACTAGTTTCACTCTGCTATATGCGGGATACAGAGTGAAACTGAAAAAATTACCTCAAATAATGCATTACCTTATACAATTAATCAGACATAAAAAAATATCCACGTTTCAAAAGATCGTTATTTTCTCGTGGATATGGCAACATTTATTATGTTTTAGTAAATTTACGTTAAAAACCACCATATCAATTTCTTGAGGCCGGTCGTGGCGCAGCGGCACGAGGTGTGACTGCAAAACCGACTGGTTGTGGGTTCGATCCCCACTCGAAGAGATGAAATATTTACTTAAATTTATATTTCCATTTCTTCGCTCTGGTGTCGAGGTTAAGCGCGGCGTTGAGTTCTGCCACTCAACGCGCAATGCCTCTAGAATTCGGCAGAAAGTGGGGAACGGAGTGTCTTAACATTAGGTTCCCTCTGCCTACCCTGCTGTGTGCGGGATACAGCGTGAAGGTAATTTAATTTATTTTTTTTATCAATTTCTTAGTACAGCGTGTCCATTATATTTTTTATTATCGGTCCCTTAATTTAAAATGTTTGAGGCGAAAGTCCAGGGTGCCTGGGGTCAACAGCCTGACAACCTGTTCAACAATACTGTATCCAGTTTTAGAAAATTCAATAAATTACATTGAATTAAGTTAAGATCATTCAGAAGCCGGTTTGTTATATATTTTTGATTTATCTCCTGTTGAGATGTAAAGTGCTTTTAAGTGAGTGAGTTTTATGTTGTCAAATGTTTTAAAACAAAATAAATTTATTTTTGCGTAGTACATAAATTAACGATATGGTAGGCATAGAAAAGCTAATAAAAATCATTGTCCTTTTTTTTTGTAATTGTTAAGTAGCGAAGCCAAAACCGTATTAATACATACTTTAAATAACTAATAGAAGAGTATTTAACTCTTCTCAGTGAATATCAATTGGGAACCTAAAACCATTTTATATAGTCCAATGATAGAAGTGACTTCCCTGGAATACCCTGGGGTATTCCAGGAAAGTCACATCATGTTACAGCTTACAGCATCAATATTTAGCATGTGTACAGAGAAAAGTTAATACTGCCTATAAGTGCATTCATTGAGGCCACTGTGCCGCAGCGGTACAGCGTCTTACTGCAAATGTGACTGTAGTTGGTTCAATTCCACCTCAAGGATATCCTCCATTCAACACACAATGTCTCGAAAATTAGCCAGGAAGTGGTAAATGTGCGATACAGCGTGTAGCTTTATAAAAAAAAGAGAAAAAGAGCATTTATCACGAAAAAAAGAAACTAGAAAGAGCAGGTAGGTGCTTATAGGATCGGGCAAAGGGCGCAGTGTCCGGAATGTGGCATTTAGAAAATTACAATAGTAAAAAGGTGCGGTGGAAACAAAATTTCGACAATCCCACGCTTGATGGACCGAGACGAGTGAAATTTTTTGTGACATCATGAACCTACATATGATGGATTTGTATGTCTCAATTCAATCTTTTTTTTAATAATTTTAATACAATAAGAGCTGAACGTAAATTAGCTAGATCATATATAAATAACTCAGTCTGGTGTTGAGTTACGCCACCGCACGCAGTGTCTCAAATTCGTATTGTTTTATCATTAGGATTTCTCCGCCTATCCTGCTATATGCGGTACAAAAATCTAATAGTTACTAAAGGAACCTAACGTAACACGTTTTGTAGACAAAGCTGGTATATGCTTACTATATAAATGTCTTCTCAATGGATATTGAACTCACAACTAACTCTAATAGATCAGTAATAATGAAGCAAACGGATTTAGAAAGAAATTATACTATTTTTACCAAAATTTGACACATCGCTTGTAAAATAAATTCTAAAAACATTGTAGAAAAAACTGTAATTAAGTACTTCTTATTTCGGCGTATTATATTAAGAAGGCTGTACAAGCAACTGTTCAATTTTAATAAGCAAAAGCCGAGTCCAAGTAAATCCAATAGTAATAAATTATTTGCAAATCCTCATACTTGGAAGGAACTTAAATCCTACAATAAATCCTAGTCAGAGTGGATTGTGGATTATTTTAAATTATTCTATTGTCGTATTAATGCAGGTTACACATAAAATATTTCTGTAGTAAGTGACGTTTGAGACTTAAGCAAATTGTGCTATTTACTAGGGTTGCCACAATTATAAATATTTTTTCTATTTTAATAATTTAAAAAGATTTTTACTTTAAGTTTTTTACTTTATTTTTGCTTCTTTTATGTTAATGCATGCATATTTGTAACAAGTGCTTACACTCAATCATTACGTTACTGTGTTCAAATATTTTTTCTCTCTAAAATCTAAAAACCGTACGTCAAAGATACAAAAAGATAATTTTAACCTTGTAAATGACATAACGGTATCGTAAAAAACAAATTTATTTATAAACTAATGGAAAAATCCATGTAAACACTTAAATTTGCAAATCATTTATGTTCTGTCCTTGATTCCTGCTGAACAGGTTTCCAGACATCGCTTTTAGCTGTAAAAGCATAAATATGCCTCCCAAGATGCAAGTGATAATTGAATACGGACCTGCTTATATTTATTGATGGCTTAACAACTTATGATTAACTTGAACTTAAGAGTTAAATAGGATATTTTATAGTTTTGTTTTGTAGAAAATGTTATTTATTGTTAGAAATTATTAGTGTTATGATGGAATAGATAATATGAAAACTCTTTTTGTATACGAAGTTATTGATATTGTTCCTATTCGACAATTTTTTTTAGGTTCACGCTGTTTCCTGCAAATAGCAGGGAAGGCAGAGAGAATATAGTATTAAGACACTTCGTTTCACACTTTCTGCCGAATTTTGGAAACATTGCATGTCGATTGGCGGAGCTCAACGCTGCACTTTACTAAACTCGATTTACTTTACGTAACTAAATTAAATATGGGTGGGTAATAAGAATATTTTCTCCTTTAGAATATAATACTTAAATACTTGAAGTCCTCTGGTAATGTTGATAAACCTATTTACACAAAGGTTGTTGACATGCAGAGCCTCGCGCGGCTATATTACTATGCGACGTCTAGATTGTAAGTAGTGCTCGCTATATTTAGAACATGTAATGAGTAAATTATGATGATTTTCACAAGTGAAGTATAAAGAAATTAGTTTTAAATAGCGTTGTGAGAATTTCTAAAAGTGGATGCTTAAAATTATTTTTTTTATAAAACTTATTGTTTAGGAGATATTGTCGCTTATTTGAGAACCGTCACCTAATATTATTACATTTTATTTTAAGTGGAGAATAGAGTATCGTAAGATTAGGAATAAGATGTGCGATAATAAATAGAGTTTTTGAATAATAATTATACATAACATAAGGGAAATGCCTTTTTTAAACAGAAGGAACTCGTAGGATTTCATAATCAATAAAGCACACACATATACATATAATATTATAATAATATATAATATGTAAATTATAAAAACAATATTTTATTAATAACATTTAATACCGCATCCACATTTTTTATCATCATCGCAAGTAAAAAATAAAAAGGGCGGTGACGCGTATCCTTCGACTTTTTCTCGTTACTTTTTAGTTCCCATCGAAACCTTACACGTTGTTGGGCGGAGCGAGACGGTTGTAAATGATTAACCTTTAAATGTTATCTTGGATATTTTATAAAGCAGCAATTTAATAATGTATTATATATTTATTTACAGAGGCCGTGGGGGCGCAGGAGCACAAGGGTGTGATTGTAACGCGGGGCTTGTGGGTTCGATCTCTACTCGGGGGAATGAATTATTGTTTATTAATATTTTCATTTCTTTGCTCTGGCACCAAGGCAAAAACCCAGTATTGAGTTTCGCCACTCAACACGCAACGCCTCGAAAAGTTCGGCGGAAAGTGGAGAACGGAGTGTCTGACACTAAGTTACCTGTCTACCCTGCTGTATACAGAGTGGAGATGATTTAATTTTTTTAATTTATATTTATTTATATATAATTCGTAGGTATATGTCCTGGACGAACGTATCCATGTATATAGATAGAACTTTCGTTACTGCTACTTTCGTAGGTTCTTTCTGGAGTATGGCGAGGCAGTAAGACAGGATTGCTCGCAAATCCTATGCGAATGTGAAAAACGAGATTATTATAGTTTGGCGGTAAGGAAGTTGCGGACGGCTACTAGTTGTTTATAAAAAAAATAATTGAAATTGTGAAATTAAATATTTATACAAACTATTTGCAATATTATTTTAATATAATATATTAAAAATAGCTTCTCACCTATACAAATAATAATAATACCAGGTTGCATTGAGTTTAACATAATACTAAAAGAATAATAATGTAACAACAATATTCTACGTACTTATGTATGTATATATATGTAAGTATAGGCTGTCATTTTGCCTCACTTTGAACTATATAAACTTAATCTAGATTCTAAGCTTTTTCTAAGTAATATGCATATTGACAAGCGACCATTAAGAAGGCAATCATGATTATTATACAGTGTGTTCCATTTTTGTCATGTCAAGTAAAGGAGGTCTTGTTACGATACCTGTTCAAGTAACGGTTTCATTTCGTTCAAGATAAAATATTAAGATTGGATAGTGTTTTGATCAAAATAAATTATTGTAAGTTTAATATCTATGGACGATAAATAATATTACAATTATGGCAGCATCGTTATAGACAAAAACCTAACATAAATACAAGAAATTTTGTTCTTTGTGGTGTTTAGATTAATGTTACATATTTATGGAAAAAAATAAAAAAAATAAGCGTAACATTTTTACTGGTTTTGTATTGATTTATAAATGAAACATTCTTTATTTAAATTATATGAGAAGAGGCAGGTATTTATATACCTGCCTCTTCTCCATTTCTTCGATCTGGTGTCGAGGTTAAGCGCGGCGTTGAGTTCTGCCACTCAACACGCAATGCCTCCAGAATTCGGCAGAAAGTAGGGAACGGAGTGTCTTAACACTAGGTTCCCTCTGCCTACCCTGCTGTGTGCGGGATACAACGTCAAGCTGATTTATTTATTTATTTTACCCTCACATGATATTGAATTATAGTTTTAACAGTGCATATCTTAATTATGTTCAAAAAAATTTCACTTTGAATGTTTTTTCACCTTTTTTAAAGGCATCACGTATTAGATGGCGGAACAAAACGCGGCATTTAAATTCCAATTGGCTAAATAGTAAAATAGTAAAACAAAAATTTCACCAAACATAAAAATACGTAAGCCGAGAACTGAAAGCAACGCTCCACATTCATAAAACTAGACTGATAACATCTTAGATGGTTTTTTTTATTTTTTTCATAAGTATATTCAAATTGCCGTATAACACTTTCCACTGTGCTAAAGTGACCTCATGCACGTTTCGCTAGTTTTCAAGCCTTTAAATAGAATAGCTATAGATATATAAATTAAAAAAAACAAACAAATAGATTTGTTCGTTTGTCATATTATTGTTATCTTTTTTAAATAATACCATTTTCTCAATAAATATTTCGTAAATGTTTTCTCCAATTATTTTGATTTTTTTTCATACAAAATTATTTAGGTTTACCATTAAAAAAAATAATAATTTAAAAATATTTTCAACAAACCATTAAATCTACTCGTACTATAAGTTATAACTAATACTGAATACAGTAGAAAAAAACTTTCTACATTCATAATAATATTCTGAGAATTAAGATTAAAGAAACAATTTTGCATAAAAAAGTGAAAATATAATACAAAATTAAATTTTACATACTTTTAAAACTGTTTTGCTCAAAATATTTCTATATCAGAAGCATTTCATACATAAATCATCTGTAGAGTTTTAAATAATTATTTCCGATAATGAAATTGAATCTATAGCCAACAGAGCGTGTCTCGGAGACAGGTAGTGAAAATGATTGGAAGTGGGACAAATGCTTGGCAGTTTATGTTAAATGCTCGTGCTACAAACTTAAGCCTACATCTCTAGATATTTGCATTTGCATTTACGTATTGTTATAATGATAATGATAATTACTAATAATGATGATAACGACGATCTCTGGTGCTAATTGAATGATGTTTCATTATGTTCCTTGACGACCTTGACGTTTCAACTTTTGTATGTTAAATAAGTTCACGTTTTTTGAAATGAAGTTTTCAAAAAATTGCCAGCAAATTGTAAATAAATTGTTATTTACCTTTAACATGCTAAGAATATAAATATCTAACTATAAAAATAATAATGATTAATTCATAACTAAGGTATTTAGAAAATAAAATTTACATAAAAATACGCAATCAAAAAATAATTCTTGGACTTACCAAAATTAATAAGACATCCGATCTAAAATAAACACTTAAACAATGACACTTCACTAACGGGACACACTATATATGAGAAAAAAACGTTAAAATTTAAACCGACCAATGGTGCGAGAGGCACTACGCGTGCGTCATCCACGAGTGACAGTGGCAGACTGGCTTCATAGTGATAAATTTCATAAAATCCCCACACGATCTCACAATTCTACAATCAATAACCAACCTTGGTACAACGTGAGAATAGTCAATTATATTAAACAGAACACAGTGTCTTAGATCATTTGAACAAGAAATAACTAAAAGTCGCCTTCACATGCGCACGAGTCGACTTTTTTGCGTGTTTTTTTCTTATTTTGTCTTGTGATCGGCAATTTATAATTTTGAGTCGAAACGACCTATTACTAAAGGTAAATTTCGTTATTCTGAACTGAATTCCAACGAACATAAGTTTATCTGATACCTGTACCTGTCATTCCAGTGCAATGTGGTACAGCAGAGGTGGATCAGTCTTTAATGGCTTCTTTTAAAATATTTTGCAATACATAATTATAGGTATTTAATTATTAATAAAATTAAAGCATTAGTTAATCAGTTCATGACGATATGTAATAGTCATATACAAATATTACCTAATTTATTAAACGATATAAGAAGCTTATTTGGTAATATGAAAACTCAAAACGGTTGAATTCGACCTAAATGTAACAGAAGTTGTTGATTTCAGTTCAGTTTGGTCATCAATTAACCGTTTATTGAGAAATTTGATATTAATAAAATGTGTAATAAATGTGTAACTGTGTTAAGAAATTTTCATATATATGTATGTTGTTTACACAACAAGTTGATAATGTGCTCGTATTATATCCGAAGACATTATAATAATTATTTTATTAAGTGATATATCACCTCATTTTCAAGCTTGATTAGGTGTTTTACTGTAATTATGTTAAGTTATAACAAAAATAATCGATATGTTTAACAGAATATTTACAAACATCGTGATTAAGTAATATTCAATATTAAGTTAATGAATATATGGACGCAAAAAATATTAATCTTAGAAATAAAATAATAATAAAAAAAAAAAAATAATAATAATAAAATAATAATATCTTAAAAATATTAATATTAATATTAATCTTATATTAATATTAATCTTTTTTAGTTCAGAATTTGTTGATCGTTTCATTAATTGACCTATACGCTTGCGTAAAAAGATAAATTTAATATTTTATTCACCATTCTTTCATCTTCTTAATATGCCCAAACTAGCTAAGCACATTCTTCTTTATTCCTACTGTAACATTCTCGCTAGTACCTCCCACTCTGTGTCCACATATCACACGAAGAGGTCATAATTCCACAGCATACATCTTTTTCTTTCAATTTTCCTCTCTAACATCTCAAATCACCAAACAATAAATTCATAATAATATGAGATATGAATTCATTAATAATAACAAATTATTTTCAATAAAAGAAAAAATACGCCTAAGAGTCAACTTTAAATCGTAAACGGAATACAAAAAAGGAAATACCACGGGTATTTTATCGCATACCTATACCTAAATGAAAAACCATAAAATGACCAATAAAACAAAAAAGCTTGCCTACACGCAAAGAACAAGATAACCCTACTGCATGGACGAATTCAAACGCAATGATGTCATGACACCTCAATAATGAATACTTGAGTTTTTACTACATTACTTTAATACTATAGATATTTATATAGTTCTAATAAAATAAAACAGTAATGTATACCGAATATATTGAAAATATCTAGTTTTAGACACTTTTGGCATTAGGAGTAACGAACTTTGACCGTTGATTCTGAATTACTGTCGATGGAAGACCACAAACTGGTTGACCATTTTATGTTCGTATAGGTACTGTATCTAACTTTAAATAACTAAGTTGTGGTCTATTACTCTAGATTTTACGCTATTCCTTACGTAATATTTCGATGTCGATTTGAACCCGTTGCCTTCTTCATACTATTTCAAAGGGATTTAAACATTCCCATAAAAAAAAATTAGGCTTAGAATGCCATAAAAGGTGACAACCGTATAAGTATTTTGACATTTGTGATAATAACGTACCTATAGCTCAATTGGCTAAAATTTTAAGAATACATCGTATTTTAGTGAGTTCAATGTTAAATAGTTTAATGTTCAAAGTTCTGCATGCTATACATTAATACGTGGTTTTATTTATATTTTTCCATACTAAATCAATACAGTATTATTTTATAAAACTTATAAACTTAGTTCGGTCTTGGATAATTTTCAAAAACCCCTCTACGTCGAAATTTTTTATACGATTTCTACAAATGTATTTTTCTTTCCTAAATGTGGCACTTCAAACACGTCAACTTTCATGTAAATCCAAAACTGTTTAAGCAAAATATCTAAAGTTATATAGAATAGAATTGGCTAATCAATCTTGTATTGCGCCAAATGGCGGAAATCAACGCAGCGCTTAGCTTCGTTACCCCAGAGCCAACAAATTAAAAACATAAAATATTTAATTTCCTCGAGTTGAAAACGAGCCCACAACTTGTCGAGGTACAGTCGCACTTGTGCCCCTCCGCCACGACTGTCAAAGTACCGAATGTTTCTGGAATAGAAACGTCTAATCAATTTACCGTTTTTTTTTTCTTAAAATATAATTTACAATATTAATAATAATATAATATTAAAATAAATAATATAGTAACATCGGTGTCAAACCGTTTACGCCCGTAGTAAAAATGAGGTGACAGTTAGTTAAACTACAACGTTTAAGTTTAACTGCACACGGCACACGTATTAAGTTTTGAGGCGCACCGTTACAACGTCCTCTTAAGTGAGGCAGGAATCGATAAACTATTAATATTTGTTAATTATTTTGTTTACACTGCGGTAGTTATTATTGGACGAGGAAACTGGTATTATTACACAGTAAGTCAGTGTTTACAGGTAACCTTATAAAAGAAGGCTTCGACCCTTCAAAATAAGAGGGTATCCTCGAAAAAATCGTCTTAGTATTTTTAGTATTTAAACTTATGTGGAACTTTAGTAGGGATGTATTAAAAATACATGACTAATTCTCTTAAAAAATAAAGCAATCACCTTTTAAGCTGCAAATTGACATCAAATCTTCGAAAAGCTTTATGGAAGTTGACTGGCATATTTACCGTTCTTCTCCTGTAAGAGAAATGCTTTCAAAAATCACATTGATACTTGTCTAAAAACAGAAAATTAACATTTTAGCGCCAGGAGTTTTTGCTCTCTTCGTCACAAATATCGACTTTTTATTACAAATGTATTCCCAGTGTATTTAAACCCTAAGGAAGCGGATCTAGTAAATCCAAAATCTTACGATTTATAAACAGAAAGAATTATCGAAAAGAGACTTCACTGTTTGTCTTTTTCTAACTTCGCACGGTATCCCGCATATAAAATGGGACTCAGAAAGAACTTAGCGTTTCCCACTTAAGGCCTAATTTCTGAGATATTGCGTATTGATTGACGAAATTCAACATTCACCAGAGTTATTCCCTGGTGGGAATAGAACTTACAACTGTCGCGTTTACAGTCAGACGCTGTGCCGCTACACCACGATAACCTCAATTATCTATGAAGAAAAATATAGAAAAATTAAAGAGAAAGGTATTTTCATATGAACCAATCTTGATTTTGGCGATATTCTCAAAACGGTTTGTGTGTTGCCGGACAACCGGACAGTGGAGGTCGTCAGTTGACATTCCAAACCGCTTATTTTTAGGCATTTGTTGTAATATACAACCTTGCCTTTGCGTTTAAGTTTTACGTATTAATTTTGTTAAATATTAAAATGGTTGTATTGTTCATAGAAACTGTATAGTCTTATAATACAGCAACATTCATTTATATTATATTTTAAGTACGCCAATTTAAAGAAAAACACAAAATCCAAATTCAATTAATTCAAAATCAGCATTCCAAATTTTAAGCATGAATAAAGTAATATTTGAAATAGGTCCAAAGGCTTATTAATTAAAAACCTTGTAATGGGAATATTTACATATTTTTTGTTTAGATTAGTTACTGGTATTATTCAGACTTCAGATCTCAGGATCGTTAATAATATTATATAGATAGCTAAACTAACATAAATAAATCGGCTTCACGCTTTATCCCGCACGCAGCAGGGTAGGCAGAGGGAACCTAGTGTTAAGTTACCCACTTTCTGCCGAATTCTGGACCCATTGCGTGTTGAGAGGCAGAGCTCAACGCCGCGCTTTGCCTCGACACTAGAGCGAAGAAGTGGAAATATAAATGTAAGTAATTATTTCATCTCCTCGAGTGGGGATCGAACCCACAACCAGTTGATTTTTGTAGTCACACTTTGTGCCCCTGCGCCACGACTAGCCTCAACTAACATAAATGTTTTAACATATCAAAAGAAGATAAGAATTCAGATTTGCTGCATACCAATCATCTTTAATATCGTTAATTCAATTAATTTTTAATTATTTCATTTGACTTTTTTATATTGTTTTTCCTTCAAAAGAAGGTACGCTATGTTTAAAAATCCCATTTTTGGTTAAAAAAATATTGTAAACACCCCAATGTTGCACTTTGTTTGACTGATTAGACAAATAATTATATTTATTTTCAGCTTTACAAGTTATCCTGCATAGTAGGTGCAAGCAGTAAAAAAAATCAAAGCACTCTCAATTTCAGCCTGAATTCGAAAACTTGCGTGTTGATTTAAACTCGCCACCGCATTTTGCCTTACCAGAAAGTCGAAATGATAATAATTGATTCTCTTGAAGGGGAATCGAACTTACAACCGTCCAGTTTATACATATTTATTTGGGGTAGTCCACAACTTACACCTACATATATATGTAACCGCGTACCGCTAACTACAGTAGTAGTAATATATTAGAGAAAATAAAAACATAAGCAATATTACATTGACTAAACATTTATTGAATGACTAGAAGAATATAATTTTATAATATCAGTGGAAATTCGAACATAACACATTATTACTAATAAGCTTATCACTAACATGACTAGATTGTTAATACATGTACTTAAAGCTAAAACTAAAGTACTTTCTTTGATTGAATTATTTTATTTCAGGTACAACAACAAATTTATAAATTTTAATAAGTACATATTTCTTCCCTTATTCTCCTTCAAATAATTTAAGAGAATAATATAAATGCATTAAATTAAATAGATAAATTGTATCACTTAAAATTTTACTTGCTTCACGTTACCACAGAGATAAAATAAAAATATAAAATATTTCGTTTCTTGCAGTGGGAATCGAAACTACAACCTGCGGCGTTCACAGTCGCAGCTTTGTGCCCCTGAGCCGCGACTGGCCTGAGATCAAATATAATTTAACCAAGTCAAAATCGAATCTGCTACCCAAAAAGTACTTTAAGCCAACAATTCATGAAAGGTAAACAATAATCTATGAATACATACTTTAGGAACTATACTATAATAAAAAAAATGTTTTAAGTTAAACAACAACATTAAATGTTTTTTAATGAATAAATACATACATTTCTACCAAAATTTTAATTTTTAATTATATTTTATTATATTAAATCGTAAAGTACGATACTAATCCCATCTTATTTACCTTGTTAGAAAAATTACTTGCGTGTTTTAAGTATGGAAAAGCAGGAATTACGAAAAAAGGAACATACGAACGACCATAAAATATTTTGTGTAATATAAATGCAAATAAATGTGTTGACCAATTGACTATAATAGATAAATGTACTAAAAACCTACATGTGTTTTCTATATTTAAATCAATTTTTTCAAGCCGTTTACTTTTGTATTTTACTTTCAGTGTGTGAAGAATCTAATAAATTATTTTGTTTTTATATTTTAATACTTTTAGTGCATTTAATTTTATTTGATAAAATATGTATATTTTGCATATATTATGAAAAAAGAAAAAAGTTTACAAATAAACTTATATATTATTACATATTAATATAGACACGACTTTATATCTCCTACTACTATACTACAATTACATTAATTTAGAATAAACGTTATTTGTGACAGTACATATATTTATATACCGTGATAAAAAATCGAATAAATAAATAAAACTTCTTTTACATTTACAAAGTAACAAAGATAGATTTATAAAACTATTCTTTTTAAAATATCATAGCATTCTAACAATATACTTATGAAAAAGATTACGTAAATAATAATCTCTTAGGCCTGTGTGTATAAACGGCTCTCAAATCCGATATTGATCTTGAGATTTTGTTTTCATTTATAAATTATATTATATGAATGAAAACGCTTAGCTATTGGATCAAAAACTGGATGCAGAAGACAGTACTTGAGATATCGCACATTGTGAGGAGGTCCCTCTCTCTGAAACCCCTAGGCCTTTGTTATATTTTTAAATGTATTTTTATATCATTTATATTTAAAAATGTTAAATTTAATCATTTTTTGATATATTGTGATCTTTTAAAAATACCTAACGTGAAAAAGCATTGTTTAGCCCTACAATTACTTATATAAATACAAGAATTAAATATAGGTGGTGGTCGTGAGATATATATTTTATACTGCTTTTCAGTATAGTACGGTCAACGAGCCGCCCTGAAGTCAGCGTAATTTTCTAAACGAGTCAACAATGCGTTAAAGAGTAGAAAATCTAACTTGAGGGCGGCCACGACTCGCTGACGGTACTGTACGGGATTCTTTTTCTTATCTTAAGCTGTCTTTCTGGTGAGGAACCAAGTTTGCATCGGCTCTGCTTTCCCTTTCATAGAGACATGGCCACGATAAGTGAGTTCAAATTGTTCATCGTAATTGTCCTCTCGCATAAGATAACTGAAAATATAACAAATTTTGTAATTACCAGGATTTTTTTATATGATATATAAATACGTTTTTTAAGTCTGTCGTGTCGGACAAGAAAGTGGAAGCTTCAAGATCTACGATCATAGAGGAATATCAAGAAAGACTTTCTAAGGGCTGCGTTGGTTGAGGACGGCTGCACGTTTGGCCGTACACAATGCGGTGCTCGCTCTGATAAGGAGGCAAATAGCGGCGTCGAGCTTCGCTACTCAACATGCAATTGCTTCAAAATTAAGCTGAAAGTGGAGAAAGGAAGTGTTTTAATAGGAACAGTGTCTTAACTCTAGGTTTCCAAGTTTCGTCTGCTTATCCTTCTATATGCGGGCTACAGCGTCAAACTAAAAAAAAAAAGTGGCCGTTTTGTCATTGACTGTATTTAAACAAATTAGTTCATAATTAATAAAATATATTTAATAAATAACATATTTTAGCTTAAGTATATTGAAATATTATCTATGAATTATACAACATCTGTTCATATATAGGGTGAAATGAAATTTCCGTTGTCACACTACACAATATGAGGCCAGTCGTAGCGCAGGGACACAAAGTGTGACTGCAAAATCGTCTGGTTGTGGGTTCGATCCCCATAAGGTGAAAAAATATATTTATTTATATTTTTTCATTTCTTCGCTCTGGTGTCGAGGCAAATGCGCGGCGCTGAATTCCCCCACTCAGTACGCAACGCATCCAGAACTCGGCGGAAAGTGGGCAACAGTGTGTTTTAACACTAGGTTCCCTCTGCCTACTCTGCTGTGTGCGGGATACAGCGTGAAGCTGATTTGATCCTAAACAATAACAATAGGTACAAGTTACATAAAACTATGAAATATAAAAACCGACAAAACACTATTTCGTGTACGGCTTCCCAAGTAACCAAAGTAAAGCAGATTAAATAGCACTTATACGTATTCTCGCATTATCAAGGGTCGTATAGTGATTTACTTTCTATTACTAGACTAGCCGTTGACTTAAGAACAACTATTGAAAAAAAGTTGCAAATATTTAAAAAAAAATAAGTTTTCAACTGACAAAAGCTATATATTCTTGATTAAATAAACTGACACATTTTTCAATGTCAACATGTCTAGTAATAATCAAATTTTAAAGTTATAAAAATATCTTTTTCTTTATTATTTTTTCTTGGTGTAAATTTTTTTTGTGAATCATGGATTCGTTTATGGAGTTTTATTTCGACGAAGTGTTTTGTAATATACAACGTGACGGTTTAAACGAAAGGTTCAAACGGCGGGAACTTGTGGAATACTTTAATACAGTAATTGCTGGATGTGCGAAAGGTACAGATAATAAACTACTTAGAAAATTATAATTTTGAGAGAGTTTCTAGCTCTACTGTAAGACATAGCGAGGCCCGAACTCGACAATTGGGCGGTAAGAGGAGAATAGAATGTGTTAACGCTAGGTTCCCTCTGCCCAGCCTGCTGCCGGAAAATACCGTGAAGCTGTAAATTGAGAAAGTTTCTATTTGTGATATTATTTAAATTAATAATGAAAATTTATTAAAATAATGTACATTAGTATAAATTAAATTTACTAAAATAAATATAATTGTTTTTATAGGTACTTTTATGGATTAAGTCATCCTGTTTTAATAATATTATTTTATAAATAGCAAATATTAAATGTTACCAATTTATTTCATTAATAAATTTTAACTATTAACTATTATAAATAGTCAGAGAGAACGGAGCGCCAAACGCTACGGTCTCTACATAACTCTTTTGCCTCGTACACTATCATCAACCTGCTTGCATGCTTTTTACGTGACCTTCCTCCAGTATCTATGATACTGTGATTTCGAAGGTCAACCAAGGTCTCCCTCTACCTCTCTTACCAAATTAATTACCAAATTTTATACATTTTTTTATCAGCTTCTCGCTGTACCCTGCCCACAGCAGAGGCAGTAGGCAGAGGGAACCTAGTGTTAAGACACTCCATTCCCCACTTTCCGCCGAATTTTGTAGGCATTGCGTATTGAATGGCGGAACACAACGCCGCGCATTATATCGACACCAGTGCGAAGAAATGGAAATATACATTTAACTAAATATTTCATTTCCTCTAGTGGGGATCGAACCCACAACAAACGTGTGCCTCTGGACCACGAATTTTATATTTGATAAATATGCAATATTCAATGATAAGTACACAATCCTAAAGAAATCAATCTAGCCTATAGAATATAATTATGTTTTTATACTAGTCGAGAAATTTTATGATATTATATTACAATATAATTAGATAGATCAGGAATGCGTTAAATTGGAACAATTCACTGTTTTACTATCATTTAAGTATAATTGAACAATAAAGATTCTATGATATTACATTTTTTATTTTTATTGTTAGTTATAATAAATATATTGCATGTTATTTCTAATTTATTATCCGCCTTCTATAAAATAAGTTCTCAATTCGACTATTTTTTTTATTCAACACGTTGAACACCGCATAGCAGGATAGGCAGGGAGAGAATAGTCCGTTCTTCACTTTCCATCCGATTTCGAGGCAGCGTTGTGAGGTGTGGTTTAAATCAACTGATTAAGTCTTATCCGTTTCTAATTTTCTTAATTAAAAAAGTCACTAAAAAAGTGAAAACTATAGAGTATTTTGATTTGTAAAAAGAATATAATGTTCCTATAATAAATTGATAATATATTTGTTTTCTATATTATAACAAAATTATTGAAACATTGATCAATTAAAACCAGTAATTTATTGATTTATACCTACATAAGATTATTGAAATGTAACTACAGAAAACGACTAAGTTATTATTTTAATTGAATTGGTAATAACTACATCAATATATTACTATAATCGGATAAACTTTTACATTTTTTTTATTCTTAGGTCAAAACCGATCAGATAATGCAACGTGTAAATCGTTCGTATCATCAGCTTTAAGATACCATAATCGATGTAAAAGCGACAACGGCGACGTATGCCTCATGGGGAAGTACCATAATTTACTATACATTGCTATGAAACTAGCGTTCGACTGGAGTCTCCAAGACAACGGTATAGTTGCTGCGTTGTTGGATGAACTGTACGCTTGCGAGGGTACTTTCGAAAGAATATTTTTGGGTCAGTATGAATTTTCAATTTGGCAATAGTAAACTAAGGACCTGTATATTACTGCTATTATAAAACAGTATGTAGTGTTTCAAAAGTAGATTTTTCTGGAAATAATATTTTTTAATGCTTTAAAAAATCCTAATAGGTGTACCTGTATCTGTTTTAAGTACTTAGTTCTGTGTATACCTACTAATACTTCTAATAATAATTCAAGTTCGAATTAAATGAGAATATCATAATTACATTCACAAATAATTATACATGCAAATTCGTTGTAACTTTA
Organism: Heliconius hermathena; assembly: GCA_013403705.1. Taxonomy (NCBI): domain Eukaryota; kingdom Metazoa; phylum Arthropoda; class Insecta; order Lepidoptera; family Nymphalidae; genus Heliconius; species Heliconius hermathena. The sequence continues at coordinate 56,072 of JAAIXJ010000103.1, read as the reverse complement.
TCTATATCTGTTCAATATAAAATATAATATTAACAGCATATTTTTTTTTATTTATAAGTCTCACGCTGAATCTCGCACATAGCAGAGAGAACTTGGAAACCTAGTTTTAAGACACTTTGTTCCCAATAAGACACTTTAGTTGACGCATTACGTTTGGAGTGACGGAACTCAATGTCGCACTTTTTTTTGATACTAGAGCAAACAAAAAGAAAAATCATTCCGCATCGCGTCCACAGTTGCATGTCTGTGCCCCTGTACCACAACAGCCTTTGTTATTTAAGATCTTAATTTACTATTAAATAATAAAGAAAACTTAAAAAATGAAAATCTGTTATTGAATTTTATACTTAACCATCAATCACAAAACATTTATTTATTTTGTTACAGGGGCGATATTTGGCACTTCTGCTCCATACTTCCTAGCTGGATGGAAATCAGATTTTTCAAACAAAGAAGAAAACGTTCATGCATTAGTATTTTTCTTAGATCATGCTACTAACGCTAGCTTAGAATATAAGGACGACAAGAAATTATATCGATTTATCGATGTACCTTTAGAAAGCTGTGGAAAGGCTTCCCCCGTAAGAGTTGTCATACAAATGGGCACGTCCGAGATTTTAATGATATTATTAAGATTTGGTGCCAGAATAACAGCAGATCATGTTTCTACAAATCCTATAGAATCTATTTTAGATAGACTAAAGGAATATAACAGAAAATATCCCTACGAATTATTAAGCTGTCTCAAATTGACTTTAAGAGCTGTTCCTAGGATTGTATTTACTGTTGACAAGGGAGCGCTAAAGCATTTAGAATTGCCAGATGATTATAATTACCAAAGGAGGACTGTGTTAGAAAAGTATTCTGAGATTTTACAAGATCATTTAGTTCCAGCTTCTAGGTGTGGTTTGAAACCGGTCGAATTAAAACATTTATGTAGATGCCAAATAAGACAAATGCTATGGGAAAACTTTGAGCTGCCATTCGGCATTCAGCAGCTACCAATACCACCTGCGCTCAAGAAATATTTAGATTTGTTGGATGATTAAAAATGCAATAAATTTTAATAAAAAATATATGGTTTTATTGAGTGCCAATTTACTTATATATCTGTGTATGTGTAAAAAATAATATCGTGATAAATATCACAATACTGTCCAACAATTATAGGAAATATTTTCTACTAAGTTTTGGACATGATGAGAATGTATGCAAATTTACAGTTATCCACGAAAATTTGCCTATAACTAATATTGTTGGCAGGAATATAATAATTAAATATCTGTTTGTATATCACTGCCAGAGTAAAAAACTACACAGGTTTTTTCAATTACCAGTGTTATGTAAGGGATTATTTTGCTCAGCTTCACACTTTACCCCCCATATAGCAGAAGGTAACACTAGGTAGTGTTAAGACACTCCGTTCCCGATTTTCCTCTGCGCCACGTCTTATCTCAACTACTTTCCTAAACGATTATTTTTACTTTCATGCACTTTCGTAAGCATAAATATTGTAAGAAATTGGTGAATGGAGTGTCTTAACACTGAGTTTCAAGATGCGCAATACGGCGCGAAGCTAACAAAAGCAATTTAATTATAATTAAAAAACCCACTCACGTATAAGTATCCTCGCTGACATTAATGGTCCCCGGCACGCCGGTGGTCTCGCAGCGGCTCGTCAGGTTCACTGTGTTGCCGAACAGGCAGTAGCGCGGCATGCGGTGACCTATCACGCCCGTCACCACCTCTCCCGAGTGTATGCCGATTGTTATACCCTGTTAATAGATTGATGTTAGGAAGTTCCATTTTTATAGAATAAAACATCAATAATTGTAAACAAAATTAATACCCTGTGAATAATGAAGCTATGAAGTCGATTTTTTTAGGGTGGCAATAACATTTATTGTAAAAGAAATAAATTTAACACTTTAAGGGTGTCGAGTTGCTGCGGTACAGCGTCTGACTGTAATCGTGAAGGCTTTTGGTTCTGTTTCCACTTGGGGGAACGAATTATTTTCGTTTCCTCACTTAGTTAATAACAAAAAAATAATATGGAAACATTAATAGTATTTTTATTATTACCCACCCCAGTATTTTTCGCAAAATGTTAATCAACTCTACTAAGACACATCCTTACCACTATCATCTTATTTTTTTACTTATTTAAATAAAATAAAATAATCGTTATAACGTACCACAGGCTCATCATCGACAGTGACAGTTCTAGAAAGATCCATCATTTCTAGAGCAAGGAGAGAAATGTGCTTTGCATGAGCTACTTTGTACTCCGGCAGACCCGATACCGCCATGTACTTATCTCCCACTGTTTCAACCTATAATACACCAGAATACGATTTAGACAGAAATCTGGTTAGTTTTGCTTAGCCAGCAAGCTGTCAAATTTGTCTCCAAAATGTCAAAACACAACATAGACTTTAGCGTGCCTCATCAGTGGTGCATTATTACTTGAAAATGCACTAGAATTAGTGCACTTAATAACGCACCGGTATTAACCTACCGTATAACGCACCAGTCCAGTGCTATTGTACGTGTATATAACAACTCATGGACATGCTGATAGTAGTGCACGCACTCAGAGTACTGAAAAACGCTCTAGTGCTAGAGCATAATGCACTAAAAATACCTTAGGACGCAAGGGTATTAGTGTCGACGCTAGCTTATACGGCTTAGAAATCCCAAGCATAATTAAAAAAAACTGTAATAATTGGTACCTTGTTGGTTAGTTTTATTAGAAAAATACGACGATTGGGGTCGATGTGGTGTGCCAGCACACTATCTCACTAGATCATGGGTTCGATCTAAAACCCAGAGGAAATAATTACTTTCATTTTCTCACTCTGGTTACAATATAAAGCGCAGCATTGAGCTTTGCCACTTATTTAACTAATCTCGAAAATTGGGGGTAAGGGAACGGAGTGTCTTAAATCTAAGTTTCCTTGATCTAAGTTTCCCTTCAATGAAACTGAAACTAAACAAAAACTAACCTTATACACATCAGGGTTTCTCTTAGGATCGGTAAGTACATCGAATGCTGTATACAAATCGTTTAGCATTTTTACAATTTTCATGGCGCCCTTGTGGTCTATATTCCTAGCGCAGTAGTTGGCGAAGCCCACAATGCCGCTGAATAGAAGGGTTACGGGATCATATCTGCGTGCGGGTACAGGACGACGATGACGTAGTTCGGTTGCAACTGATATTGGTAGCACTGAGTATAGTAATCTGTAAAATAATTTAGAAGAATTGTAATTGTGTATTTATTTAAATTTAATTTTCGTTTCTTAATGCATCGAGAATTCAACGGGAAAGTGGGGAACAGAAGTGCCTTAATGGAAACAAAATGTATTAACACTAGATGGTCTTCCAGATTAAGCAGAAGATTACTTCTGCTTAATCTGCACGCTATGTCTTGCAGATTAAGCAGAAGTAATCTTCTGCTTAATCTGCAAGACATAGCGTGAAGCAAAAAAAACCTTTTTGACTTCTATTACCTTTCTCCAATTCTATTCTAAGATCTGTAATAGCGTAATTAGAACTATTCACGATAGTGGTTTCTTAATTCAGTCTAGTAAATATACTTAAGGGTACATTTAAGCCCATTAAAGTGTCGATTTCTTCACTCACAAAATCAAAATTGACAAATCATAATTTTTATCTTAGTTTATAAAATACAGTAAAATTATAAAAAATATATAATACCTATCAGTTTTCTGTTTTTCAGCCTCCAATTCGCGGAAAGTTTGCTGTAGTTTATCCGTAAGTACTTCTAGGTTCTGTGTCAGTTTGTAATCAGCTTCGAACTGTTCCGACATTAGAACCAGGTCCCTTGTCGCGTCGTGGAGTGGTATATCAGAAATGCATAAACCGCGACTGTAAAAATAATAAAAAAAATATTAAAAAGCTAAAAAAGTACTTTTTGTTTTCGCTATGCAGTACTTAATTACAATTTTTCAAGCCCTAAATTCAAAATTATATATATGATATTTATCTTAACTACATAGATAGACTATTGTAAATTACTAAAGATGTTAAATTAAAAACAAAAGTCATAAGTTATATGTAATTACCGCGTCAAATCATCCAAATTAGTGACACTAGGATAACACTGGAATACCACAACATCTGTATCCGGAATGTACAGCATTTGACCCTAGAATTACATAAGTAACAACAAAATGAATGAAATTTAAATAAATTTTAAATAACAAAAAAAATAATGTTTATTTTTACCTTCAAACGCAACGAAGCAATGTCTTCATGAGCATCTGTGACAATCATTTCTTCGGGTTTAGTCTTCAAAACGTATACAGTATTTATATGGGCCAGTACATTTGCAAATGTCATCTCCAAGTGTGGTCTCACCTGAACAGAAAAAAAAAGAAAAACATTTATACCATTTATAATCTTCAGATTTTTTACGTTAATACAAACTCATAAACAGTATTTGGCACTTATTTTATTTAAAAATTAAAAATGCTGGATGGAGCTCTAGGATGTTTGTCCTGCCAGAGCAAGAAAATGCAAATTAATTATTTCCCTGAATAGGGATCAGCGTTGGGAAATCCTTTTCGTATTTAAAAGGTTATAAAAATATAGTTTTAGTTTTACTTAAATAGTTTTTTATTTAGCTTTACGTTGTATCCTGTATATAGAAGACTGAGCAAAGGAAACGGAACGGCACTCCATTCTCATTAAGAAACTTTCCGCAGAATTATTGAGGCATTGCGCATTGGGCGGCGAAACTCGACCAGGGCAAGTTAGTGCTCCCCCGCCACGGAGGCCTCTAAGCAAACAAATGACGCGAAAAAGCATATCTATAACATACCGTATCCAAAACATCAGTGATCTTGCATCCAGGACGAGACACTCTAGGCAAAAGTCTCGCTACCGTCCGTCCCGCCTGTACTATGTTGAGGTCCCGATCAAACATTAGATGGAAGGGGAACACACGGCAAAATGTCGCTGGACTTACTTTTGGCTCTAAAATATGTTAAAGCCTTATTACTTAGTAATATATAATATTTGAGGCCGTCGTGACCTGGTGGCATAAGGGTGTAACTGTAAACGGTTGTGAATTCGATTACACTTCAGAGAAATGAAATATTTAATATTTTCATTTTTCTGACCTCGTGTGGAGATAAAGTTCGATGTTGAGTTCCGCTTCTCACCATGCAATGCCTCGAAAAATCGGTGAAAATCTAGTAAGTATAAGTGAGAATCGAATCCACAATCGTCACATATATTTTTTATTTTATTTTTAAATCGATTTTAAGGTGAATCTGAAACATTTTTTAATTAATTAAAATATTGGTAGTTTATATGAGCTGTAAGTTTAAACTAATTATTCTTTGAAGTATAAGTTAAACCTCTAGCTAATGTGTGTAATTAAGTATGTCTCAGCTGCTCCGGAAAAAGTATCTAGTGCTTATTGCTTTTCAATTTAAGAAAAGAAAATCTAACAAACAATAACAATTCGCGTTTAAAAAAAAACTAAAACACACCAAGTGCACCAAGTGTTATAAACGCTATGGATTGTGAGTGGTTTACTATTAAGCTCTGAAGAGCTCAACTATTCAGGTCCTGATTCCCTCACCAGATCAGTTCGATACCATATTGTTATGTTGTCATCAAGCTACGTATTGCTGGCGTATTTCAATGATGATGCAATTTTTAAAAGTGGGCTAAATTTAATTTCATAATTTTATACCACAGTTACAGCCTCCACCCTAATTAAATACCATTATGTATCTCTAAATTTATGATAATTTAAGGTAAAATAAAAAGCAAAACGTTACCAAGTGATAAAGTTTCAATTTCAGCTATTTCCGGTACAGACACACGTCCGGGGTTGGACGTTTCAGTTATCAGGAACTGGACGTGGTCACATTCCTCTTTGGTCTTCAGGACTTCCACTTTTACTTCGGTTTTATGTAACTTGCTTGTTACTGTCTAGAAAATTACATTAAAATAAAAATATATAATATCATTTATAGATTAAAATATTAGTATGTGTAAATAGTTATATGAACAGACATTGACAATGTAGAGTAGTTGAAATGTAGCTAATTAAATTTAATTGTTGTCAATTAAATAAAAAAAAAATCAGCTTCACGCTGTATCCCGCACACAGCAGGGTAGGCAGAGGGAACCTAGTGAAAGACACTCCGTTCCCCACTTTTTGCCAAATTCTGGAGGCATTGCGTGTTAAGTGGCAGAACTCACCGCCGCGCTTTGCCTCGACACCAGAACGAAGTAATGTAAATATAAATTTAAGTAAATATTTCATCTCCTCGAGTGGGGATCGAACCCACAACCAGTCGGTTTTACAGTCACACTTTGTACCGCTGCGCCACGACCGGTCTCAAATTGTCGTTGATTATTAAAAATAAAAGTGATTTCAAATCTAAAAGGCATAGAACCTGGAATTGGATTCTTCCTAAAACGTCTCCCGAGCTTTAGTTTAAAAGTGGAGAACAAAAGGTATTATTTTTGTTCCATAAAGTGCTCGATGCTCACACATTGCAAAAAATAGAACAAATACCATGTTCTAGGAAGAAGCCCTAATTTGCGCTATATCTGATCAGATCAGGTAAATGAATGACAATTACAAACATCATCCAATCCAAATTTGAATTTACAGTCAATAACAAATTCTATTACCTTTACAATCCCAATAACAATATGCTCCAGGCCGGGTCTATCAGAGTAGTAATGTAAAACCAGCGCACCGTCCTCAGGGCGCTCTGTACAGCGGAAAGATGGGGCTCTCATGCCCGGATACAGGGTACCTAGATGGTCGTGGAGACCGTCTAGATTCTGAAATATGGTTACTTTGTTGTGTTAAACTGAATAAAGGATAAGAAAAAGAATAAAAATTAGTAGTCTTTTCTTAAAATGGAAATTGAAGTTAAAAGTGAAACCCAATTCATAAATAGTTAAAGTTCTACTGAAAAAAAATATTAAATTGGCATCGAGTCAAAATATGATATTCAACTGAAATTATTCAATATTATTATGTAATCTCAATAATAATAAATCTCACAAACAAGATATACAGTCAGTTTCAAATTCAAGCCTTAAAATTATAAGGAAAATAAATAAACTTAAATTGTTTAATGATAACTGTGAATTATGTTTTCGGACAGAATTAATTGTACACTTTGTACTGTACTTGACAGTAAAGTTTTAATTATTTAGTTGATCAAACATAATTTAACTTTCCTTTAGCAAGTTATTGGAAATCGCCATGTTTCATTATCGCTAACAAAGGTAAATCTACAAACATACGTTTTATATTTCTTTTATCTTTTTTTGTTAATGAAAATTAATCTATTATTTAAAAAAACATTCTTTTTGATTATTACTTTTTTTGAGTATAGTATTATTATTATATAGTAATCTACACGCCTGAAGAAAGTCACGTGGCGTTGCTCCTAGGACTTGCAAAATCTTATCATATCCTGAATCTTGACAAAATTCAAAGAAAGTCATCCCAAATAACTCCAATATGGCATCTGCGGGCTTTTCTGTAGAATAAAAAAAAATAATATGATTAATAGATATTATAATAGAGGCCGGTCGTGGCGCAGCGGCACGAGGTGTGACTGCAAAACCGACTGGTTGTGGGTTCGATCCCCACTCGAGGAGATGAAATATTTACTTAAATTTATATTTCCATTTCTTCGCTCTGGTGTCGAGGTTAAGCGCGGCGTTGAGTTCTGCCACTCAACACGCAATGCCTCCAGAATTCGGCAGAAAGTGGGGAACGGAGTGTCTTAACACTAGGTTCCCTCTGCCTACCCTGCTGTGTGCGGGATACAGTGTGAAGCTAAAAAAAAAAAAAAAAAAATATGATTAATCAATCATATTTAGGCCAACTCTATTGTAATAGGTGGTTTATAGCTTTTATAGTATATTAATATTCATTGTAATTTGCGCAACTTGTTATTATAATGTTTTAGAGTTTTGCCCGATCACTTTTAGTCCTATAGAGACGTTACTAGAGTCTTAAGCTACCACCTTCCTCCAATTTTGTTGCCTCCTAGTCTTTAAAGGAATAATCTTTGCTTTAGAGATGAAGACGCAGGTGCCCTTATGTTATGTTTCGTTATATCAGTCACCAGACGGCCCAGCTTAATGTATTTAGATTTAAAAATGTGTATTTCTTCATGAGAATTGATTCGTCTGTGGAACGTCTTATTTTCAAAAGACAAACTTATAATACCATCTCTGCCTGACAAACTTATAATACCTGCTCTGAATATTAAACAGAATTCAAATCTTTTATAAGCAACAAAAATAATGAAAATTAGCCATTCTTGAAACTTTAATTAATTTCTAATTAACAATTGTAATAAAAATAAAACTATCAAATTTATGTCAATTATTTTTCTCTTACACATAAAGGCGATAAGTTTCCAGCTTTTTACAGCTTAAGTCAAAACCGTTAAAGCACAATGGTCTAGCTGAATACACGATAGTTGTGGGTTCAATTCTTGCCTTCGTAAATTAATGTGCAGCGGGAACAGAGAAATATGGCTCGCTACCTGGGAATCTTTATTAGAAGTCTTTATTTTTATAAAAAAATATATAAATAAATATTCAAACTGTACTTAATTTTACTTGCAATGTATTATTAAAATATTTTTAATTTGAAGTACGAGGTCTTCGTGGACCGGTGGCACAATGTTGTGGCTGTAAACGCTACGATTGTGTGTTATATTCCCACTGCCGGATATCAAATATTTGATAAATAGGCGCGGCGTTGAGTTCCGTTCAGTTGTCTTAACACTGTGTTCCCTCTGCCTACCTTATCGTTTACAGTGACTTGTTTAAGCTATTGATATTGAATATGCCTATGTTTTCAATTTAAAATAATCATACGCACCCAAGATTTCAACAGCAGCTGTTATTAAATTATACGTTATATCATCTTCATATATCTGTCTAACCAAAAACGATCCCTCCATGGCCACTTCAGCCTTTTTTCTATTAAAAAAATAAAATGATATTAATATAATTTTAAAAGTAAAAAGTGATAATAAATTGTTATTGCTTTAGATTAACGCCCAATATCAATAACCTATCTCCAACGTCAATCTTAGATTGTTTCATACATCCATCCAATCTAGAGATTGGATGGATGTATGAAACAATCTAAGATTGACGTTGGAGATAGGTTATTAATACTGGGCGTAAGAAACGCTGGAGCACATGCGTGTGTGCGTGCCAAACGCTACGGTCGTGGGTTCGATCCCACTCGGGGGAATGAAATATTTAATATATTCCGCGCTCTGGTAACAAGGCAAAGCGCGGCGTTGAGATCCGACACTCAACATGCAATGTTTTGAATATTCGAAGGAAATTTAGCAAGACAGTGTTCAAACACTAAGTTCCCTCTGCCTATCCTGCTACGTATAGGATACAGAGTTAAACTAAAACATGTAAAAATTAAGATGACTCAAGACAAAACATTTATTTTTTATATATATATTTTTACTTTTAAAAACTAATTAGTATTATACATTTAAGCATTATATACTCACTTTATTTTCTCCCATGTTTCTTCACCATAGGTTTTTGTAACCAATAGCTCTAGTGCATAATTCACAAATCCGTACTGTAATAAAGTATTAATATTAAAAATATCTTAATCTAATTAGAAAAAAATAGTATAATTTTATGGGAAAATATTACCATATTGACTTTGATGATTCGATTTAACAGCCGTACTCGTGTTTAATTCTGAAATAATATTTATAATTTTGTTTTGATTGGATTTTCTTCTTTTATATTACAAAGTGGTATGTTTATAGGGTGTTTCGCTTCGCTCCTTGCCTGCCTTCGCTTTGAAGGACAAATATGTATTTTTTTATGACCTACACAAAACTTGCTCATAAACGATTTCACAAAAATCACTAATAAAAAACATATTATACAAACAAATGAAACGAAGAAATAACAAGCAACAAGTGGAAAACGAAGTATTTTATCAAATTATTTATGAATTATGTCCCCAAAATCCTATGTGATTCGTAAATACTTAATACACCAATATACGACCCAATATTTACAATATATCAAAATCTCGTTATTAACTTACAAGGATGTTTATTTTCCATGGCTGATGGTGGTACGAAAACTCATTTAGTCGCCGAGAACTTTGAAGTGAGAGTAATATTGCATTTTAATCTCAGAGTCACTCTCTCGAAAGACTGAACAAATGGATTCATCTGTTATTACGTATAAACCATTTCGAACTTATTACTTTTTATATTAACTTTTAGGATTTTTTTTATTTTAAGCTTTGCCTTATTAGGGTATTTAATGTGGTGAGTGTGAAGCTTACTGGATTTATTACGGTTAAAGCTCGAATCAAAATACTTTTTAAAGTTAAGTAATATTACAAGAAATTTTTCATATATATGTAAGTAGCTACTTATACTTGTCTAGTCAGCACTATAGTTGTTACTTGTTAATAAATAGAAATTATTCAAACAGTTTAAATTCAAATATGAGTTTTTGTTTCAATGTTTCGTTTGACGTGATAAATTTAGATTAAAAGAAATATAGTAAAATTAAGGGCAATCATCAGGAGCCAACCGTAGGAACACAAAGTGTGACTTGAGCGGATTTTTGGACTGTGGATAGTGGACCACTGGTTTTGGGTCCCATCCCCACTTGAGGAAATAAAATATTTATTTAGATTAATATTTTCATTTCTTCGCTCTGGTGTTGAGGCAAAGCGCGGCGTTGAGTTTCACTACTCAACACACTATGCCTCCAGAATATGGTGGAAATTACTACCCTGCTGTGGGCGGTATACAGCGTAGAGATTTTTTTATTACCAGTAAAATTAAGAAAATTATTAAAAATATATGAAATCAAATTGATGTGTTTATAATTATATAAATAATTTATTCTAAGTGTATAAATAGTTTATTCTGTGTTTGTTGTCATTTCAAAAACATATATTTTTTTTTAATAAAAGTAATGTTTCAGAATTAATTTGACTAAATAATCGTATTCTAATTGTATGTACTTTATTCATATAATATTATAAATAATAACTTATACAAAAAAAAACAAAACCAATAGAATTTTGAAACAATACAAATGTATGTACATTACATACACACTAGATTGTTAAACATATTGCCCTACATCGCATCGCGTAGTCGAAAATAATTTTAAACAAAAAATAGCGCCATCTGTTGATTTATATGAAAAGTACGTCTTCAATTATGAGTTGAAGGTTTTAAGAGTTCCCTCAGATTCGTTTTCAACACTATTCCTCATTAGATGGCGCTACTGTACGAGATATGGAGATTATTATTTCATTGTAATAAAATTAGCGCTAATAAAATTATCAATATAAGATAATTAAAAAGAAAATAAAGTGTATATAAAGTAGCATTGCAAAATATTATTAAAATTAAAAATAAGCTAATTATCCTATTTTTAAAAACTCCATAAAATATTATTTTTATATTGTTTTTATATGTTTGAGAATAATTTAACCATAAATATCTATCTCCATAATATCTCCTTTTAAGTTGTTGTTTTAATATTAATTTATTAACTGCTGTAATGAAAATATAGAACTAAAAACAAAATTTTACTACCAAAAACATAAAGAAACTTTTTAAAACTGTTTAAATTAGAAATTAAAATGTCTTACCTCTTTCAAATGAATAAATAGTATGTTCTTTTTGATCTCTTTTATTAATCTTCTATAATTAACACTGAAGCCGTATAAATTTTACGGCGTACGTGTTTGTTTAGGCCGCCGTCTCCTACATTACTAGACTTAGCAAAAGTTGGAGCGAAACTGACATTTTACTGCTGAGAAATCACAGATTATAAAATGTCTTTCAGATGTCTTAATGACATTTTGATATATTAAATAACAACATAATAAAATAAAATAGAATAATATACTAATTTGTGTATTATATTTATGTAATTATATAATAAAGTATTGTTGAATGTATTTATAAAAATTGTATATAATAGTTTTGTAGCGACATCTAGTGCCATTTTATTTAACTATCATATTATCGCTCATTTGGTGCAACTATTACGTATTTATTTATACTTTTGAAATATAAATTGCAGGAAACACATTCAAAATTTGTAAGTCTTTTTGTGTATAAAATATAGAATATTTAACTTTTTTATAATTTTAATCGCTCTGGCAACATGGCAAAGCACGGCGTTGAGTTTTGCCACTCAACACACAATGTCTCCGGAATTCGGCGTAAAAATGTCTCAACATTAGGTTCCCTTTGCCTATCTGGCGTTTGCGTGTCTACATGTGTCTCTAAAAAAATCTTATCTAGATTAAGACCAAGTAACAAATATTAGGAGTGCAAAGAGAAAAAAAATTGAAAAAAAAAATGTATTTATACTCTTTTTATTATACCTTTTTGCGAATATAAATATAAATTGCGTTTAATTTCTTTTTTAAATTAAACACTTTTTTATATTGTTTTTTTACTATTCGAGGCAAAGTTATGGTAAAATTTTGTGCCTACAATCAAATGTAATCAAAAAGTCGTATTCACGCTGCGTAATTATTTTTATGATTTATTTCCATACTTAATTGCTTCCACGTTTATGACAACGCGTGGCGTTATCAGTACATACATTAATTTATACTATCCTCATAACTCTTTACTGTAAACGTTTTGATCTTTGAAAATTTTAATAAAATTTTATGTGACTCCATCGGATACCTGAAGATAAAATTATTAATCAAAAAATAAATCAGCTTCACGCTGTATCCCGCACACAGCAAGGTAGGCAGAGGGAACCTAGTTTTGAGACACTCCGTTCCCCACTTTCTGCCGAATTCTGGAGGCATTGCGTGTTGAGTGGCAGAACTCAACGCGCTTTGCCTCGACACCAGAGCGAAGAAATTGAAATATAAATTTAAATAAATATTTCATCTCCTCGAGTGTTCTTTACTCTCTATAACCGTTATGGACCATAAGTCCATAGACAATTGTTAATATTTTTTCCTTACATATTTTTTTAAAAGCAAAAGGTACATTGCTTTTAATATTATATATGAACTTATAACATGAATATTTAAGGGATAAAAAATGTATGAAATATAAAAATTTATTAATATTAATTGAATCTCATACAGGATACCTGCCATTCTCTATAGTAATTAAATTTTAACATTTTCTTGTCGTCTGTTTATTTTCAACAGAACTATTTTCTGAGCCAGTAGCTTTACGATCATTCGACAATTTAAATTAGTAAAAATATATTTAATAAATAAAATTATTGTTCTATCAAATTATTTTTAACATTTAAAAATTTATGACTTAAGAAACAATCACTGTATCAACAAAACATTCTCGACAATTTTATATTAAAGGATAGTAACCTTACCTTACAAAGTACTAACTTAATGGACTGCGCCTACAACGTTTATACTTTTTGCGGCTAATAGATTTAAAAATGTTAAATGGAATATTACTTAACTGAAATAAATAATATTTATATGTAAATATTTTTGGATATTTTTTATAATGGCAACATTTACTGGTAAATCCTTTTCGTCAGTCATGATGTAGTGACACGGCGTCTCACTGTATGGCGATGGTTATGGGTTCAATACCTACTCGGGGATAATGAATTAATTTTATAAGAAAGAAAGCAAAGCGTGGTGCTGAGAATCACTCAACGCGCAATATTTCGAAAATATTACTAATTTCCGGATCGATATTTGTTCCACTTTCAAGAAAAACTACTGAATAAATTTAGTTGAAACTTTTGCAGTTTTTACAGTGATATAGCTTATACATAGTCGTATAACACAGGCTTCAATTTATGTAAAGATTTAGTGTCATTTGACTATAACATAACAAAAAGGTTAAGCAGGCGAAGCCGCGCGTGAGCCAGCACATATAAAATAAACACATATTATTTGTTATTTAATGTAAAAAATATTGTTAAACAATTGCTATAATCCATTTTTTAAATTTAATTTTTCATTCATATTTAAGTTAAATTACAATTTTATTTAAAGCACCTAAGTTAATAAGCCACATTCTATGCCAATCCCTCGTCATATCGCATGACTGTGACAATACGTTAAACCAACACGCCCTGGAATTGCCGCTTAGTTTGTACTCCATTATGTAATTAGAGCCGCGCCTATACGAGATATGCGGAAATCTGAAAATTGGACAATTCATTGTGTAAATGTTGTTGTTTCAGGTGAAGTCCCTAATTTTAGGTATTTTATTTTGATAGGTACGTATTGTGTGTTACAGTAGCGGTTTGGATATGGAGAGAATAAAATTAGTAGCATTTGCCAGAGTTTGTTATTCTTTCAAAAGTAAACAATGGCTACAATCAGTTCAATTATTTTTTATATTTACATAAGAAATTATTCATTGTTTCAGTGATTACTATTATTTATTCGAGAATTCGGCGAAAAGTTAAGAAAGGGAGTGTCTTAATGTTTATTATAATCAATCCCTCAGTCCCCTACAGCTTAAAAAAAGCCTATGCTACTTCCCGATTACGGAGCTTTCTACATATAGCACATGCGAAGCCGGAACGGGTCTCTACTAATTAACAAAATACTAACATCAGAGTATATTTTTATATGCATAGTTGTTTTTTTCATGAGATATTATAAACATAAATAATCTTTCTAATGTTTAGCATTTAGATGAAGACGGAGTAGAGATAAAAAAAGAAAAAAAAATCGCCTTTTCTTTGTATCTCATATATAGCAGGATAAACAGAGCGAACCCTATGTTAAGACACTTCGTTCCCCCGTATTTTCGAGACATTGCGTGTTGAGTGGCAAAGCACAACGGCACGTTTGCTTTAAATGTGAATCATTTACTAGGCATTATGATAGGTATTTTTTCTCTCTCTCTCTCCTATACTATAAGCTATATTAACTTAGATATTTCAATACTACGAACAATCCACGGTCTTTAACTTATACCAAATGGTAATATTCGTTTTGATACTACTACTACTACTAGCTTCACGCTTTATCCCTAGCGGGGTAGTCAGAGAGAACGGAGCGTCAAACGCTACGGTCTCTACATACCTCTTTCGCCTCGTCCACTGTCATCAACCTCTTCATACATACCCTCCGGGGGATCCTCATACTTTTTACGTGACCTTCCTCCAGTATCTTTGATACTGTGTTTTTGAAGGTCAACAGACGTCTCCCCTTACCTCTTTTACCACTTATTTTTCAATGTATGTATTTATTGTATTTATTTGTATTTATGTAGTAGTATGTATTGTATTTATTTTACTTTAAAACATTCTTGCAATTCGCCATATAGACAGGAAGAGAGTAGCTAGAGACAGTTCGTTATCCATACAATCTAAACTTTGAACCTACATCTTATATAAAAGACTACAAGAAGAGAAGAAGAAGCCACGAATAAGCCGCCTCATTCGTGGGCTTCTATGGCTATAATTCTTTTATTACATTATGCTGCATTTGCCATAAGATTGATAAAATAAATTAAACATTCAATCATTTTTCATAATTTTGGGAAAGTGCAAATACTACATCGCTGCTTGCAAGGACGAAATTGGCGGCAAGGACACCCCCGCGGGACTCGAGCCTGTGCTTGCGTCCGTAAACAGAGGGTCGAATTTCATGAATTTTCCATTTTGTCTAAAAATATACTTATAAATTACATGCTATAAAAGCCGAAGATTATTTTCATTAAATTTCCTTGATGATGAAGTAACTTTTGCTCGTAAGGTTCAATATACATGTTTAATAAATATCGATGAAATATTATATTAGTATATATAACAATAACTATAAAGTTTAGACAAGGAATAACCTTTATCAAGTTTCTTATTCCACAATTTTTGCCACCATTACCTTGAACACAATGAAATTTAGTATAAATTTACAAAGTTTTTATACGAAATCTCGCTTGGGGACATGCAAACATGTAATTTGACGGGGACGTACCTACAGGCGAAATAATTTCCGATGTAAAATGAGCATTTTTGAGGAAATTAAGGATTTAGAGATAAAAATGTCTAAACGCACGTTTACCATTCTCTTGTTGTTTTAATTTACTTTTGTATGTACAATACATTTAGGACGAGACAACGTATGGAATGAAATTTTTCACGTATTACATTGTAAGGGACGAAAATATTTTGTTATTACAGTCTTTATAATCTGTCCTTGGGTAGATGTAGGTTAGACGTCCGTGACCTTTTTTATCTGTAATCTCACATGCTTTGCGTCTGACTTAGCAAATGGAATATTAATTAAATAATTAAATTAGATCTAGCGGCGCAATAGCGACTAGTTGAGAGAACTTCGTACGATGTCTCTCGGGTAAATGTTTGTGCTTATATTTTTCTTCTTATATATTATATAAATTTTCTAGTTATATAAATTACAGCGTTCAGTTACGCTAGCCAGATGGAAAATATCCTAATTTTCAAACAAAATGAACAAGAAAATGAACAGTTAGTAAGCATAGAAATATATATGACCTATATACTGTATTATAATATTAACTTAAATTAAAATTAAATAAATGGGTTTGCAGTTCACATAGATACGAACATATGTGTTTTATTCAATAACAAACAATATCATATAATGTACCTTACAGATGTATATTTTTACAATAAATAGTATAGAAATATGAATAACATTTCACAAATATTGTATTAAAATTTTTCGCTTCAATGAAAAAAAAAATTATATTTGTTTAAAAAATTGAAAGCGTCGTTTTTGTAAAAAATAACAAAATGTTTCTGTATCAATGAAAAATATTTATTTAATAGATAGCTATGAAATATAAAAGCATTTGTATTTCATAAAAATAGCTTTACGTTGTATTCCGCATATTGTAGAGTAGGCAGAGGGAACGTAGTGCTAAAATATTGTTCCCCACTTTCCACCCAATTCCCGAGATATTGCGTATCGAGTGGCGGAACTCAACACTACGTTCTACTCACTATGTTCTAATCTTGTTATCAGAACGAGGAAATGGAAATAATTCATTCTCCCGAGTGGGAATCGAACCCACAATCGTTGTGTTCACAGTCAAACGCTGTGCCACTACGCTAAGGCGGTTTTAGTATATAGGTACATATTACAATAAATCTTCTCTAGCTCACTGGAGATATCTGAAGAAACAGTAAAAACGCAAGCCACATTTAGTTTTAATTTACGATGCAAATTCTCACGGGAATCTTTATTTTATGATAATATAAGGAATTTTCCCTAGCGTCTAAACTAAAAGATGTAAGCTTATCAATTGCATTAAACTTTCATTTTATTTACGACTACACTACTTACTACTATATAATATTACTGGAAAATATACGTGGTTGTCGAGGATTCGATTTTCTTTGAGAGGAATTTATGATTAAAATGCTAAATGTTAATTATTATATCGTCAGACCTTAGATACATAGATATATATATATATATATATATATATATATATATATATAAATATGTATATCTACTGTATAACTATAATAAATGCGAGTGAGAGTTTTAATACAGCGATATGAATGTTTTTTTTTTTATAATTTTGTACAGAAGACAACAAAATTTTTTACTAAAGAATATAGTTTACAAGCATAACAGCAAGCGAAACGATCAGAAGGCCTGCCTTCATTTTATAAATAAAATAATCTACAAAAGACTTAAGTGTCCCTATCCTTATCAGTTATACATCATTAGTTCTAAAACTTTGTAGATAAGAAACTTTCACAATTATACTTTTTAATTATCATCACGAGGCACAGTTACTTAGTAAAAGCTATTTATTAGAGACAGCAAAAAAGATCCTCTCCCTATAATTGATATGGTTAATTAATCTCTGACTACGACAAATAAGGGCAATGTGCGAGTGATCAATAGTTTTAGATTGCAAATAAACACAATTCCTTATTAAGCCGATTACTATAGGATTTAACAAGAGTAAGCTTAGACAAGCTTCTTTTTGTCTATTATATCAGTGTCGTAGATATTCGCTCAAATTGAATGTAGTAGGAGATTAATAAGTTTTTTTTTTATTTTTACAATATACTCATTGGACATGCTCTACGAATACCTGGAAAAGTCTTTAAAACTGGTGAATATACTTTTTTAGCAGGGTAGGCAGAGGGAACCTAGTTAAGACACTCCGTTCCCCACTTTCTGCCGAATTCTGGAGGCATTCGTGTTGAGTGGCAGAACTCAACGCCGTGCTTAGCCTCGACACCAGAGCGAAGAAATGGAAATATACATTTAAGTAAATATTTCATCTCCTAAAATGGGGATCGAACCCACAACCAGTCGATTTTACAGTCACACTCCGTTCCGCTGCGCTATGACTGGCCTCAATAATAATGGTTAATTTCTTTGAGTTTATCTTTTTCATAGCACATAGATAATTTTTCTTTTCTTCTGTTGTGGCGCAGGTTCACATGCGTGGGCCTATAAATATAACAGTTGTTAGTTTGATTTCCACTCGAGGAAACGAAATATTTAACATTTTTATTTTACTCGCTATAGTCATTACTATACACATGACAAAGAGCGGCGTTGAGTACCGCCACGCAATACCCAATGTCACAAGAATTTGAATAGCACTAAAACTTTTTGTGCCTACAAATAACTATGCCCATGTTTAAATAGGCACTACTTTTTCAGTTAGCCATAACTATAGTAAGTTTATTTTAAAAAATTTTGTACGATATCGTGAAACACTTCAAAGCCCAATAAATATGAAATAAAAATAATTTAAATAAAAACATATAATATATACCGAATAAAATATACAATAAAATAATACGATATTTTTTACATTTTCTTATCACTTTTTCACTTAAGTAACTAAATAAGTATATTTTGTATACAAACGGTCCGCCCATCTGCCTACAATTTCAATTTATTGGCAAAACAATTCACACTTTATGATTAATAAAGTTTTATGAGGAATTGAGGATTGAGGGTAACCCGGGATTAAATTTACATGGACCAAAGGGTTGATATGATATGCTATATTTATTGAATACAAAGATACTTTTAATAAATAATAGAACAATATTGTTTGTTAAATCTATGAATTTTACACGAACTCGATAGCTTGAGTGTCGTATGTCAATGCGGTATTTCGTGTACCAGTTCTTCACTTTCCGTTGAATTCCAGAGTCGAATATTATCTTATTAATATTATAAATGTGAAAGTTCGTGAATTTGAAAGAAAAATCCATCATGTTTGTTTCACATTCACGCAAAAACTACTAAACCGATTTAGTTAAAACTTTACAATAATATCTAATATAATAAAATAGCTGTTACATGAGAATAACATATATGCATATTATATAACGGCCAGTCGTGCCGCATGGGTGCAAAGTGTGACTGTAAAATCGACTGGTTGTGGGTTCGATCCCCACTCGAGGAAATGAAATATTTATTTACATTTATATTTTCATTTCTTCGCTCTGGTGTCGAGGCAAAGCACGACGTTGAGTTCCGCCACTCAACACGCAATGTCTCCAGAACTCGGCGAAAAACTGGGAAACGGAGTGTCTTAATATTAGGTTCCCTCCGCCTACCCTGCTCTGTGCGGGATACAGCGTGAAGTCGATTTAATTTATAAATTTAAGCCTTGTGTGGACCGCCTGTGGACGGCGTGTAGTACTATATATATTTAAGTAAAAATACAATGTCCATCCAATATAACAAAGAACATACGAACGTGCGCCCATCAAACCCACTCCAAATAATGACAGCTTCAACATTACGAGTTTATGGCGGCGTTAAAGTAGGTGGCACAATGTGTGAAAAGTATAAAACGTGAAGTTATATTGTACCGTCGATTGCATTGAATTCCTTACTTTGTGGGAAATAAGTACACGTCTATAGATCGTGTGATACTACATAAGGAAAGTGGAAAGAATTTTGTATGGGATTGGGGATTTTTTTATTTTTTTTGAAACCTTAGTATTAAGACACTTTCACTGTTTCCTATTTTCCACATAATTCTCGTGGCATTGCGAGTTAGGTGGCGGATCTCAACGCCATATCATATAGTATGATATTCTTAAAAAAATAGCAACAGGGTCTGGGTATCAGATGAAAGGGCGCTAGCTAAGGTATGCTTAAATTTCAGAAAAAGCACGAGTCCTCCAATTTTTGTACGAAACCCTCGGTGAGCGAGCCCGACTCGCGCTTGTACGGTTTTTATATATTAATAAGTTTTTGATTTTCAAAACAGAAGATGATTTTTTTAATTTTTTTTTACCTTTTAATTAAATTAAATTTTATCATCGAATCGTATCAGTATGGTACAGTAATTAAATAAAGTAAGGCGATTGGTAATTCAGGTCAAAGGTAATAAGTAGACAATGGCACTTCGTTAACTTCGACAATATTTGCTTGTAATAATAATAAACTATATTAAATTATATTTGCTACAACAAATTGGTTTTCCGACCATACATTGTTTTACAATAGTTGTCTATTAAAATTTACAATCTGTTTTACCGTTAAGGCCAGTCGTGGCGGGGCACAGGCGACAGGTTGTGGGTTCGATTCCTACTCGAGGTCCGTTCGAGTTCATTTTAACTTTTTCTGCTAGTTCAGCTCTTTCTGTTCGATTTTTCACTGGTGGTAATACGTAAGTACAAGTACGTAACTTACTATTCGACTTCAACGTAGTCTTTCAATGGGCCCGCTACGCTCGCAGGAAACCGGGCTTAATGCAGCTGAATGTAGATGAATAAAGGCGACAGTTATGGGTTGAAATTAGAAGGAATATTTATTAACTATAGCAGAAAGTAGTAGTAGTAGTAGTCTTGGAAGGGAGGTCATTCTCCACTTTCGTTCCTCCTCTTCTCTTTTTTCCGAATATAACAAATATCCATTTACAAAAAAAATGTTTTTGAAAAAAAAAGATTTTTTTTTAAAAAGTTTCAGACAAAAATTATAATTTCAACCTAATTCTAGTAACTATACCTATGGTAGGGGCCGTCGTGGCTGAGGCTGCGGCACAGCGTGTTACAGTAAATGCAGTAGGTTCGATTTCTACTCGGGGCAGGATTTTTTTTTCATCTTTCTGATAACAAGACAAAGCTTGGCGTTGAAATCCGCCACTCAAAACGCAATATCTCAAAAATTGAACAGAGTGTTCAGTACGGGCTGTCTTAATACTCGGTCTTCCAAATGTAATATAGACAGTATTGTGTGGTGAGTAGAGTTCAGTAACTCTACTATATTGCCAGATATTTTTACCAGAAACTGGAATGAAAATAATTCTTTCTGCTAAGTGTTGAGGAACCCATACTCACCATGCTTGTATCATCATACATCATCATCATCAACTATAATTGTTATACTATTGTGAATTTAAATGTAATTATTTTTATATTGTTTAAAGTATATAGATATATTCTTCCTTCCTCATTCCTTTATAAAATAATATAATGAAAATCTCTTGATATAAAGTAAATATTTGAAAAACATAAAATAAGGTACAGTAGCAAAATAAAATATTTAAACGGGGTTAATGTATAATTCGAAGATTTTAATTAAATACAAATTATGTTTACAAAGGCAGAGTTAAAGTCAATTAAGAGAACAACACTTAAAATTACGAACACTCTGAAGGTGGAACAAAGAAAATTTCCGAAAGAGTAAATGAACAGATTGTTCTGGAAGTTGTTTTTATGTGCAGAAAAAAATGTCTACTTCGTTAAAAATTAAATAAAATCTATTTATTTGAGATGAAATTCTGAGTGTACGGTCGACAATTGTAGGTTCGATTCCTACTCAGGTTGATGGTTTATTTTCATTTTGAGTTGAGTTTCGGCTCTAAATACTTTGATAATATTTCGAAAATTGACTAAAAAGTTAAGAACAGAGTGTCTCAACAGTGGCGCAGGATGGACAGTGTCAGATTGTAAAAGTGATGGCTTTGGTTTCAGTCTTCACTTCTAACTTCTCTTCCACTATTTTTTTTTTCTAGATAGGTATAGTCGTAGGTATAGTCCGCGGGGCTATGCGAGGGATTAAAAAAGTGAGAGCAAGAAAAACTAAATGTGACGCTGCTATCACTACAAGACGTGTATTCTATTTGTCAAAAAGCAGTACAAACCCTCTCAAGCCAATCAAGCGCAACCTTACACACTTACATTAGATAAGATAAAAAAAGTGCTTCGAAGATTGAAAAAAACCGTTGACATAAGTGTGTAATATCTCATGGGGATTACTTTGAAGGGGATAAAATAGATAGATATTCATCAATAAATAAAAAAAACCAGTGATGCCAGTCGTAACGCAGCGGCACGAAGTGTGACTGTAAAATCGACTGTTTGTGAGTTCGATCCCCACTCGAGGAGATGAAATATTTACTTAAATTTATATTTCCATTTCTTCGATCTGGTGTCGAGGCTAAGCGCGGCGTTGAGTTCTGCCACTCAACACGCAATTCCTCCAGAATTCGGCAGAAAGTGGGGAACGGAGTGTCTTAACATTAGGTTCCCTCTGCCTACCCTGCTGTGTGCGGGATACAGCGTAAAGCTGATTTTGATTTGATTTTTTAATTAAAAAAAATGAAAAAAAAATCACAAAATTCATGATATTTTTTGAAGACTCTACATATTAACACTTACACAAATACAAAGCTCATTTTTAATTATTTCTTAATTTAGACAAGGTAATCATATTTTTTAGCTAATCATATTTTCTCTAGTTTGAGTGAATAGAAACGTGTCAAACGACTCAATATTAAAAACAGTCTATATTAAACGTATATCATATTATAATTAAATATTTTTAAATGTTTTGGGAGGAACTTATCTAGAAGATTAATATTAACCGAACACATTTAAAACTAGAAACTCGCTTGCGGCTTCGTCCGTTTGTACATCTAACACAATTATATCATTTACTTTCATATAGTAACATTGTCATTTTAATATGAAACAATTATTTCATAATTATTTCAATGTAGTCTAACAAAATATTTTATAATTATGTATATTTTTTATTTATAGACCGATTAAAATTAAAGAACCTTTTATTGAAAATTAAATACTTAAAATCCTTCGTCTCCCACAAGTTTAATAGCATAAAATTTCCTTTCCATTACAAAAAAAGAGAAAAGAGTATATTATAAACACAATATTTCAAAAAATACTATACCAATTGTAACCTATACTACCAAAATTCTTATATAGTATTAAGGTTTATTTGAGATAATTCGCTACAACCTACATAATAAATTACATAACTAGACGCGACATGAGAAATGAGTTCTTGTTTCGCCGTCACTGTTGCAAAGTTCAGATTGTAATCCTGCTACGAAACTGTATAACTGCCAATTTTAGGATTAACAAGTGAATGTGCTTATAATTATAAAGGTAGAAATCATGATTTTACCCCAAAAACATAGATTTTTAGTAAATTGCAAAAATGTTATGTTTTTTTCTCAAGTACCGCCACTCAACACATAATGTTTTGAAATTTAGGCAACGGAATGTCTTAACACTAGGCTCCCTCTGCCTAACCTCCTATATTTGGGATATAGCGTGAAGTTTATTTTTGGACTTTACAGATTTAGATTAAAACCACAACAATTTTTTTATTATATAACTAGAATTGTCATTGCCGAAGTTGCTACGAACTAATTAAAGGAATAAAAACAAATTTTAATATTATATAATATAAGTATTATAGCTAATTCGAAAAGTGGATTCTAGGGTTCTCATAGCTTTGTACCAGGGTCAGCTATAATAGTTAGTTTCTGCTCTTGTTTCAATATTAAATTTACTTATAAAGTTGGAAATAGTTTGGAAATGAAAAACCTACAATATGATGTTTTTGGCAACCATTTTGTTCGCGGTTTAAAAAAACCATAAACATATATTTTTGCCACACATATATATTTTTTACTTTGTATTTAAATACTCTGTTTACCGTTTTGATGGGTTGAGGTCAAAATTTACGTGTTTTAGCGTTGAAAAAAAAACTTAACACAAAATAACGAGGTGTATGTTTTTTGTGTTAAAAATAATTATATCATTATTATCATATTAATAATATATTAATAATATTGCAATAATGATATAATTTTTTTTGTCATATTATAATAATATGATAATAATGATATATTTTTAACACAAAAAAAATTAAACTATTACGCGATAGAAGCATTTTTATATATATTAACTAAGCATTACAGACGCGTGCTCCGTACGTTTGTTCAACTTTGGGAACCTATTACTAAGTCATTTCATTCCCCAGTTTTCGTCCAATTTTCAAGATAATGCAGCATTGCGTTTAATCTACCTGTGCGAGGTAAAGAAAACATTTTATTTCTCTGATGATGGGAATGGAACCTGCAATCTTTGCAATCAGATGTTATCCCAATGCACCGCGACACTCTGTTTTTAATATTAAAAAATAAACAAGTAAAAACTAGTACACACAGATGTTTTATCAAATTAAAAAGATATTGCGTCAGTCGCAAATCGCGATAGTGGAGTGATGCTTATTGGAATTCCCGTTCGCGTTGCAGCGTAATGCAATTTTAATCGCTTTACCTGAGAACGAAAAAATATATCGAATACATTGACATTTTTTCTTATTTTAATATGCTTGGTCATTATTACTTACTATTTGTTACATAAATATAAATAATATAGCACATTCAGATGGAGCTTAGAGTAAAGGCTCTCCCTTTCCAAGGTTCCACCTAATTTTCGAGACATTACGTGTTGAGTGGCGGAACGTAACGCCCCCAAAACGGCCTTCTCCCTTCCTAAAAATTAAGTTTTTTAATCATACTATATAATTTTGTAAGGTCCACAAAACACACTCACCTTCCAAATTTCAGTGGAATGTAGTAATAAAAATTACACAAACAAAAATGTTAATTATCTTGCTTTAAATCCTTAGTATAATATTTTTAATTTTTTATATCTAAAACTATTATTTACATACACACATTCATTATTAAGAAATATTTATTATGGGAACTGTACTATACTACAAGGTGATCTTTAAAGCTTATCTAATAGGTCTACGGCTACGGAATTCGTAGCGCTGTGGTAAGAGAAGTTATTACAATTACACGGTTGTGAATATCCGTAACTACTTCCTTTGAGGCTTTACAAACGAGATTGAGTGTTGCTGCTGTAACTCATAGAAGATCATCTGCAAACCCATCAATTTTTCACTGCAGTGGATGTTGCTTAACCTTATTAATACAGTAATGGTGGCATAAGTTTCTGAATATTCCGAATTGTTAATTCTAGATACATAGCTTTGTTATACAACTTTTTTTATATGAAGTTAAAGCTGTGTTTCCCCACAATGCAGGGAAGGCAGAGTGGATCTGAGAACATAGCATTAAGACCATCCGTTTCCAAAAACATACTACCGTTTTAGCTTTCCGCTGAATTCTGGAGTCATTGTGTGTTCAAAGGTGGAACTCAACGCAAGGCTTTGCATCTTTATCACAGCGAGGAAACTAAAATATAAATAATAATATGTTATATAATGAAATTATATATTCGTAATTTGAGCCCGCCGTGGCGCATCAGCACACCGTTTGTTGCGCCACTTGTTAAGTTCCACCGTTCCAAGAAGTGATGAGTAGAATTCGAACCCACAACCATTACACACACAGTTGGATACGTCCAAACCGAGTCACAACGGTGTAAAAATAAATGCTTTTTAAATGAAACTATTTTAACCGGATTAATCGCGTATATTTAAGGGTAGAGTCTACCCGTGACCACGGACTACTGCAAAGTGTTCGAAACGTCGGGTTTCCAAAATGTAAATATACGCGATTAATCCGGTTAAAATAGTTTGATTCAAAATGTATAATAATCGTGAAAATCAAAGAACTTATTAAAATAAATGCTTATCGTTTCTTTCACGTTAAACCAAGAATTAACAATTACCATTAATAACGAAGGAAGCGCAATGTAGGTAATATGATTTTTATTAAATACAGAGAGAAAATATTGCGTTAACCGCGGTACAAAGCGGTACTTAATGAAATTCTACTTTATGCTGCAACTTGCAGCTGAAAGAACGTTATTCCTTTTAATGTTTAAACTTTATAAACTCGTATCTTTTAATATTTAAAATTTTCTTAATAAAAGATAGTGTATTCTATTGCTAAACGATTCATTGAGTTCATTGCCATTTTGATAAGTAAGTGCACAAAAATGTGATTTTTCTATTATAATGTATATAAATAGATGATACGACGGTTTCTTGACGAGACTGAAACTCATATGAAAAGGCGATACTTAGCTACTAAAACCCAGAGGCAACTCTCCATCGACATGAGACGCCGCTGGATCCTTTGGGCATTAACATACGTAGTAGTAACCTACGACGACGTGACGTCTTGATCTGTCTTTACCTCACTTAACTTGGGGCAGATGAGTGAAATTTATAAACAGTAATATATCATTCTATTTTTTTCATTTATTTTTATTTGTTTTTTTTTTACTTATTTTCTCTCTTCAATATACACTGGTTCAAAGGTTTAAGACTTTAATGTTTTTTTTAATTAAAAATGTTATCTAAGCAAAATCTCATTAAAAAATTCAATAAAATCTCTCTAATCTGCCCACGCTGATACGCGAGATAACGCATCAAGCTTAGAACCCAGTGCTAAGACACTGTGTTCTCCACTTACTGCCCAATTTTTGAGATATTGCGTGTAGAATGACAGATCAGCACCGCGTTATTTCTACCAGAGCGGAAAAATTTAAATAAATAAATATATGCTTACATTTGGACACTTTACATTAGGGTGGGTCGATTCTGGACGTTTTTTTTTCAAATCATATTAGATTTTAAGTGGCCCTCCACTTAAAAGTTGCTTTAAAATATAAGCTTTCAGACTTTTTTTTTATTATTTTTATTTAATACATTTTTAGCCCTCTGCCAGAGTTCAAACTTATTATGAATGTAAAAGAAACCATAGTATTAAAAATGGTTATTTGTTATAAAAAACTCACTTTAAAGAAAAAAATAATATGACCTTTGATTGCCCTTATTCAATATAAAATAAACAAATTGTAATATTTTTTATTGCAAGTTTTAGTAGTTCCAAATATTGTAATTTTTTTCCCCTTTTTGATGACGTTTTATCATCACATTCTTGATTTGACATTTCAAGTATAGTATAGTACAAGTATGGATCTAAGTTCTTTGAGGTCTGCTGGTGAAGTAATTCAAGATTCAATATTTTTTTCCTAATAGAAATATACAGAAAAATATTTTTAAAAATAGTGTTATGTCACGAAAAAGCAACTTTTAAGATTTATCCACAAATTTTGTCTAAAAAAACTTGAAAATCGACCCACCCTACTGTACACGATGGCATCTTTAATTAAAAACATCATCTATAAACCAGTAAGGCAATATAAAATAAATAAATCAGCTTAAATTTAAGTAAATATTTCATCTCCTCGAGTCCCCACTCGACCCTATCCCCCCATCGAACCCACAACCAATCGGTTTAACAGTCACACTATGTGCCCCTGCGCCACGACTGACTTCAATAGACTAAATAGTTAGTAGTATTATAAAATAAATAGTTTACAACAATTTCCCCCAGCCATAATGGCTCAAAGGATGCACAGCTTTTGCTCCATACGTGATATAATCGGGTTAATGCTATCATAAACCAAATTGACCAACAATAATTATGTTACGACCGCTATGAAACCGACCACTGTGAACTTGTATGAATATTTAATATCATTTATCGGTATAGCGTTATAACAATGTGTTTGTATGACCCATTAATATAGTGCTAGGGATATTTTAAAGTTATGGAGAATTGATATTATCTACGTTTTTGATGAAAATGAAAATAGTGGAGCTCGGATATATTTTGAGCTTAAAAAAATATTTTTGTTACTTTATTATGTTTGAATTTGAATAAAGAATAATTTTAAATTTTGAAATAAAAAAAATAATATATCAGCTTCACGTATGTATACTGTATCCGTCATACTGCAGGGTAGGCAGAGGTAACCTAGTGCTAACACACTCACTCTGTTCTCCATTTTCCGCCGAATTCTGGAGGCATTGCGTCTTAAGTGGCGGAACTCCATTTTTACAACGCCCCGCTTTTGCCTCGACACCAGAGCCTGACGTGCATACAGTCACACTTTATGCCTCTGCGCCACGACGGGCCTCTACTGGTTAATAAACCAAAAAAATATAATAATTATTGCGGCGTTACTTCGGGTGGTGCGTGGGGAACGGAGTGTCTTAACACTAACTAGTGTTAAGTAAAAAAGCATACATACATAATAATTATAGCATAGTTACAATAGTAAGGTTTACGTGATTTACGGTAATAAAAATTAAATGAGGCAGGTCGTGGCGCAGCGGCACGAGGTGTGACTGCAAAATCGACTGGTTGTGGGTTCGATCCCCACTCGAGGAGATGAAATATTTACTTAAATTTATATTTCCATTTCTTCGCTCTGGTGTCGAGGTTAAGCGCGGCGTTGAGTTCTGCCACTCAACACGCAATGCCTCCAGAATTCGGCAGAAAGTGGGGAACGGGAGTGTCTTAACACTAGGTTCCCTCTGCCTACCCTGCTGTGTGCGGGATACAGCGTGAAGCTGATTTATTTATTTAAAATTAAATGACTGTAATATATGCTGCATAATATGAGGATCAGTTTACCGTCTTATCGGCAATTGTAAAAAATAACACTTTTAATTTTTTTTAAGCATTTCTCTTTAAGTGATTTTTAATACTTTTGATCCTATCTACTATTATAACATTATATATGTGAAAATGTGTGAAGATGGTTGTTTGTTCCACTTTCAGAGCATATATAGATATTAAATAACTAAACATTTATTATTAAAAAGAACAATTTTGTGAGCAAAATCTTACAAAATCCAGGAACCTCTTACAGTTTACAGTTTACAGTGATATATTTTACGACTACGCCTAATGGAGTATACAGGTAATTAATATCATAGCCTCGTAGACGGTATTTCCTGTCGCTCCCGTAGTTCTAGGATGCGTCATGCTGTATCGCGTCGCAACTTCCTTTGAATGTGATAATACAGTTAATACATTATATAGACCATCTCAATGTATTGCAGCAACTTAATTAATTATATATGCTAGTCGGATAATACCTATTGGAAAGCTGAATGTGAAAAGAATTTATTTTTAATCAGTTTCACGCTGTATCCCGGACACAGCAGGGTAGGCAGAGGGAACCTAGTGTTAAGACACTCCGTTCCTCACATTCCGCCAAATTCTGGGGGCATTGTGTGCTGAGTGGCGGAACTCAACGCCGCGCTTTGCCTCGATACGAGAGCGAAGTGAAAATATACATTTCATTCCCTCGAGTGCTAAATGAATTTACGAAATACTAGAGATACAAACGCGGCTTCACTCACTTAGAAGTTATTTTAACTTTTAGTTTTCTAATGTACAAAGTTTGTAATGATAATCGGTTGAGTCGTTTTGGGTTAAAGTGTAACAAACAAATTTACATTCACATTCATAATATTAGAATATAACTCAAATATAATTATATATTTTTACCATAGTTGTTAATTGAGTCAAACATAAGATTTTAACTAAACAACAATATTGCGATTTAATAAGTAATAGTTATATTTTTTTATTATATATAAAAATTCTATATTTTTAATTTCACAGCGTTCCAATAAGCTGTCAAGTGCTCATGAATGACGCTGTCACTCAACGAAGTTTTAATTGTGATATACGGCTCCATTTCGGATTCGTCTCGTTAAAATTCAACTGTTATTATATTAAGTGATTGCATTCAATATTTACTTGATATGACTATAATAAATTCAAATTCAATGACCATTGTCTGGAATATCAGAAAGAATTACGTATTTTAGTTTTGTCGTGGTCGATCAAAATATATTTAGATCTAAATTTAAAAGCATTTTGCTTTTAAATATTTAGCAGCAGATTTGATAATAAACGTATAAATATTGCATTTCCACTCGGATACTGTCGCAGGATAACCTCAATACAGAATGTCTTAAATTTATCTAGATTTTTCATAATATGAAATATTAATACAATGTGTAAGTCAACTCATGCATAATTAATATTTCTATTAATATAAATACTTAGTTAAATACAAAATAAATTATAATCTATGAATGAAATCGGCATCTCAATATCGATCTTAGAGTTGAGAGCGGTTTATAAATACGGACCTTACTGTAGAAATTTCTCTACGCTGCTATGAAAATTGATATTTAAAAATTAAATTCGTAGTCCTCTACTTAGATAAAGCGCGGTCAGGTCTATAGGAGAAAGTCAATTACATAATATAAGGTAAGTAATAATCATGCACATATCACAGCTGCGCTGTACCCCACATATATAATACTATAAATCAACATCGCGCTTTATTTCATTCTGGGCACAGGAACGAGACAAGGAAAATAATTAATTTTTATTTAGTTGTGGGTTCAATTCCCCAAAGTGGGAATGGAACCCACAATCATCGAGGTTATTATCAGATGCTGTCCCATTGCGCCATGACGACTTCAAAAAATTATACAACAATAATACTGACTTATCTCAATTATTTAGAATTGTTTTAATCAGACATTAGAAGTTTATATAAACTTTTCCGCCCTTGAGGTTTCCCGTGAAATAATTCAAAACGTTTCAGTTCTACCTTTTGAGGTTTTTACGAGTTCTTAATTGCAAGTAACTTTGTGTTGTTCCATATTTTGCAAGAGAATTTAGGAAAGCAAATAAAAAAAAATCCATAGCCTGGAAATTATTAGAGGTGTGTTATAAGTTTTACTCATTTTTGTATCTCTGTTAGTCTGCTTGCAGCATCGTAGCTCCAAAGCGGATGAACTTATTTTGATTTAGTTTTTTTCTGTGTGTAAGGTAACTATTTCAATAATATATGCTGAGATTTTTAATAACTAATTATTATAATAGCTTAGTTGTTAATACAATGAAATCTTGGAGCGAGGAATTGTGTCAATTCTCTTTTTTTTCATATAAAAAATTTTCTTTCTAGATGTTATTTGAAATTTTATTGTTAGGTTTTTGCTATCCCGCCCAAGATTTACTCTAATAAACAAAAGAAATCGTTTGGCTTAGTCGAAACTTCCACCCACAATGAATAACATTAAACGTTAAACCAGATTTATATTAGTCATGAGCTTCACGCTGTGTGCTTTTTTTTGTGTATTATAGTTTACGAATAAGGCTTTATTTATAACAATTAAAAGGGTTGCGAGTTTCATCTCATTCAGACACTGGGAAGACAAATTGAGCTTGCATGATTTTACATACACTAACACGGTAAAGTAAATAAAAAATTCTAATAACTACTTATTTAGTGGTCGTTTGGTCGGTTTCCAGGAGGCGCGGGTTCGAGTCCCGCTACATTCAAATTTTTATACATACGTTTTCTAAATAAGTATATTTTTTTCCTAAGTGTGGAATAACACTTTAAAAAAAATTTTGAAAATATTCTAATAACTAGTTTTTAAATGGATAGGCCTAGACGTATGTACATAGTAAAACGACGATATGAAATTTTCAAAGTAATTAAATTTCACCATCACACGTCTCGTTAACAGGCAGTTAACCGGATATTACAGGAACCAATTAAGCCCTCTGGGCCGGTTTGCACTTGTCTTAATAAAGCTTACATCGAGGGTTCTAATGGGTTGTATTTTAATTTAAGAATATATGTTGTGGGGAACGGTGTGTCTTAACACAAGGTTCCCTCTGCCTACCCTGCTGTGTGCGGGATATAGCGTGAAGCTGAATTATTTTTTTAATATATGTTATTAATATTTATAGTACCTGTATCTGTTATTGAACCATTGAAACATACTATATTATGTATCTTAAATTTAATGTTTTGTATGGTTTTGTAATAAATTATATATAATAATTATAATAATATCTTCTATCTATATATATAAAAGGACATGTACCTGATTGACTGAGGTAAGATGCACGCACAGCCGTAACCGCTGATGATAGAAACGTGAAATTTGGACAGATGTTTTATTTTCATAATCTGGACATCCAATAAAAAGGGATTTTGAAAAATTTTAACCTTAAAGAGATGAGATAGGGGTTGAAAGTTTGTATGGATTTGTTTTTAAATAGACACAGATTTTTATAAAATTTGAAATTCAGACACTTAAAAATATTTAATTGAATACGTGTTTCATGGTTTTTTACAATTCACCCCCTAAGGGTTGAAATAAGGGGTTTAAAATTTATATGAAAAAATCTTTAAACCGCCACCGATTTTTATAAAAATTTACTATTAAAAATATTTTATTGAACACGTGTTTCGTGGTTTTTTTTAGAATTCATCCCCAAGGGTGTATATAAGCGGGCGAAGATGCGCGCGCCCTCTAGTAATATTAGAATAATAGATAATTTTTCAAATTATTGAGTTCATCCTTATTCAATAGAAATGTATTATTAAAATCGTTAGATTTCTTAACTAAGTATATAAAAGCAGCTTTATATAATTTTTATAATGCTTTAGTATGCTATAGTCGGACCAGTATGAAGTAGTACAGTGTGCACCAATACAAACGTACTTGGAGCACCCTTGGACGCATTAGTTGCGTGCGTTGCGTGTCGATTGGCAGAACTCAACACCGCGCTCTGCCTCATTATCTGAGCGGTCCCAAGTGGAAATCTAACCCACAATCATCACGTTTACAATCGCACATTTTTGCGCCTGTTTATTTTTAATTTATCTTCGAGATAAAAAAAATCACCTACTTTATTACTATCTGTTGTTTCAATTAAAAACAGATGTAACCTACTATACAACTCTGCAGTGGTTTGAAAAGCAGCTTAGAATAAAGTCACAGTAATTAAGGCTCTTACTTTGTGTAGAATGCATCTAGTACAATCATTTGCCTTTTATTTTTATTCAGGCCAAGAATGCATATTAGAATTTAAGTTTCATTTTACGGAGCAAGGCTAAGACAAAGTAATAGATCACTCTACTCTCCATTCTTTAATTAATCTATCTTCTGGTAGAAGATAGCAAATTATGTATAAATGCTTAAAGGGAGATTGGCTTTTAAAATGATTTTGGGTATTCTTGATGTATATTTATTTATTATTATAACATGCAACAACACTATATCACGGGGTAGGCTGAGGGAACCTAATGTTAAGACACCTCGTTCCCCATCTTTCATAGACATCGTGTGCAGAGTTGCGGAACACAATGGCGCTTATTTTGTTATCATACGAGTTGATACCCCCAAACGTCGCGTTTACAATCAGATTTAAGATATATTTTAGAGCATAATGTGATTTACTTTAAACTTTAAAAAAATCAAATAAATTAAATTAAATCAGCTTCACGCTGTATCCCGCACACAGCAGGGTAGGCAGAGGGAACCTAGTGTTAAGACACGCGAAGAAATGAAAATATAAATGTGAATAAATATTTCATTCCCTCGAGTGGGGATCGAACCCACAATCTGTCGATTTTACAGTCACACTTTGTGCCCCTGAGCCACGACTGGCCTCTATAGTAAGTTTTGTTTTTAAGTAATGAGTTTAACATATAGTTATAATATATTTCTTTAAATATATTTCTTTTCAATAGTGTATTTTAAACTTATATTTAAAGAGAAGACACCAAATGCAACGTGCATGCATAATACAAGATGACATACACATTTACATAACCGATACGGGCTTTCACCCGGGTGCTATTTAGATTTGAACCTGCTACCGTTGTCGTTATCTTAGTGTTATTGCTATAGTCCTTCCATAGTACCATTTCGTTATATCGCACTCAGGGGCAAAAAAATATCTTTGTCTTGCTTACTACTGTTCGA
Organism: Heliconius hermathena; assembly: GCA_013403705.1. NCBI lineage: Eukaryota > Metazoa > Arthropoda > Insecta > Lepidoptera > Nymphalidae > Heliconius > Heliconius hermathena. Next base: position 22,156 of record JAAIXJ010000103.1, on the reverse strand, counting down.
TTTTGCTCTTTTACTCCGTCTTTTTTTATTTATATAGTTGACGTTCGTAACGTCATCTAAAAATACTCCTGAGAAGAATTTGAATTCATAATTACGGGGCTAATTTTAAAAAATCTTAAATATGCCATTGTTGCATCAGAAGTACTTATAGTGGTTTGTTTTATAATACGATCATGTATACAAGTGTACAAATATAATTTATAACACGCATTTGTCTTCTTTTATAATAAATATCTAGATTTTATTTGATTTTTTGTCCAGGCCAGTCGTGGCGCAGCGGCACAGAGGGTGACTGTAAAACCGACTGGTTGTGGGTTCGATCCCCTAGTGTTCATTAGATTGTTCAGTTCAGGACAAACACTCAAAAATATACCTCTTATTTCTATAAATAAGTATCATATTGCCATACCCACCAAAAATCGCTATACACTGAACTAACCAGTGTGATAGACGCTTTGATACGTTACAGCGATATGTAGACAGAGACCACGTTATAATAGCTACCCTTGTGTACAGCCCCAGGCGATATTGGAACGAGTAAATATAATTATAGAACAGATGCCGGGTATTATCGATGTATAGGAACAAAGGCAGGAATTTGCTTAGACAAGTTGATTAAATCACCTCACTTGAACTGACGTGAGAATCGATATGGGTGACCCCTATACACACGTTTTGATAGGGGTTAGTAGTTAATTAATGTGTGTTCTTATAATTGTTAAGGAAGCACAAGTNAATAAAGCATCGATTATCCGAATTAATTAAAGAATAGGAGTGTTCTGATTATCGAACTGTGTTAATTTAGTCATACATATTTTTCCAGTAAGTGAAAGGTATATTTTCATATGCTAAGAGTGTGACTGTAACTCGACGGTTGTGGGTTCGATCCTCACACAAGGGATTGGTTTATTATTTCTTAATATTTGTTTTTCTTCGCTATCGCCAAGGCAAAAGCCCGGCGTTGAGTTGCGTCACTCAACACGCAATGCCTCGAAAAATTCGGCGGAAAGTGCGAAACGGAGCGTCTTAACACTCTTTTCTCTTTCCTTCCCTCTGCCTAACATTCTGCATGCCGTATACAGCCGTTTTATTCTTTTATTTTTACTTATCTAGTTTATTACTCAGATAGGTTTTACCGAATAAAAGTTGACGTTATTTCAGCTTCTCGCTGTATCCTGCACACAAGAGGGTAGGCAGAGATAGGAACCAAGGAAATTAGTGTTCAATTTTTATATTTAAAAAAATAATATTAATAGTTATATTTAAAAAAATAATACAAATAATGACATATTTTACATAAAATCATTTTCTTCGTATAATATAAATATATATAATAATAAAAAATAACAAAAGCCTAACAGAGCAGAGGCGAATACAATAGAATGCTATTTAGGCCTAATGGAACACACGCCGTAATTTTTAGATTTCAACTAAAAGTAATATTTTGTTTAAAGTTGGTATTTTAAAATTAATGATTTTGACGTAGCAAACATATTTTTTAACTAGCGGCTCGCCCACGGCTTCGCCCGCTTAAAATACATGATTATTGATTTAATAAGCAGAATTGATTGACAACTATAATGACTTCTAATATGATTTTTTTACGACATTATCGTCAAAAATTTTTTGATTGTTTTAAATAAAAAAATACGACCATTGTTGATATTTAATATTTATAAAATATACATAAAGCTAATTATTTATTACACGTATATATTTTTGTAACTTTATGTTCTTTTTACCTATATAATATACTCTGTTAAATGTGCTGATGTCAGTGAATAATTTAATTTACTCATTCAGAAACAGCCTTAAATGTTAAATTATTGATTTGAAGGATTCATAATATTCTTTGTAAAATAACTGTAATAATTGCATATTAACTCCTGTACAGTTTTTAAATTAGTTACATATATTATATGAACGAACCAACCAAAAAATCTTTGTATTTACTTGATATTTCTTTCAAGATCGTTCTTTATCTCTGTGTTGAATTAATTACGACTTCTTTCAAATGACGATAACTTTTTTTTTAATGAACCGATTTTGATGAACTAAACTTTAGTAGTTAAGTTGAGTTAAAACAAAGCAATTGGTGAAATTTTCAAGTAAATCGGTTCAGTACTTTCAGAGAAAAATGCGGACAAAAATATGTCGACAGACAGACAGACAGACAGACAGGCAATTCAAAAAAAATCTTTTTGCTTTCTATTATTATTTTTAAGTGTCCCTCTATCCATTTCAGTCAAAATTACTAAATGTACAGACAAAATATTTTTACTGTCTTATTATATATAGAGATATGAGCTTTGAATAATGTCATCTATATGCTGGTAAAATAAGCGTAAAATACTACGCGAAAGTGTACAGACACTCCGTTTCCCACTTTCCGCCTAATTCTCGAGTATTTGAGTGGCGGAATTTAATGCCGCGTTTTGCCTTGTTACCAGAGCTAGAAAATGAAAATGATTAATCATTCATTCCCCCGAGTTGAAATCGAATCTACAACCGCCGTGTAAATGATTTTATTTCACACGCTTGTAACACTGCGCCAGGATGGCCCCAAAATATTATTCTGTGATCGTAATTATTAGTTGTGAATATCTAAATAAATTATGTAACTTTAATACTAACTAGCTTTTACATACAGTTTCGAAAACGTGGTCGCGTAAAGATAAGTAGGAGTTAATTGTAAGTCCCCGATGTAACTGTAACCTCTCATACAGTGTAACCTACTTTCATTAATTTTTCAATGTAAGTAGTTCCTGAAATAAGCATATTCAACCACAAACAAAACAAATTCTTCAACTTTATAATATTAGTATCGATTTAATTTATTTCTAACTTATTAGATTCTATTTTTATTTTCGAGCCGTATACATTTTTAAGACTTTTACATAATAATCAATCATTTCGCGCCTAAAATGTAAATGTTCTTTACAAATATTGTTTCACGTAAAAAATAATATTCAAATTAGAACAAACTCTGTGTGAAGACTTTAAGGAGATTATTCCTTTCTACGGAATGTTTTCATAATTGCCAAGATATTAAAATATTCAGGAAAGTAAAACTTATGCCGGAGTCCGTCTAGCTCAAGTTATAAAACGTTACTTCAAAATTATTAAATTAAAAAATTAAAACAATTTCACGCTACATCCTGCACATAGCATGGTAGGAGAGGGAAAGTAGTGTTAAGACACTCCGTTCCCCACTTTCCGTCGAATTTTTTCGAGGCATTGCGTGTTGAATGGCAAACTTAATGCCGGACACTTTTTCTTGGGGTCAGAGTGAAGAAATGAAAATTTTAATAAATAATAATGATTCATTCCCTCGAGTGGTAATCGAACCCATAACCGTAGCGTTACAGTCACACTCTCGTGCCCTGAGCCACGACGGCCTCAAAGTAACTTCTATTCACGAATATGAAATACCATTTTGTAGCCCGCAAATTTGTTTGTATGGACTATAAAATGTCAAATCTTATTTGCTCTCGTCCCCATAGGAATTTCTTTCTCAGTGTTCAGTGGAACTCGGAGGTTGAGAGGTTGTAGGTTTATATTTCTTAATTTTCTCTATTCCAAGTATTGCGTTAGGACTTCATCGCTAGAAGGGTAAGAAAAACAGAAAATCTTAGCAAACATGACGTATTTCAATAAATAATGTAGCAATAATGTATTGTGTCAAGAGGGCACAAGTTCAAGTCCCGCTAAGAAATTTTCAGTAGTGTGGAATAAATAACACTCTAACAATGATATAAAACTGTTTTTAGTTTAAGATTCTATCCCAATTTTATAATTTTACAACTTTAGCTCTTCTGTGTTATGACAGGCGTTGATAAAAGTTTACACTCAACAAAGCGGAGGAGGGTTTCTCAAATGGTGACACAGCCTCCTTTGTGCAGGATGCAATTTTAAAATGCAACGTTATCCATTTTCCCAGTCCCCCGCGTTGAGATGAGATTTTTATATGCTTGAATTTAATAGGATCATCAAAATAAGAATATAGTGTTTATAATATTAAGAAGTATTTTTGTTATTATGATAAAAAAACGAGGCCGGTCGTGACGCAGCGCCACGAGGTGTGACTGCAAAACCGACTGGTGGTGGGTTCGATCCCCACTCGAGGAGATGAAATATTTACTTAAATTTATATTTCCATTTCTTCGCTCTGGTGTGGAGGTTAAGCGCGGCGTTGAGTTCTGCCACTCAACACGCAATGCCTCCAGAATTCGGCAGAAAGTGGGGAACGGGAGTGTCTTAACACTAGGTTCCCTCTGCCTACCCTGCTGTGTGCGGGATACAGCGTGAAGCTAATTTAATTTAAAAAACGTATTTAATGTCTCAAATTCAAATTCAAAATAATCTTTATTCAAATAGATTATTATAAGTACTTTTGAATCGTCGAATGAGCATACAAACAAACAAGAAGCTACCACTGGTTCGGAAGGCAGTACTGCTGAGAAAAGCTGGCAAGAAACTGTTGAGTTTCTACAAATTCGTACTGGAATACCGTTAGGGTCACGTTGAAGTCGGTCACTTTACACGCAATGCATTCGTAAAGTGGAGAATGAAATTTAAAAAATTATGTTTATGATTCTCATTTTATTATTGTTGTTTGTAAATATCATAATATTTCATTTTTAGTACGACATCTATTTTATTTATAGTACTAACTATGGACTAAAATCCAAAAAGAATATAAGGATAAGATAATTCAATATATAAGACTCTCCCGTTGTTGAGTAGTCACTCAGTTAATATTTTGCACTATGTATAACTAAAACTGAGCTCTGTCAGTCGACAAACAACGCACAGATAAAATTACAAGATTTTCAAAGATGAAATTTCGCATGTCGGAAAATATCCCTATTCTATCTACATACACTTTAAACAATATTTCTCAAAATTCCTACAAGAACGAGATAAAACGGAATTTTCTATTTATTTCTTAAAATCCACTCGAACAAAATTGTGGGCAACGACTAGTGTATTATAATGAACGGTATAAAATATATTTTAGCTATAAAAAATCGGTACATTAGTTTCACATATCACCAAATCACTCTCCCATATCACGGACACGCCGAAACTTTTTCATGCGTGATGTAGCATTAAACTTTACGAGAGGATATTTTTTACTTTAACGCGGATCGAGGTTGTGGAAAACTTTTCAAATTTCTTGTATATCTTATTTCCATATATCTTTTTTTCAATTTTAAACCAAAAAAAGCCAAACAACATTTTTATTTATAATCATCATCTCATTGGTATTTTTTTTAAGTAAAATGTTTTGTTTTATGATCTTTTTAGTACATGAAGCTAACATAACAAAGTGTGTTCTTCTAATTATTAAAACAATGGTTGAAAGTTCGAGCCCCACTCGAGGGGATGGATAAATTTATTTTAATTTCAATTCCTCTAGATAGACAAAGCGTGGCAATTCGTCACTCGAAAGCGGAGAACGGAGTGTTTCAACAAGAGGTTATCTCTGCCTGCCTGTTATATGGGAAAAAGTTTTATTCTGTTTTTTAAGGTTCCGTACCTCAAAAATAAAAATGGAAACCCTTTTAGGATCACTTTGTGTACCTTCTATCAATATCATTTATCTATCAAATTTTGAGATCGCGTGAAAGTACCAAGCTGAAGTTAATATAAAATATTCAAGCCTATAGTAGGGAAAAGATGCGAGCATTTAAGCAGCGATTTTGCTGTATTTTGTATGAAATTCGCCTTATAATCAAAATCAAAGTAGTATATTTAAGATATTTGGCAAAAAGCGTGAATTTGAAGTACAAATATAGGAAATAAATTTGAAAAATGGAAATGTATATTTTATTACCAATGAAAATTATTACAAACTTATAATTGTAGTTCATTGCATATAAAATTAATGACAAACACACAAACATAAAGGATCTTGCCGGATAAGCATGGGAAAGCTGAGCTGGCGATTATAGTTCAGAGATTACATCGTCAATGCGAGGCCAGTCGTGGCGCAGTGACACAAAGTGTGACTGTAAAAGCGACTGGTTGTAGGTTCGATCCCCACTCCAGGAGATGAAATATTTACTTAAATTTATATTTCCATTTCTTCGATCTGGTGTCGAGGACAAGCGCGGCGTTGAGTTCTGCCACTCAACACGCAATGCCTCCAGAATTCGGCAGAAAGTGGGGAACGGAGTGTCTTAACACTAGGTTCCCTCTTTATCTATCGTCGTATGTACTGTGATGTAACTGATTGATTTTCAATTTATTTTTAAGTTATATATTTTGATGACGTTACTAAATATACGAACGTATATGTGATGACAGATTTCCTGGAACTTGCGACCACAGGAGTAAGCTTTAGGGGCCCCTTTAAAGTGCACAAGCACTCGCCTTCATTGCTCCAGCTTTCTAAAGCATTGAGCTGCCAGCATAGATTATATCTTTAGATATTTCAGATATTTAGAATCTTAGGAAGTCTAAGATATAAAATCGCTAGATATGTATTGTAAAAATTTTACCTTGTTTAAGTGAAATTGTTTTCCATTGAAAAAAAATGAAGACAAAAATGTCAATATATTTTTCTTCTTAATTTTCTTTTATTAAAGATGCGTAAGATATTTGGAGAGCGGAAGCTCGGTTCAGTGCGAAGCTTAAAAATATGTTTAAAAACGATATTTAGAATAAATTAAATGTATACATTTTATCAAGAGAATTTTGATCATTAAACTAAATTTTTTTTTCATCAATACACATACTCTTGCATAGCTCTTCAAATAAAAAAAAATATCAACATATTATAAACTATTGTTTATTATTTTGGCCTGAACGCTTCGGTCTATAATGTGGCATGCAGCCAACCTATCAGTCTCATAGCAGTATCAAATTATGTACTGTAATATTGGTAGGTAGCTGCATGAGAATATAGTCCGTATGGTAAAAGCTTCTATGCACATTCTTGTAAACTATATATGTAAATATAATTACACTTTAGACATTTTTCCCGACTGCTAAGGAAGGGTTATGTTTTTCGTGCGTATCTTGTATGTATGTATTATTCTTTATTACCTCATATCTCCAGAACCGCTGAACGGATTTACATAATTGAGGTATTCTTAGATTCATATTAGCAACCCAAGTGTTCTTAGATAGGTGACGTTAAATAAAAACAATCATGGCGGCTGTGGGACGCCATTGGATTTAGTGGAAAAAAAAAAATTCGTTTCGAATACCACAATGTGGGTCTCGAATTCAAGAGCTCACTACGAGGATTTCAAAAAGGTATATTATAATTATGATTACCATAATGAATTCTAACAAAAAAGTGAAAAATAAAAAAATATTTGTAAAAACAAAAACCCCGACTGCATAAAACTATAATAAAAAGAAAATAAACAAGTCCAATAGTTTATTAGGATTAACAGTCGGGACCTATAAGTAATTCTTCAATCAAAAAATTTTTACCAGGAACCCCGCATAATTTAAAGAGGTCCCGACTGTTATTCCTAATAAACTATCGGTCGATACAGTCATACAGTCGGGGTTTTTGTTTTTACAAATATTTTTTTTATTTAGCTTTACCTTTTATCCCTTAATATAGCTTCACGCTGTATCCCACATATAGCAGGCTAGGCAAGGGGCACTGGGTTCTCATTAATACACTTCCCTCCTCACTTTCTGCCGAATCCTGGAGATATTGCGCATTGAGTGACATAAATCAACGCCACAATATATTTTATCTGCCAAAGATGAGAAATTATAATAATTGATTTCCTCTAATGGGGACGCTTAATTCTCCGTGCATAGCTGCCTAGGGTGATATACGAACTAAAGCGTGAAGTGCTTTGTTTTTAACACCCCCCTATCTGTTTCCCCCCAAACACATAAATAATATACACTTGTTTGAAATTTGTTTTAAACAATATACAGGGTATAACGCGATAAATGGATCAACGGTAGGATATGGGTAGGGGACGTCAGTACCTATCCGTTTCACCCCCATGTATGTTATTTACCCTCAATTATGTACCCTCAAATTCTTAAAGAAAATTGGCGCAGTCCCTACTATTGTGAAATATTTTTACTACAACTCTTGAAAATTAACGTATCATAATCATCCAAAATCATTAGCCAAATCACGACATGTTCTAGGATAGCTTTATAATGTCAAAATATCTGTAGTCAAATATTGTTTGACTATTTTGACTGGTGAAAAATGCACACATTTCGATAAATACATAAAGAAATCGATTTAAAGATAGTCAATCTCATTATGGGAATAATGAGAAAAATAATAATTTACTGTTTCATATTCCAAGTACATTTTTAACAAGTTGTCATTAAGCCTTATGAAACTTGTGCACCTAGTATATATAACTATTAATTTTAGTTCAGTACTTAACATTTTAAATATTTAAGTATGCAAGAAATGTTCTAGAAAGCAATTTACTCTTTGTTCAAAAGGAAAGAAAAAAATTCTAAGAATTTATAACGGAATAGTGCGGCATATAATTATTATGAAGTTTTTTATGTTCATGGTCCTGTTAGTGTGGGTCCTTGAAATACTAAATTGTACGCAACGCGTGTTGCTTGAGGCCATCATGGCGCAGTGACATAGCGTCTGACTGCAACGGTGTAGGTTTTATTTCCACTATAGGGAATGAATATCTTGTTATATATGATATTCCTCCAGAAATATATCTCAAAACCTAATAAATTGATGAAATGTGGACTGTTCGCTAAGATCATATAGATATATCTTTTTTGATACGCTTTTATTATTATAGATCGACTTGTAACTATATAGAAATGTAATAAAATCTAAGACACTATTTGACCAACTTACACTATTTATTTTTATGAATAAAGAACCTTCTAAGTCTATTATAGGTTATGATAAATTCTATATCACTTCTAGTCAATTAGAGATTCCTGTTTAAATATTCAACTAAATGTTTTGACGTTATCGAAATGCAACGAGACACGTTTCATTGGCGTTTAGCTTCTAATTAGTACGATGGATTAAAATTGCCTGATGTTGAAATATCTATTAATAGATACTATCTCATTTCACTTTGAGCTGGACGCATAGTATTACTGTTGGATTTGATTAAATATGATTATCGGACGGACCAAATCAGACACAAAATCAAGGTTTTATAATTATTTTATTCCCTCTTTTTATAGACAATTCAATTCTATTTATATATACAATACTTTACTTATTTTTAAATATATAATTCAAATTCTAATAACAAGTTGTCTCGATAATATCTTAGGACGTAATGAACATGAATGCCGTGTCGTTTATGCTTTTATTGGAAATCCACCGGAGAAGACATAGCACTCTAGTCCCACTTAATACAGTAGGAAATGGAAATAATATCAAATGACCCCATACGAGGACACAGTGACACCTATTAATATAAATGAGATATTTCGAAATGATGTCATATACAATTTAAGTAAATTATGCTGACATGATATTGTTTCAATTTGTGTATACTTTAAATATTTTTAATTATTTTCACAACTAATTTATTTTCTCAAGTAGTCTAGTTCCGTCACTCAAAACGTCTCAGAATTCGACGTAAAGTGGGGAACGAATTGTCTTAATTTGGAACGGAGTGGTTTAATACTAGTTTCCCCGGTTTCTTCTGCCTGTCCTGCTATGTGTGGAATACAGCGTGAACCTAAATAAAAAATATAGTAGTATAGTGTCCGACTAACAATCGGTAATGCGATGGTTGTGAGCTCAATCCCCGCTCCGAGGAAAACTGATTGCTGACTCGCGGCTTCGTCCGCTATTCCTATGACCATTTCGTTATTTACTATTTCGCCGGGTAATATATTCTCAATTTTACTAAAATATAATATTTATTTATTATACATACAAAATAATTTCTCCTAAAAATATATTTCATTAAAATCGGTTGCGTAGTTAGTATCAATTAAACGTACATCTGAGAAAACAATTTCTTACTAATTACCTAAGTTTTATCTAAATAGTTCTCCAGAATCGGAACTTCAAACAATAAAATCTTTTGCTAATGGCAACGTAATCAATAGTTCCTAATATAATTTACAAAGAATTACTTTTACGATCTCAGATTTCGATTATTGTAAATATTTTTTATTTCTATCTTACATTTATCTTACCTCTCTTCTTCTGCTTCGGACTCGGACAGTACTATATTTCTTTTTTTAATGGAAAAGATAAGATGGTAAGTGATCAGCACTGCCCATGACTCCGTCTAACACCAGAGGAGCTACAGGTATAATATTAGGTTTTTTTTTGTATAAAAAAAAATAATTTAAAATATAATGCTTACAATGACATTACTCAAAGTATTGTCCATCATTAGAGACCACTTTCTCCCATCTCTCTGGTACCAATTGAATCCCCCGTCGGAAAAACGACTCATCTTTCGAGGCAATCCAGGAATAAAGCCATTTTTCGGCTTCTTCAAAAGAATGGAAGCGCTGCTCGCTTAAACCGTGCGCCATCGACCGAAACAAGTGGTAATCGGAGGGGGCTATGTCCGGTGAATACGGCGGGTGGGGTAGAACTTCCCATTGAAGTGTTTCCAGGTAAGTTTTGACTGGTTTTGCCACATGTGGCCGAGCATTATCATGTAATAAAATCACTTTGTCGTGTCTCTGCTCGTATAGTGGCCGCTTTTCTTTCAGAGCGCGACTCAAACGCATCAACTGAAGTCGATAGCGAGCTCCCGTGATAGTTTCATTAGGTTTAAGCAGCTCATAATAAATTACGCCCTGCTGATCCCACCAAATGCAGAGAAGAAGCTTAGAACCATGGATATTTGGTTTTGGCGACGATGTTGATGCGTGACCCGGCATGCCCCACGATTTTTTTCGCTTTGGATTGTCGTAGTGAATCCACTTTTCATCCCCAGTGACGATACGGTGCAGAAAACCTTTTCTCTTTTGCCGTTGAAGCAACAATTCACACATGAGAAAACGTCGTTCTACGTCTCTCGGCTTCAACTCATACGGCACCCAATGCCCTTGCTTTTGGATCATTCCTAACGCTTTTAAACGTTTTGAAACTGTTGACGCATCTACTTGTAACGTTTTCCCGAGCTCTACTAACGTCTGACATGGATCTTCTTCAAGCAATGCCTCCAATTCTGTCTTCAAATTTTGTCGGTGCTCCAGAACGCTCTTTGTCTTCAAGGTCAAAATCATTACTTTTGAAGCGCCTAAACCAGTCTCTGCACGTTGTATTCGACAAAGCATTGTCTCAACGAGAATTCTGTGTGCTTCTGCTGCAGATTTTTTCTGAATAAAGCAGTGCAATAAAATTCCCCGCAAAAACACTTTATTTGGCACAAAAGTACACATTTTCACAAAGGGAAAATAAATATGTAGTTGACACTGTAGTAAACACTATTCTACTATAATTTGAGGTTACATATAGTACTACTTTGGTGATTCGTTACTGTACGAAATTCCATGCACAGAGTGCCGCAACGCCATCTTTCTAAAAACAGCAGCAACTTATTCAAGGTCCTAATACATTGTGCAGATGATATACAAAGTAATTGTGTATATCATATTCACGAATTTACAAAAAATAAACATCAAAAAGAGAAGCTATATTAGCTGTAAAGTTTCTTCTAACTTTATTTACAATGTGAGCATTCCCAGGATTCTTGGTTCCACGTAAAGTGTCACACAAAGCAATTGCCACCTCAACCTCAAGCCGACAGACGTTGGCTACACCTAGACGAGATTAATCTACGCTGACTACGTAGCACCGCTGCGGTAAAGCAACGCCTGGCGTGATTGATTCTATACAAACTGTTGTATTTGTTTGAGAATATCTTTTAATTGAACTGGATTGGGTAATAAAAAAAAAGACAATTCACGCTCTTTTCAAAACAGCAGGGTAGTTATAGGTTAACTCTCAATTCCCCTATTTTTTGTATTTTTGTTTTTAATTTCACGCTTTATCCCGCACACAGTAGAGTAGACAGAGGGCACCTGGGTACCGAGTGTTAAGACACTCTGTTCTCATTAGGATACTTCCGTTCCCCAATTTCCACTAAACTCTCGAGGCGTGTTAAACGGCGGAACTGAACGCTGCGTCAAAGCGGAGAAGTAAAAATTATTTAAAATAGTGTACTTTGGTAACTGATTTGAAACGCTGTCCTACTGGACTGTAGGTTATTGGCGTAATTTACGTTGTAGATATTTTTTTTATTTGCAAATTAAAAATTTAACCAGAAGATCCGTGTTAAATATAAAATGATTTTAATGTTGTTTATGAACATTCTCAACGGAGTGTCTTAACACTAGGTTCCCTCTGCCTACCCTGCTGTGTGCGGGATACAGCGTGAAGCTGATTTATAAATACATTAAAACTTTAGCATGTATAAAGGACATTTGTATAAAACAAAATTCATGATCTTAATTTGTTAAGCACAAGGTGTTTTCTTTCATTGTCACGCGTCTCTCGTATATTACACAGTAGTCAGATAGGCTAGTAACAAATTATAGGAACGTGCCGGAACTTAATGCTGTATTTTTACTAAGCAAATCAGAGAAGTGTTGATAATTCAACATAAACATTTCTCTATGTCTATGTATCGTATAATAAATTTCCGTTTCCCGCACACAGTGCAATAGGGAGAGGGAAACTAGTATTAATACATTCTATTCCTCACTTTTCGCCGAATTTTTTGAGCATTTCGTGTTGAGTTGCGGAACTCAGCGCCGAGTTTTTGCCTTGGTGCCAGAGCAAAGAAATGAAAATATTAATAACTAACAATTCCTTCCCTCGAGTGGAGATCGAGCCCACAACCGTCGCGTTACAGTCACACTCTTGTGACCCTGCGCCACGATTTAAAATAATTTTAAATTGTTTATACTTTATTTAACAGTAATTGTGTGCATTTTTTTAATTGCAATTAAATAATGTCTTTTAATTGCCCACTTAGAGTAAATTGAATGCATCTCAGCTGTTTGAACCCTAAATTTTTTTTATTCCGCATATGGTACGCTCTTTCCGCCCAAATTCCAGACTCTAAGCACTATTTTGGAAGAATATATTTTAAATATAGAATTTTTAATAGATGTGATCTTTTCACAAACTTTTACTTCTAAAAATTAAGATTTCACTTTAATCTCGCGAACGTCTGAATATCTCGACGTATCTTTTGTTCTAAAATTTTCAATGAAAGGAAGTCCTATTTCGCTGGTTGCACTTTAAATAATAAGTTTTTTTTTTACAGTTTGTATTTAAATATAATTATCGATTTTAGTATTATAAATAAAATATGTACTTCTATTCTCAACTAGTTAAAAAATATGTCAAGTGCGAGTAGGACACGCTCGCCCAAAGTTATTACACTCGTACCAATTGTATAATTGTAGGACAACGGTAACTTAAAGTTCACAATCTTAAATTTGTCCGTATTTATTAATTTTATATGAAATTAACTACAAATATAACTTTGTAATGGATTGGAATGGAATATAAACAAGCGATCCTATAAAGGTTAAGTTCTTTTTTTTATTTTGAGGTATGAAACGTTAAAAGTTGTCTATAAAATTATTAGAACCTGTTATCTATCTGAGGTCAGGTCCCAAGGTACATTGTTCGGCTAAAAAATCCCGCTGCCTGATGCAGCGGATTTTTATATTTTTTATTTTCATTGTAATTTTGTTAAAGCGATAACGGCACTCCAAAATATTAAAGAAAGTATTGTGATAATATTTCGTTAGCCTAAAAGCCGGTGTATCAGTATCCATTAATAGGTATTTGTTCTACAACAAATGGTTTTATGATATGGTACGTGATCACCGCCACCCACGACCCCGTGCAACACCAAGAGGAGTTACGGGTACGTTGCCGGTCTTTAAGGTGGGTTGGGCGCCGGAGCCCGGCATTACCTGATGCGAAACGCAGTGTCATAAAGCCACTACTTAACGCCGGTTTTAAATGCCGGGGGTGGTAATGATCCGGTCGAGTCTACCCATGCGTCTTGCCATTGCTGGCGGCGTGACTCTACCACACGTACTTACAAATACATTTTGTTTTAATCGCAATTAAATATGATTTAACTAAATTTCGATTATTATATTTATATTTTATTTATTTTAATTATCAATTTAGTTAATTTTGGACATAAATGAATTTCTTTTTGTGTATTGATATTTGACTGAAGGAATAAAAATATAAATTAAAGTAAAAAAAACGACTTAATACATAAATCTCTTTTTACATATTAATCATCCTTTGTCGCATTTCGCTGAAACCATCACTAAGTTATATTTTATTCATTTCCATTTCCAATTTTAATATTTTCATATGATTGTTTCTCGTTCATTTATTCGTTATTTGGTTAAATTTGTGTTTGGTAAAACATATAAAGGATGTAGATTTTTAATAGTTATAAGTAGAATTGAATTATCATCTCTGACTACGCGGATGGTTAAAGGTTCGATTTCCGAGCAATACTTATGAGTGTGTATGTAGATTATCCATGTTTTATAAATGGAATAAAAAAATGGTTTTGCTAATGATTATGTGGTACCTAGTGTTAAGACGAATTTACCGAGACATTACGCATTGAGTGGCGGAACTCAACGTCGAGGTTTTGCCTCGAAATACGATTTCTAACATTTTATTTGCGTATCTTATCAATTACAATGGTTTATAGTACCATGACAGCAACTGTTAAAAATTAAGTAGTTTTTTATTACTCAGATCCTAGTCCTAATAGCTTATTGTTCTATTGTTTAAGAAATAAATAGACCACACGTATGATTCGTTCATATTGTTTTTATTTTTGCATCCGTTAGGTATATTTTGAGAAATGATCAAAGAGGAAATAGTGACGTCATTGAGACAGTATCTGGTTTGAATCCCATTCGAGGCTAATGACTATTAAGTCAAAGTGACTATTAGTCAGTCAGTCAGTTAGTAGTCATTTTCTCGAATATTTAGCTTCGCGTAGTATTTCGTATATAGCAGGGTTCGCAGAGAAAAGAGTTAAGACGCGTTCGAGACACTGCGTGTTGAGTGACGGAACTCAACCCCACGCTTTATGAAGATAAAGAAATTTACTCTGGTAAGAAGTTATCAGAGTGAAGAAATGAAAATATTCATCTCCCCCGAGTGGGAAACAAGCCCACAACCGTCAGGCTTACAGTCACACGCCGTGCTGCTGCGCAACAGCGGCCTCAATTTAAATTACTATATTTTTTAATTTTCAGATTTAGAAGAACAAATGGCAGTACGAGTGGCGTTAGATCCCACACCTCAATATTTATTGAGTGTCTTGCTTTTACATGTTTACCCACTTGTATAACAATTCAAAAATAGCTTCAAACAGGATTTGAATACGTAACCCCGGAGATAAAATTCCATTAATGCAACATTCGAGACTAAATCAAAGTTTATTCAGATTAAGATTTTTTAATGAAAGTCTATTTGATCGTTACTATTCCACTTATTATCACTTTATAATTTAGTTGACAAAACTATATCCATCTCACTCTCGTATAATGTAAAATAAATGGATTGAGCTATTTTTCGTCTCGTTCCCGCTTATTCGCGGTGACTATCAAAGGCGCCGCAAAGTAATCCTTTCAATTACCGACAGATCGTTAGCTCGTGCGACCTTATTACTGAGTTTTAAAGACATTCGAGTTTTGAATACGAAATGTTTGTTTGTTAGTGGGTT
Source organism: Heliconius hermathena (assembly GCA_013403705.1). Taxonomy (NCBI): domain Eukaryota; kingdom Metazoa; phylum Arthropoda; class Insecta; order Lepidoptera; family Nymphalidae; genus Heliconius; species Heliconius hermathena. The sequence goes on along the minus strand of JAAIXJ010000103.1, from coordinate 6,458 downwards.
ATATACACTAGGTTTTCCCTTACTACCCTGTTGTGCGGGATAGATGAAGCTGCTTTATATATATTTTACATTTGGTTCGGGTGGAGAATGTTAATTTTCGTGTTTTCCCCTTCCCGTTGGAGTTTTAGGAAATCCTTTCTTACACTCCCCAACGATCCAAAATTATTATATTATATTTTTCATATGTTTTCAGTAACAAAAGAGCTTTATATAGTTATTTGCTTCACTGCGACTACTTCCGCTTGACTGGATGGAAATACTTGAGACTTGTGCACTCGTTCTAGGAAGCTCTCAAGTCCTTTCGGTTTTGTAGTATTTTTGATGATATAATATAGATTAAGGGAGACCGATTGTGATGTAATATAGGCCGTCGCCTTTAGGGGCACAAGCGTGTGACTGTACACACGACGGTTGTGGGTTTGATTCCCACTCTGGGGATAAAATATTTAATATTTTACCAGGCGTCGTTACGCGAGGCAAAGTTGACTTCTGCCACTCAGTAGGCAATGCCTCAAGAGTTCGGCGGAAGTAGGGAACGGAAGTATTCTTAACGGGAATGGCGTGTTTTCATACTAGGTCCCCAGGTCCCCTCTACCTACCCTGCTACGTGCGTAGATAAAAGAAAGAAACACTATAAAAATTCTCTACAAAACAATCAATTTATCAAATCAATCAATTCTCTACATCGCTTCTAATTGGCCAAACGAACACTCAGCCCCTCACGCCACCCCCCATCTTGAGATATAGGCAGTTCCCACTGCGCTTAGTTACCCCAAATGACCCAGAATTACTACCAAAAGTACTACAGAGGCATTCCAACAATACTAGGTGTTAAAGTAAAAATAAAATAATTAAAAGGATTAACAATAATTAAAATAATTAATTATTCTGCAACACCTATATTATTGAAATGAGAAAATATTTTCAAGAGTTCAATTTTCAAGTTTTTCTTTTTTTTTAATTATCTTTAAGTAGGATAAGCTTTATGAAAAAATCATCAACAAATAATAACTAAGAGCAGCCTAACCAGTCAAAGTGCTTTTTAAACCCACTATAATACGATGGCTTACTTAGTGCTGTAAATATGTTTTGACTGAAGAATTCATATTGTTTGTTGGTTTGAATTTAAATTCGCAACAATGATTAAATTTCATTTATTTTCATTTCTTGACACAAAAAGTGCGGAGTGTTGAGCCAACACGCAATATCTGAAATTCGAGCTAAAAGCGAGTTCTTAAAGTAGATTCCATTGATTAAGTGGAGTTCCAACACTAAATGCAACGCAGTGCCTCGAGAATTTGCCGGAAAGTGGAGGGCGGGAGTGTTTTGTTACTCTGCTACATACGGGATACAGCGTAAAATTAAAAACAAAAAACACCTAATTTTTCTGATACTTATGAGTGACTTCATCAAAAATATTTGAATGTGAAAGTGGATACAGTTTTGACCCAATTTTCGATTACAATAGATGGTAATTGAATATAGTGTGACAATCGTAATAAAGTACACGCGTACAAAGGCGCGGGCATATGCTAGTAAATTAAGATTTTCTCTTCTTACCATATAAAAATCAACAACATATTATTCAAAGATAGTAGCTGTGATTTTGTTATTATTTATAAGAAAATAATATAATATAATATATTGGATCCTTGTAGTAAACATACGTGTAAATCAAAATGTTTTGACGTCTCGAAGATAAATTAGCAAAATACATTCCACTTACGTTCTGAAAATAAAATAAGATTCTTTTCTACGAGAACAGCTTTCTCTACCGCTGTTATTTAATTGATTTTTGCAATTAATTGATGTATATATATAGTAAGTATAACTATTTTATTTTATAATTATCGAATTTATCAAAAGTAAAGTTTTATAATACGTGCATTTTTATCATTTTATACAAGTAGGTAGGTACGAGTACGTCAGAATGCCATATTTTTTTAAAAAATTAAACTGACTTCAAATTGGTATAAGAAAAAATCAGATTAACTCAAAAGAAAAAATCAGACGAACGCGAGCTGAGTTCGCCCACCGAGAGTTCCGTACAAAAATTGGAAATTTAAGCTTATCTTAGTCAGAGCCCTTTCATTTGATACCTCACTTAAACTAGCGTCCTATAAAATAATAACCTCTTTTGAGGTTATTATTTTTTAGTGTTTAACCACAAATGTATAGTTTTCAGATTTTTTCTAAACTAGCACTCACAGTAGATGCTAGCTGACAAATTTCATAATTCTAGGTCAACCGGAAGTACCCTATTAATTTTGATTCTTTGTAGTGTAGAAATAAGCGTTTGTTGCGATTTAAACAGCGATATCTTTTTTTAAGTAAATGTAGAAATACATTTTCAGGAAATCAAGAGACCGTAGTTTGAATAATATGGTTTGAATTACAACTCGATATCTCGAAGCGTTCCTGAGATAAATATTCTTGAGAGACAGACACACAGACATGTGGACAAAGTGATCTTATAAGGGTTCTTTTTAAGGTATGAAACCCTAAAAAGTAAGTTTACTACCTACTATGTTTTTTCTAATTTCCCCATATCTCTGAAACTACTGAAATTATTTTAATGAATCATGTACCGTTCCATATGTTGTAATATACCTAATTTAAATTAAAAAGAACCATCTCCATAAGACTTTTAGTTTTAGAGAAATTCGTGGACAATCAATAAAACATACAATCATATACAATCATATAAACACCAAATTAAGCACTTACCAAAACATACACCAAATTAAGCACACGTGCTTGGAACTCTAAGTGGATCATCATACTCTACATCTACTACATCCACAAGTCGAGCTGGCTAGATGGCATCTCTCCTTTAGTGCTTCGTTCATGTGCTCTTGAGCTGACACCAGTGATAAAGTGCTAGTTAAAGCACTCTGACTTAGTCGGCATAGTCCCAGACTCATGGATGAGCGCTCTTATCCACCCGAAAAAGAAAATATGGAGCGGAAGTGTCTTAATGGGAACGGAGTGTCTTAACACTAGGTTCTCAAGTTTCTTCTGCCTACCCAACAGGGTACATCATGTTGCTTCACATCAGCTTCATGTTATATCCTGCACATAGTAATGTGTAGAAGACAATCTGAAGCTACAAAAAAACAATTTAAAATATTCCACCAGTGAAGATCAAACCCATAACTATAGCGTCTAGAGGCACTACGTTTATTCACTGCGCCACAATTGCTTCATTTGTGTATGTGCATATTAGATAATAATAACAATGTTAAGACGTGTAGTGTATCTGATAGTATCAACACTTCAGCAGTAACGTAGTATCCTTGTTTGTTCAGAGCTTTAATAATATTAACTAATCTTGTGATAGAATAACAGAGAATATACGCGTATCTTATATTCTGTTGAATGTTATATATGCACATATAAATTTAAATTAACAATTATAATAGAGGTCGTCGTGACGCAGGGACACAAGGTCACAAGAGACTGTAAACGCGACAGGTTCTAGGTTCGATTTCCATTCCATTTATTTAATATTTTTATTTCCTCGTTCTGGTAATAAGAACACGAGCGCGGCGTTGAGTTTTGCCACTCATTATACGATGTCTCAAGAATTTGGTGGAAAGTGGAGAAGGAAAGTTTCGTAACGGAATGTCTTTATACTAGGTTCCCAGGTACCCTCTGAAGTGTGCAGGGTGCAGCCTCAACCTAAAAAAAGTAGCAGTAGTGTAAGTTCTCATTTTTTTAATATCTTAATTCTGCGTCCATGAAGTCTATGAAGCACAATTTTATACAAAATCCGACACAAACAATGTATAAATCGTAAATCATCTCTCGATTGGGGATAGAACCCACAACCGTCCCGTTCAGTCACATCTTTGTCCCCCTGCGCCATGAGGGCCTCGACTTTCTTTTATTTAATATTAATTTAAAATTCTGATACCACCGCATAATAATGATCTTGACAGACGGACAGCAAAGTGATCCTATAAGGATTCCCTTTATTTCTTTTAGGTACAGACCCTCAAAATAAAAATAAAAACTTTTTTTATTATTTTTGAGAAATAATTATGGATAAATAAGTGAAACCACGGGCCCGGAGCTAGTATCAAATAAATATATAACAAAAAGTAACTAACAATAAAAATGTATTGTTATGAATTTTCTTTGTTGATTTTATTTATTGCTTTCGTCTATTCGTATAGAAATTTTATTACATTCGTATGTTCAGCTTTAGAAAATTGTATTTAGTGGAAAAGTACTTGGGAAAAATGTGATTATAGCAATTCAAGAATCATAATATCTTTTAGGACCTCGTTACTGTCTCTAGGCAATTGAAACTATAGAATACTTGGACATGTGTGGTATACATTTGTAATTTAATGTAAATGTATTTTCAATATTTGCAACGGCATTTGAGGCCTGTCGTGGCGCAGGGGCAAACCGACTGGTTGTGGGTTCGCTCCCCACTCGAGGAGATGAAATATTTATTTAAATGTATATTTCCATTTCTTCGCTCCGGTGTCGAGACAATGCGCAGCTTTGAATTCTGCCATTCAACACGCAATTCCAGAATTCGGCAGAAAGTGGGAACGGAGTGTCTTAACACTGGGGTCCCTCTGCTTACCCTGTGTGCGGAATACAGTGATTATTATTTTAAAGAAAATTCTTTCGTTACTTAATGACTGTCGGACACGGAACAGGTGAAGCTTCGAAACTTAGAAAGTTGAAATTTGACATATAAGGAGCCGTTCAAGTATTACGTAAGCACTGTTTTCTTGAGTTTGCTTATTTTTAATGACATAGAGGAGGGGGGAGGGGGAGTGGTGTCAATAATTGCAAAAAAAATTGCTTACGTAATACTTGAACGGCCCCTAAGTATTACAGGAGTGTAAGGGTTAGTAAGACAGGATTTCTCGAAATTCCGAAGAAAACATGAAAAAAACGGGTATTTCAATTTTAGTCTTGTAGTCCATGCAAATAAATATACGGGCGACGACTAGCAGATGATATAATTTGCTATTGTTTCTTTTTTCTAAAGTTACATTCGAATTATCAAAATAATCAAATCCATTAAAATCTCTTCAAAAAGGTCAAGTGCTGTCATACTTTTTTTGGGGTGATAATCTTCAGTAGTCAATCTTTATAAATTAGTTTCTATACAAAATTATTATTTTTTAATAAAAACCTTGCTCTATAGGCAATACCTAAAGTATCTGTTACGGAACATACCTCACGATTCTATACAATTTGTTCTAACTCAATTTAATTTCCACAATTCGCTTCACATATTCACAGCTAGATTCAATATAACGAGGGACGTGATGTGCGTCAAGGTCCGTAAAGCTTGATGAATACTAAATCAAAGCTAATATAGCATGGTATATACTGTAAATAAAATATATATAGACCAGTCGTGGTGCAGGGGCACAAACATGTGACTGTGAACGTGACAGGTTGTGGGCTCGATTCCCAATCGAGAAAATTAAATGTTTAACATTTTAATTTTCATCTCTCTGGTGATCCTTCCACCACTCAATACGCAATGCCACCAGAAGTAGGTGGAAAATGGGGAGATCGAAGTGTCTTAACACTAGATTCTCTCTGCCTACCCTGTTGTGTGTGGGATACTGCGTGACGCTAAAATAAATAATTATACATAGTTTTTTTAAATCTCTATCCAAAAACAGATGAGTTTGAAACCGTTTGTAACATATAATATATAATTTACAATAAAAACTATGTGTTGAGTGGCGGTGTGAGCGATGAAACGAAAGTATTAACAAATAATAATTCGTGTTCCCCAATAGGGTTCGAACCCACAACCGTCGCATTATAGTCACATGCTGGTGTCCCTCCACAATGGTGTTTTGACGACATAACCTATAAAAATATTTAAATTCTATTGTAAAACTATGGCTTGATAACATTGTTGGTATGTGCCATATGAAAATAGTTGAGTGCCATCACGCGCGACGTTCATTCATTCGTAGCGTAGGTGTTAAAGATATGCCGTTATTAGAATACTGGCTATGTCCTTCGAGTTTACCTTGACATTTTACTTGTGTACGTATATTTATTCATAATTTATATTTCTAAGAAGATTTTTTAAGCCTAAAGCCATTTTTAACCCCCTACGCAAAATGAAGGGTGTTCTAAGTTTGACGTCGATATCTATGTGGGAGTGTCCGTAACATCGTAGCTCTTTAACGGATGGATCGATTACGATAAGTTTTTTTCATTCGGAAGCCAGTTTTCTTGCGGTGTACCCTAACTATGTTTAATAAGAATCAGTGAAGTAGTTGGAAGAGTATGAGCTCTTTCAAAATTGCTGTATGGCGTTTTTGGCACCACATTCATTGCATAGGCGTTTTTTAAATTTTTACTGTAATCTTATTGTTGAATTATCTTCTCGCTCGCGGATATTCGAGGTGTACGGACGTGTATGTGCTTACTTGCTTGCTAATTCATTTAAAATAAATCGC
>JAAIXJ010001223.1:0-13331 GCA_013403705.1 Heliconius hermathena | reverse complement strand
TAAATAGCCTCTGAACCATTCTGTAGCTTGAGAAGAGATGTTAATTGACCGTAGAACAGCGAGTAGTAGGTCAGTATCTACTGTGTTAAAAGCATTACTAAAATCGAGCAGAGCAATAATGGTAACATGTTGTCTATCCATATTTAGCCGTATATCATCACAGACTTTAATTAATGCAGTGACTGTACTGTGCGCACAACGAAAACCAGACTGCAAATCAGATAGTATATGGTTTTATAAAAGGTACTGATTTAGCTGTTGCGAGACAATACGTTCTAAAACCTTTGACAGGAATGGAAGTATTGAAATGGGACGGTAGTGAGAAAAGGAATTTGGATCTTTGGACTTTGGTATGGGAAAAATCCAGGCTATTCGCCACACACTAGGAAAGGAATTACTGGTCAGGGAAAAATTTCAAATGTGAGTTATTACAGGAGCTATAACATTAAGGGGTAAGATAACCATTTTACGATTGATACCATCGAAACCAGCGGCATCCGATTTTATACCCAAAATATTTTTTTTTACTTCGGCTAATGTGACTTCAGAAAAATGGAAGGGATTGGTTGATGCAAACGGCAGGGAACTGATAAGATTCAATGTATTTGCCTTAATAGTACCGTCCATAGGTAAAATTGATGTGAAATGCGTATTTAACGCATCAACATCAATATCGCGGTTCAAGTCTTGACGTTGCCGACCGATGCCTAACGATTCAAGAAACTGCCAGGATTTTCGTGGATTTAAATTTTGTAAATTAGAGTCGATGTAGTTTCGTTGCGCATCTCTGCAAACTCTGCTACACCGATTACGCAAGATCTTATATCTTGAAAAATTTTGATCAGTAGGATTATGTCTATACTTACATTTAGCTCGATTTCTTTTTGCCATCAAGGATCTAATATCTTGCGTAATCCATGGAGCAGGTAAATGTTTCAACTTAATAGGTCTAAATGGAGCATGCTTGTCATAGAGTTCCGTGAGTAAGGAATTGAATATATCTAATTTAGTATCAATATTGTCGGCGGCGATAACGATGGTGTTCCAGTCGATTTTGGTAAGGTCACGCATAAACTCCTCATTATTAAAATTTGTAAAATTACGTCGCATGACTACAGATGGTTTGACTTTAGTAGGACTAACATTATAAGACAAATACATCATGGTAGGAAAAGGCTTCAGCGGGACATTGTCCGTGGAATTTTGCAAAATCAGCCGAGGAAACTATTATAAGGTCAAGTTGGGATGGAGCACAGTTAGGGAAATGATGTGTGGGATTTGTAGGAAGTAATGTTAAATTTGAACTGTTAATAATGTTAAGAAGATGCTTCGCACGAAAATCATTTTTTTTAATACATGTATAATAAAATATAATAATAATAATAGTAATTAAACAATAAAACTCACTTTATCTTATGAACTCCTCCAATTTATTCCTTCACCAGTGGTACTATATCTAGCCTCGATGCCGTTTCTAGAATGATCTTCCAATACGATGTGTATCGCTTTTATATATTATTTATTTATTATTTATTAACTACCCTCTTTTTTTGCAAAACCTAACACTCGACCATCCTGACCTCGTGCATGTCCTCATGCACGTAGTTAAACCTAACACTCGGCATGGAGGCTAGATTTACAATAATTATTTATAACTATTTAATACATATGTTTACAAATAAACTTTAAAAATGTTCCAATAATGAACTGATCCATTCTCATCATTTTAGTCACAAATCCATACGATTGTGAACCCATCCATTCTCACAATCACGTACATCAGTAACATCAACTTATTTTATAATGGTTACTTATATAAATAAATATATAATATATTTACACTTATTCATAAACTTTGACAAATCCATACGATTGTGAATCCATCAATTCTCACGATCGTCATTTGTAACTCCATCAATTGTTACAATCAAAATGTATTCTTATGTTTTAGTGATATGTGAACCAATCCATTCTCACAATCACGTATATCAGTAACATCAAACGATTGTGAACCCATCAATTCTCACGATCGTCATTTGTAACTCCAACAATTGTTACAATCAAAATTTATTCTTGTTTTAGTGATATGTGAACCCATCCATTCTCACAATCACGTTCATCAGTAACATCAGTTTATTTTATAATGGTTACTTATATAAATAAATATATAATTTGCTGTGTGCGGGATACAGCGTGAAGCTAATTTTATTTTTTAAAGTAATAGACTGAGCCCCCAGACCTACATCATTGTAGCAAAGCTGAGATTTTGAGGATTAATAGTCTAAAATGTAATTAAGACTGTATGTGTACTTACTAACTTGAAAATGGGGTGCTTTCAGAGGTAGCGCTAACTTAAGGCACACGCTTACCTATGTTAAAGTAGAAACGCTAATATTTAAATATGTATATTTAAATTTATTTTATTTTATTTATTACCAGACCCATTATGTGGACCTTTACTTCTGGCAGACATCTTAAAGATTGTTTAAAATCGGGGCAAATTACGTTATGTTTATTAGGAACCTTTAATTTTATATATATTATTTACAGACTATTTCAAGACTTCAGACCGATGCGATGCTCAATTGTCCTCCCATACAGAGATGTACCTTTTTTTATTTTTTATTCATTTATTAAATCCACTACCCATTCCATTACACAGTGACAAAGAAAAGAAATACAAAATAAAACTTAAGACTAAATGCACCATCTTTTAAAGTGGATACAACATGCAATATTAGACAAAAATAATAAATTGTACGATTTTCATTATCTGAGTTTATTTACAATTTCAATAAACAAAATAGAATTTATTACAAAAAAATAGTCAATTACCATTTCAATTCAGTCAACAATTTATAAATAAAATTAAGTCTAAACTTGAACGAAATTATCTATTTCGTTAAAATGAAACGTACAATTTTAAATTTATATTTAGACAATGTATCTCCAAATGGGTCTAAGACTTCTTTGTTGTCGTTGAATATTTGAGATAGTCGTGAAATCGGTGAGTTACTATCCAAAATTGTTCTACGGAGAGATCTTACTAGGAGCATAGAAGGCTTGCGTAGATATTGGTACGGGACATTAAATCTTAATTTGGATATTATATCTGGATTATCGTTTGTTGTTAGAGGCCAGTCGTGGCGCAGCGGCACGAGGTGTGACTTTTCGGCAGAAAGTGGGGAACGGAGTGTCTTAACACAACCTTCCCTCTGCCTACCCTGCTGTGTGCGGGATACAGCGTGAAGGTGATTTAATTTTTTTAATTTTGATTATCGTTTGTGCCCTTAACACATTTATACAAGTACATTAAGTCTATCATATCTCTTCTGTTATTTAAAGTATGCATTTTGCAATATGCCAGTTTTTTTGTTATATGAATATACTTCTTTGGCCCTACCATGAGCGAATGCCACATGATAAAGGAAACGCGTTTGCACCCTTTCTATTCGCAAGCAGTGTGTCGCATAATACGGCCTCCACACCACGCTACCATACTCTTAAATGCTTCTTACTAAGCTGTTATATAATACTATTTTTGTATTTTAATTTCGAAATATTTTGCTGTTACTAAGAACAAAACCTAGCATTTTTATTGCTTTTGTGATCACATTATCTATATGTGGAGTAAAGGTCAACTTTTCGTCGAATATCACACTTAGATCTTCAATGCTGTTAGCGCCTTTTAATGGTGAATCTGCGATAAAGTACTGGCTACTAGTTTCAACATGATTACGAGTGAATGTAATGCAAGAATTTTTCTGCGTTAAGTACCATACCCTTTGTTTTGCACCAATTAAACAACCTTGTTAGATCAATTTGTAAATGTTTTACCTTAATTTGGCGCTAACGCTGAAACGGTCCCACTTTCTAAGTTAGTGAGTGCGCATACTGTCTTAACTACATATAAGACTAATACTTCTCAGAATTTCAGCTTTGCTAAAATGACGTAGGTCTGGTGTACCTGGGATCTAATCTAACCAATGTGTTCACAATTTCTAGAACAATTTCTTTGTATTTTTCTATTATAATTATAAAAAAAAATCAAAATGTATTTAGTAGCAGTGTGAAATCAAGATTAACGTGAAAGAGAAAAGCAAGTAAAAGAACTGCAACGAATTAAAAAACATTATTTTTTTATTTTTTTTATTGGCAGACCAAGTGAGAATGGGATGAAGACTCTCAATGTCTAATATAACTTTCTTACCGTTTTCTTACTCTAACCAAATTTACTTAGCCTACTCTGCTATATGCGGGATACAAGGTGAAATTATTTAATTTCTTACCCGTTTCATACCTTTATTACAATAAAAATTACAATAGCCTTTAGTCAGTTCTTGTAAGAGTCACCCATTTTATGTGGATATCATGAATAAAATGGAAAAAAAAGAAAATGGAATTAATGTAAAACGTAACAACCGACCAAATTGATAAAGACGCTGCCCTGAGCATAATTGAATAATTGCAAATATCTGTTGAGTAAGTTTATTTTATTTGGATGTGATTATGTCACATAAAAGAAATTTTGAAATGAATTCTTGTCATATTTTTAAGAATTTTAAAAATATATAAAAATGAGGCCAGTCTTGGTGCACGGGCACAAAGTGTGATTATCAACGCGACAGGTTGTGGATTCGATCCCTATTTGAGGACATGAAATATTTAATACTATCGAGTTCTGCCATTATCGCAATCAACTCGCAATGCCTCCAGAATTTTTCCGAAAAATGAGAAAAATGTTCCACCCTAAATAAAAAAAATTAAAAAACATGAATCCTTAACAAAAGTTTACATACGAGTATGTTTATTCTAACGTGTTTTAGTAAGGGATGTCGGTTGAAAAGCACTAGTTATGCGTTCACATACCACTTGAGGATGCTAATATTATTCTTAATAATAAATAAAAAAATATAAATTTAATCTTGGAGTACAGATTTCCGCAACGTACATAATCATAAAATATTGGTAACTAAGCAAACTAAGCAAAATTTCTCTAGACAATTTTTGGCTTTTATCTCTATCTCTATATATAATAAGACAGTAAAAATATTTTGTCTGTACATTTAGTAATTTTGACTGAAATGGAAAAGGGACCCTTAAAAAGAATAATAGAAAGCAAAAAGATTTTTTTTGAATTTCTTGTCTGTCTGTCTGTTTGTCTGTCGATATGTATGGTCACATTTTTTTCTGAAAGTACTAAACCGATTTACTTAAAAGTTTCACCAATAGCTTTGTTTTTAACTCAACTTAACAATTAAGGTTTGTTTCATCAAAATCGGTTCATTAAAAAAAAGTTATCGTCATTTGAATGAACTCAAGGCATTAGTTAGCCTGCGAATGTTATATAGCAATCGCGCTGGTAAGATTCCTGGCTAAAGAATGACATTCGAAACGTCTTGGTTATATGACTGTTGATAAAAATATATATTTTTGAAGCACTATTATACAATATTTTATACAATAAAGTAAACAAAATTGAATTGTTAGTGGAGATTTCCTCCATAAATCATAACAGTTAAGTTTAAGTCTTAATGAATTCAACACAGAGACAAAGAACGATTTGATCTTCAAAGGAATATCAAGAAAATACATAGATTTTGGTTCGTTGGTTCGTTTGAAATAAATCTATATAAAAATGCCTAAAAACATCCTTTCTATAATATGTGTACTCTGTAATAACTACATATTTACCAATTGTACATTTAGTTAATAATATGTGTAACTAATTTAAAAACTGTACAGGAGTTAATATGCAAATATTACAGTTATTTTANTAATCATTCTACGTGTCACATTGTCAGAGAGTGGCCCTGACCAAACGTTTCACGAATCACGATTACATTTGCAGCAAATATAAAATGCAAGTAAAACTCAAAGAATAGAAAAAATATGCAAATATTTTTACAGAGTTACATACCCACTTCTGAAATATAATAAAACAATAAAACTCACTTTATCTTATGAACTCCTCCAATTCATCTCTTCACCAGTGGTACTATATCTAGCCTCGATGCCGTTTCGGGAATTGCCCCTCCAATACGATGTGTACCGCTTTTATACATTATTTATTTATTAACTACCCTCTTTATTTTTACAAGACCTAACACTGGTCGATTTTATACCATTATTTATTTATCAACAACCCTCTTTTTTTCAAAACCTAACACTCGACCATCCTGACTTCGTGCATGTCCTCATGCACGTAGTTAAGCCTAACACTCGGCATGGAGGCTAGATTTACAATAATTATTTATAACTATTTAATACATATGTTTACAAATAAACTTTAAAAATGTTCCAATAATGAACTGATCCATTCTCATCATTTTAGTCACAAATCCATACGATTGTGAACCCATCCATTCTCACAATCACGTACATCAGTAACATCAACTTATTTTGTTTATGTAAATAAATATATAATATATTTACACTTATTCATAAACTTTGAATCAATTATAATTATTATAAATTAAGCAGTTATTCACTAATGCATTTTCACAATATATTAACTTTTAAAACAATTATTTAATACAATTATCTCAATATTAACATTAAATGTTTATGAAACGTGACTATGTCGTAATACATTTATTACTTCTAGTACAGTTTTAATGATTAAAAAAAAATAAAATGCATAAATTTTCAATTAACCAGTTCAATGATTCATAATCTATATAAGAAATACTCTAGATACATCTTATAGTACTTACATTTTACCAAAGTTACTCATCAGTGTCATAATCGTCAGTACTACTGTCATTGTCTCTTTTGTCATTATATACTTATAAAGCAGCTATATGAACCCACGGTGACATTTGATCAGCGGCTACGGTTGTTTTACGCTTATTTTTACTTCCAGTAAGTCCGGGTTTGTCGACTAGAATTTTTTTAGGTTTTGAAACGAATTTTGTTGTTCTTCTAACCATTCTAACTTTGTTGTTGTTTGTTGTTGTTCAACTAACTAACTATAACTGCAAAAGTTTTAATAAATTTTTAAAATAACCTACAAGACTTAGAAATTGACGTACCGAGTGAATATTGAGGGGTCGAGGGAAATCTAAAACACACTGTATTTAACTCATCTTATTTATAGTATTTATTAATTATTTATCAAAATTAGTTATCACTGCCATTCCCAGTCTATTTGGCTACTATTAATTTCCTAAGTCAGTCAGTTCTGACTAAAGAGGGCGCTTTTTGAATCCAACAAAATAACAAATTTTTATTGGAATAAGATAAAATCAACGATAATGCGTCAAGGATAGTAATCATTTCAATGTGCATGATCGAAATATTTACATCAAATCTAAATTTTAAGGTAATCTTAGCTAGAGGGTCAAAAACCACCGCTTCTGATCGATATTCATTTTTAGAACCATCTGTATATAATTGATAAAAGGAAGTATATTTATTATAAAAATAAAAAAAAATAATAAAAAAAAGTTTGACAATTATTTAAAATTTCAAAATAGCTCCATAATGATTTCGATCCAGTCACACCCTGAACGTCTAATGAAATATTTTTCTGTGAACTTATCAGCTCACAACAATTTTTTTCTCTCTTTTGTTTTTCTTTAAGAAATGGTCTCAAGTGGTCAATATAGTAGAATATAAATTGGATATAAACAGCTTTATTTAGAAGAATCTTTATTGGAATATGCACCCTCTGTACATGTTCGAACTCTTTATAAATATCGGCATTTTAAGGAATTAGTATAGATTATGTGCTACCCACCGTAATTTATTTTGATTACCATTTAAATACTTATATAGTCTATCATTAAATAAGTCAGTTATAAGTATGTCACAGATTCTGATAGAGTCACAGTCGCCTTAAAAGGTAACTGTACTGTAAGCAATCGTCTTTATTTACTATCATAATTTTAGAATATTGATCCTAAATAGTTTCGTCATAAATTTTTGTTTCGTAAATATTGAGCGGAAAAAAAAATATACAAACTTATTATTTATTTAAAAACACGTCCTTGAAGATTAACCTTGAATTTTTCTAATGAACATTCATTTTCTTGAACTGTTTCCTTTCTATATAAGATCTATTTAAATTTTGTAACGTTTGTACACCCTAATTCTTTTATAGTAAAATAACGACTATACTCGTACTTAGAAAAATATTAAATAACCACCATTTTTGCATTTTTTTTATTGTCTTAAAAGGTTACTGACGTTTAAGGTCAAATTGCTAAAATTTATAGACGAGCAATTTTCCCCGTTATCGTTATAAACAAATTTTACATAATGATCTTTAACACCCCGATCTATTAATATATTCTCTCATAGAACACTAATGTTACGTACGGAAATTTAGAAATATCGACAATGTTATTTTGAATTTAGTATACACCCCCGACTAGACTTATTTGATGTACAGATTTCCCTATTACATGACCTTCACTACTCGCAAAGTAATTGAACCAAATGTAAAAAGACAGAAGCTCATTAGTAGTGTTATAAAACTACCACTACTCACTATTAACTAAGAAGCTCTTTAGCACTCTCATATGCTTCGACATTAGCACTGGCAGATCTAAATATTCGTCTATAACCTAATCAGAAATGTCTCGTCGACTCCGTCAATAACTAATGAAGTTTGAATTTGATGCAGGACCCCCTAAATAAAATGTCTATACTACCGAAGTCTACAAAATTTTTACCAGCGAGCTATTTATTAATGAATTTAGATTGAATGCTAGAGTTAGGTATAAAATTATTTTTGGTATAGGTATTTATTTGTGTTGGAAGGTTTANACCCTCCTGGGGTAGTTTGTCTTTAAGTGCCGCTATCATATTCCAGGGAGGGGTGGGGGTTGGGCTCCGGAGCCCGGCATTACCTAATGCGAAACGCAGTGGCATAAAGCCACTACTTAACGCCGGTTTTAAATGCCGGGGGTGGTATTGATCCGGTCGAGTCTGCCCATGCGTGTTGCCATTGCTGGCGACGTGACTCTACCACACGTACTTTAGTCGCCTCTTACGACACCACCAGTACCAGGGTGATCCTATTCTAAGCCGGGATCACACGGTTAAAATTATCGATTGTATTAAGTGGCGGTAGTGTGCTGCGTCTTTTCCGGTGGATTTCCAATATAAGCACAAACGACACGGCACTCGTGTTCATTACGTTCTAAGATATTGTCAAGACAACTTGTCATTACAATTCATATTTCAATATTGTGACTACGAGAGTATATGTGTATATAACAAGTGTAAATAAATTTATTGTAAAAGCTGGATTTTGTTTCTGATTTGTTGGTTCGCCTAACATACATAATACTTAACTTGACTTAGCTTTACGCTACGGTAAATAAGACTGTCAATACGGTCATATAAATAAAGTTCTATAAAAATTGTATATAAATATAAAAATATATAATGTATCACTTTTTTTCAATTAAATCGGCAAATAATTTGTAAAATTGCTTTAATTCACACCTTCCGGTTGACTTCGTTACTTTGAATTTAATTTAAGTGCTTAACATAATTATACATTGCCTTAGTGTTTGGCGTACTGAATTTTCACATTTCTTTTAAAATTTCGATTACGATTTTATTGTATTTTTCCATTGAGCAAGCGACTTTTAACTTGATATTTGTGACAATTGGTCTTACCTCGCAATGGGCTTGTTGACTGCATAAGTCTTCTTAGACGCACATACATTACGCTAGTACAGCTGCTCTGTTAGTCCCTGCCGCGGCGCCACACACGTTCGTCGTACTCCATTACCGCTTCTCCGTTTTAATCGGACATCGATGCTCTGCTAAATTGACGTCTCGTCGCGTTTTGACCATAAATACAAAATAACACGTATCAGTGAAATATTGATTATTAGTTTTGAAATGCTTTAATGTAGGGTAGACTACACAAAAATAAACACCGCCATGATAAATTTAATTATCAAATTTGCAAATCGATATAATTTTTAATCGAGGGTACATTAAAATAGATTTATTCAAATTATTTAGTATTTTAATATTTTAGATTTTAGATTAATAATATATCAGCAGGTATTCCAAAAAAATTGTGCATAAAAAATTACGCGATATTTACTAAACAATCTCTGCTTAACCTGCGTTACACGGTCAGAGAGTAGCCCTAACCACGCGTCTCACAGGCTTAGTTACTTTGAAATTTCAAATTGTTTATTCTTTTATTAAAATTATATCAATATATAATCATTCTACGTGTCAGATTATCAGAGAGTGGCCCTGACCAAACGTTTCACGAATCACGATTACATTTGTAGCAAATATAAAATGCAAGTAAAACTCAAAGAATAGAAAAAATATGCAAATATTTTTACAGAGTTACATACCCACTTCTGAAATATAATAAAATATAATAATAATATAATATAATAATAATAAGATATGAGGCCGGTCGTGGCGCAGCGACACGAGGTGTGACTGCAAAACCGACTGGTTGTGGGTTCGATCCCCACTCGAGGAGATGAAATATTTACTTAAATTTATATTTCCATTTCTTCGCTCTGGTGTCGAGGTTAAGCGCGGCGTTGAGTTCTGCCACTCAACACGCAATGCCTCCAGAATTCGGCAGAAAGTGGGGAACGGAGTGTCTTAACACTAGGTTCCCTCTGCCTACCCTGCTGTGTGCGGGATACAGCGTGAAGCTAATTAATAATAATAATAGTAATTAAACAATAAAACTCACTTTATCTTATGAACTCCTCCAATTTATTCCTTCACCAGTGGTACTATATCTAGCCTCGATGCCGTTTCTAGAATGATCTTCCAATACGATGTGTATCGCTTTTATATATTATTTATTTATTATTTATTAACTACCCTCTTTTTTTGCAAAACCTAACACATGTATTAAAATCCCCAAGGATTATAGTGTGATCGACATTGGGCACGTGTTTTTCCAATATAGTCTCCAAAGTGTGAAAGTAATCTATGTGAAGTGAAGGACTATAAAAAACGCCAAGTAACACTTTAGAACGTCCGAGTAAGATTTCGATAAAAACATGTTCAGCAGCTTCCGAGTATTGCGAAGGGGACTTATTTACTATTGTAAAGGGTATATGGTTTCGAATATAAATGGCTACCCCGCCGCCACCCTTACCAATGCGGTCATTTCGTATAAGGTGGAAGTTAGGAATGGAGAAGGATGCGGAAGGTAGACAAGGCTTAAGGAATGTTTCGGAAATTAAAATCGCATGGACGCTATCACAATCAAAAGAAGTTAAAAAGTCAGGGTAGTGAGCTGGGATGCTTTGGGCATTAATATGCACAACATTGAAATTTTTTAGAGAGCTTGAAAAGGTGTTGTCAAGAAAAGATGAAATAGGGACGGAAGTACTGTGAAAACTGCTATCAGGGGAAGAAGGTAGTGAGTAAAAAGAATCGTCACTTAAATTGTGAAGACTAATATTGTACATTATAAATATAATAACAAATATTATAATATATAAATAAAATATATATGAAATAAATTAAAATACTAAAATCATTAACTAATATATATATGAATAGAACGTTATTCATCCTTCACCACCAACAATATGAAAAAAAAGAGATTGCATTGAAGGCTGCTTATAATAGCACAGTAAAAAGTAAAATAGGAAAAAAGAAAACAAGACAATAAAATCAAATTTAAACTACAAACTTATACACACACAACAAAAAAAAAAAAAACTAGATCTAATATACAGCTACCTCCTTATATGTATAACATAAGATGCAAATATATGTATATATTTATAACTACAATTAAAAAGAAATCAACAGTATTTGGATAAATAACATAACTATATAAGTAAACAATATAAACATTATTATTTAACTAACCAGTATAATGAAACAGCAATGCAGTAAAACATTGTCTATGAATTGATTTATATAATCTGTATATTATTGACGTTGACAGAACTGAGTTATGGTGTAAGAAGCATCAAATATTTATAACTAATTCTGTCAAAGCAAGTAAACAATATTTTATATTAATAATAATTCATAATTGATTAAAATAGTAACATGTGATATAAAACAACCAAAAAAGTACAAAGATAAAAACCGAACTTCATAAATTTATAGAAAATTAAAACAATAAAGGAAGACCAACACCAAAATAAATAAATTAAAAAAAAAAATCTAAAATATAGCATTCAAAATCAATGAAGTGAAAAATTAAATACACACAAAGACTGTTCATACTGATTACTTTTTCACTAACCGTTTAGACCTAATTTGTGAAGCCTTGGTTTCCTTATAGCCTGGATTTGGCTGGTCAGCCGGAGGACTGGTGACTGATGGAGCGGATTGGGAGCAAGACATTTGTAATGCATTTACTGCAGCCTCCGATGTGACCCTATTACAGAATTTGTCAGGACCAATAATAACTATATGACCATCCTTAGTCCAGCATTTATTAATTCCAAATCTTTGGCGAGCTAAGAGAAATGCCTTATGTCTTTCCTTAGTGAGAAACTCTGACATTGTTATGCCAGTATTTTTCAATCCAGTCTTGGCAAACCATATTTTATTTTTTAGTGCAAGATCTTGAAATTTTATTAATATAGGCCTCGGCTTGTTATTGTTACTGCGACCTAAGCGATGACACCGGCTCATAGAAGTAGCATTGAACCCAGGCATACTAAGATGTTCAGAGATTACCTTTACAGCGGTTGAAGAGACAAGCTCATTCTTTTCCTCAGGAATTCCATGCATAAGGATCATCTTCTTTCTGGATCTCATTTCAAAAGCATCATATTTACTAGTCAGTAACATGACTTGTTTGTGAAGGCTTTCTAACGCAGTCATAACAAAAGTTCTAAACTCGGTAAACTGTGTCACTATGTTAGTCACTGGGCTTGCTGGGGCAGCCATTCTTTTGTTGAAAAGTTCACTTAACTCATTTATAGAGTGCTTCATCGACTCCATGATACAGTGGTAGTACGAAAAAATAAATTATAAGTTTTAGGCGTTATTTTGTTAAAAGGTTTGTAAATATACTGTGCTATGAATAAAGGATAGCTTTGCTGGTGGATGGGATGGTTTTTTATTACATCACTTGACTAATATACATTAATATTTAACAAATTATCAATATAAGAACGAGAGTAGTAAAATCGCGTGTTTGCACTTTAACGCCTACCCACCAAAAACTGTTTTGCACTTAACACAAAAAAATACGATTAATTTAAAAAAATACGATTTCTTTTTTCATTTTTTTCCCTCTGGTGTTGAAGTAAAGTGCGGCGTTGAGTTCTGTCGCTCAACACGCAATACCTCTAGAATTCGGTGCAAAATGAGGTGGGGAACGGAGTGTGAAACACTAGGCTCACTCA
>JAAIXJ010001208.1:0-11680 GCA_013403705.1 Heliconius hermathena | reverse complement strand
TTTGAAATTAGGATATTTTTGTATTTCAATAGCCTCGCGGATCATTCTAGAAATGTATCTGTTTTCCTTAGCGAGGATTTGGAGTTTATCAAACCTAATGTAGTGGCTGGGTTTATCTACAGTATGCTGCTGACACACAGCTGACTTCGATACATGCCCACTCTTGATATCGGAGATGTGTTCCTTTACCCTAACACCGATGCTTTTCTTTGTTTGACCGATGTATGATAAGCCACAGCCACGGTCTAGTTTGTATACACCTGCACACTGTAAAGGAATATTACTTTTCACTGGTCTCAAGAAATGGCTTACTTTCTTGTTAGTCTTGAATATGGTTTTTATGGAAGCTCTTCTGAAGATGTTGCCAATCGTGTCTGTAACCCCCTTCACATATGGTAGAAGTGTCGGCTGTCTTTCTACTGTAGGTGGCTTGTTGGTCTTCTGACAAAGCTGGCGGGGAACTGACAGCTTGTTCTGATGATGGGCATTTTTAACCTGGCAAGGCTCGCCCCCTAGGTGTTTAGTGTCGCAGAGGTGGTGGGTTCTCTGAAACAAAGATTTGCCAACGGTAGATAACTGTGTAGGGTGATAGTGAGATTCACCATTGAGGTATCTATTGGTGTGCGTGGGTTTCCTATAGACTGTGTGGCCTATTGTGCTGTTGAGATTTCTTATGATTAAAACATCAAGGAAAGCTAGGGAATTATTTGCCTGTAATTCTATTATAAATTTAATATTGTCATTAATTGAGGTGGTTTTCAATGTCTTATTGCCGTGATAGACTATGTACAGGCAAATTGTACGCGATTTAAAAACATTTATGCTGGGTTTTTACGCAACGCTTTTTTAACTCCCGTGCGAACGAGGGGTAAAGATACCATGTCAAGATCCATAGCGCAGGAGCACAAGCGTGTAAACGCGACAATGTAGCTAATATTTATATTCGAAATATTTTCTTTTACCAGGTAACCTAAGCAAGGTTGCCTGGTAAAAGAAGCCTGGTTAAAGGCAACCTGCTTTTAAAGTTTATTGAAAAGAGTGTTTTATCGTTAATAATTTTTCATTACATTGTTGCTACAAATATATTTTTTTTATATTATACAATTTAAAAATTTATTTTAATATTGTTTTATAATTGTAGAACATTCTGTATTAAATATTACTACTATAATAAATAGGTGATTTCCCTGTATTTTTAACATATAAAAATGTGCTGCTTATAAATTTGTCGTTTTCTAAAAAAAAAGTTAATTAATATATGCATTTATAATTGTATTTTATAATTTGTTTATTTTTTGGCAAAAATTTGAAAATAAACATGGTGAATGAAACACAATGTAATCGGGGACACACATACATACAATGGACTTTCGTGATATTANTAAAAAGAGAAAATAACATTTTTAATAATCAATTAAGTACAAAAAAGGCACGGACAACAAAAACCTGTGGCGCATAACAACTCAATTATAAATATATATATATATATATATATATATATATATATATATATATACATATATATATATACTTTACTGTAAAACTGATCTTATAAACACATACAAATAAGTGTAGTTATAACGCGCAGTTTTTCATTTAGCACTCGGTTAAGGTCAAAAAAAGCAATTGCATCAGGAAAAAAATATATATATGTGTGTTAACCCCGTGTACCATATATGTAATACCATGAATAAACTCATATCAGGAGACTTTAACCTAGGAAATATAGCTTGGAAAAATTTACAGCCCAGTATGGTTTTCACATAATCTAACTATATAATAATCTAAATAATTTGTGCTTTGTGCTCCTGCGCCACGACTGGCCATATCATACAACCTACAAAATACTACGCGAAATATATATATTTCGCGTAGTACGGAACATTGCGTGTTGAGTGGCACAACTCAACGCCGCGCTTTGCCTCGACACCAGAGCGAAGAAATGGAAATATAAATTTACGTAAATATTTCATCTCCTCGAGTGAGGATCGATCCACAACCAGTCAACAACCAGAATATGATATTTCAAGCTTAGAATGGCAGGCAAAGGAAATAATTAGAAAATAAAATTTACGTCCGCTTATTAACACTTGTTGCTGTTGACATAAATATATTAGAAGGGAAAATTATTCATTCTATATAAACAACTCTGGTTCCATAACAAAGTGATGACTGTAGGTTCGAATCCCTATCAGGGGAACGAATTGTTTTTATTTTCTTGCTCTGGACTTTTCATTCTCTCGCGACGTTGAGTTCCGCCACTTAACACGCAATGTTCCGAAAATTAATCGAGGAACGAATTGCTATTATACAAATTCCCTCTGCCTACCCTGATACTGACGACACAATAGTGTCACAATAGTAGCTAAAAAAAGGCAATGCATATACCTATTACTATTCAAAATTATACAAAATTTCTTGCAGCAAACATTATGCTACTCGTCTATGGGTTCGAATGTGGCTGGATATCACCCACAACAAAGATCCTGCAGTCAGAAAACTCCCCGACCGGTTACCCAGTGTCTAATCTCTCTTTGTCTTGGATTGCTAGTTCGGTGAGCATGGCTGCTATATTTGGAGTATCCATATATTCCTACATTGTAGACAGATTCGGAAGAAAGATTGGTCTAATTTTGGTCGCTATTCCTGAAGCTGTAAGTATTATTTATTCTTATAAGTTTTCTCATAAGTGTTTCGAAAGGGTTTAGGTTTACATTATTCTTAAAAATATATTTAAATACGAACGTTTCTACTTGAACTGCTGATCGTGTAGATAAGTGGGCGCTACCTCTAAAAAGTACTCTACATTCAAATTACACAATTACAGTCTTAACTACATATTAGACTAATAGTCCTCCAAATTTCAGCTTTGCTAAAATGACGTAGATCTGGGGGCCCTGATATCTCAGTCGGATTCTATATCAATCGGATTTTATATTAATTGGATCATAGTTAGAAAATAGTTTGAAAACATAAAAATTTAAATAAGTTAAAATTATCGCCTTTTGTTTGTGTTTAATTTTTGTGCAAAAGTTAAACTTACTAAAACTTAGAACACAATTTTTGTTTAACCGGTAATTTCTATATATAATTTAATAAGACAGTAAAAATATTTTGTCTGTACATTTAGTAATTTTGACTGAAATGGATAGAGGGACACTTAAAAAAAATAATAGCAAGCAAAAATATATTTTTTTAATTTCTTGTCTGTCTGTCGATATATTTATGTCCACATTTTTCTCTGAAAATACTGAACCGATTTACTTAAAAGTTTCACCAATTGCTTTGTTTTAACTCAACTTAAGTACTAAAGTTTAGTTCATCAAAATCGATTCATTAAAAAAAAAGTTATCGTCATTTGAATGAACTCAAGGCATTAGCTTGCCTGCGAATATTATATAGCAAGCGCGCTGGTAACATTCCTGGCTAAAGAATGACATTCGNTTATATAAAAGTCAACCACAAACATACATATAAAACGGAACACGATAAATACTGATTTGGAAGAAAATAATAAAGAGAACAAAGGAACGTATGGAAAGCGCATCGAGTGGCAAGCATCGACTGTTATAAATAAAATATGCCGTCGACAAGTGGGTAGGCGTAAATGTTATAACGCCTTACCGGTTCGGTCGACGGCAGCGATCGCTTTTATATAAATATACTAAATACGAATACTTATTACAAAATATATAAATCCTATTAAACGTATGTATGATTTTATGTATGTGTATAAATGATAAATAAATAAATTACAATATTGAAATATATAAATAAGAAATATTAAATAAACTATAAATGTAAATAATAGTTCCCTACAATTATAACTTTTAATTAAATCATTTACAGATTTCTTGGATAATTAGACTCTCCTACTCCTCTACCACGACTTTGATCACTGCAAGACTCTTCTTAGGATTCGTAGCTGGAGGATGCTTTAACGTTGTGCCCATGTACGTGAAAGAGATAAGCCAAGATAATATTAGAGGAATTCTTGGTACATTCACGCAACTCCTACAAGCTACTGGCATTTTAGTAATGTACATATTAGGAACCTATTTAGACTATTATACAGTTATTATGATTGTCATGGGAGTACCTATACTTGTCGCTCTGCTTTTACTGAAGGCACCTGAATCTCCTGCCTATTTGGTGAAAAGAGGAAAAATGAACGTAAGTATAATTTTAACTTTACTTTGACAAATTTTCATAAATTAACTAAACAATAAAAAATACTA
Source organism: Heliconius hermathena (assembly GCA_013403705.1). Classification (NCBI taxonomy): domain Eukaryota; kingdom Metazoa; phylum Arthropoda; class Insecta; order Lepidoptera; family Nymphalidae; genus Heliconius; species Heliconius hermathena. The sequence continues at coordinate 7,442 of JAAIXJ010001208.1, read as the reverse complement.
TCTTCTTTAACGCTTCTGCACTTGCGCAACGACGTCCATAGAACATACCTATTTACCGTACAGAAAACTTACTCTACTGGTTTTCTTTATTTTTTATATAACAAAAGTTTTATGTAACATTTCAGGAAGCAGCGGAGACTGTTGCTTTTCTTAGAGGTCTAGAAAAAGATGATAAGATTGTTCAAAATATAGTCGAAAGCATGAAAGCGGAAGATGATCATTTCAAATCTTTACCTAATTTAACAATTGCCACTATTCGTAAGTATTTTCAGAAATAAATGAAAATCACAAAATGCTACTACTTCTACTGTTATTATTATTAAAAAAATTAAAAATACAAGTTCCAATAATAACAACAAAGTTAATAATTGTTAACAGTATAAATGTTGAACAACTATTGTACAGTAAATTAAGTCTTGCCTTCTTAATTTTTATGGTAAAATTTTTGCCAAGTAAATATATTGATAAATAAATTTTATTAAATTGATTAAATGGATAAAGCGTAGCACTAAGTTTAGCCACTCGAGACCCAATGTCTCGAAAATTGGGAATTATTCCGGAAAGTGGGAAAATACAAGTTCCTTTTATCTGCCAGCGAGATACAGTATGAACATAAAAAAATATATATTATTTCAGTAAGAGACAAATCATGGAGACGGGCCTTCTTTTTAATCATGGGGGTTTTCTTCTTCCACGCCTCAGGTGGAGCATACGCTATTCTGACATATGCATCAGCCATCCTCATATCTACCGGAGTTAAATTTGAAATTAATCCAGACACACAAACATTGATCTTTCCTATTATCATGATAATTGGTTCTCTATCGTTGGCCGGTGTTGTTGAAAGATGTGGACGTAAGGTAACCTTCCAATTTCTTTATCTTCACACATCTCCTACTTCATGCAGGATAGATAGAGAAAATTTTGTGACTTATAATCCTCTCGTTTTTAAATTTATGCTATTTTTCCCGACTGCTAAGGAAGGGTTATGTTTTTCGCGCGTATCTTGTATGTATGTATATATGTATGTAATATTCTTTATTACCGCATATCTCCAGAACCGCTGAACGGATTTACATAATTGAGGTATCGTTAGATTCATATGAGTAGCCCAAGTTTTCTTAGATAGGTGACGTTAAAAAAAAACAATAATGGCGGCTGTGGGACGCCATTGGACTTAGTAAAAAAAAATCGTTTCGAATACCACAATATGGGTATCAAATTCAAGAACTCAATACGAGGATTTCAAAAAGGTATATCATGATTATCATTCCATAATGAATCCTAACAAAAAAGTGAAAAATAAAAAAAATATTTATAAAATCAAAAACCCCGACTGCATATAACTAAAAAGAAAACAAACAAGCCCAATAGTTTATTAGGATTAACAGTCGGGACCTATATGTAATTCTTCAATCAATAAAATCTTTACCAGGAACCTGCATAATTTAAAAGGTCTATTTTCTTTTTAGTTTTATCAGTCGGGGTTTTTGTTTTTATAAATATTTTTTATTATATTTTAACAGGTTTTTATTTTTTTAACTTGTAACTATTGTATGTCATAAAAGAACAGTAAAAACTGAAATTTACCCACATTTAATATTTTTATCATCATAAAACTTGACATTTATTCGGAATGTGCAAATGTATGGCGCGGTTATAGTAAATGTGTAACTTCAAGGGCTTAGTAAAACTTATCAGTTTTTTTTTTTCAAAATGGGATATTACTGTTGGCACATTTTAAACTGCAAAAATAATAGCAGAAATAGACAATGTAAATTTTATATTTTTCCTTAAGCGACCTGAAAATTAGACCAAAGATTTAAATGGATAGCTTCTACAAGAAGGAAAAAGTAAGCGATATTGGATATAACTAGAGATGCGCCGAATATTCAGTTTTTATTCGGTATATATATTTAATCTTTATCGTCGTGCCGTATTCGGCCAATATCTTAGTTATGGTGCCGAATACATTCGGTTCGAGTATTTTTATTTAATTATTATTATAAATTAAATGAGTCTCACTTAATGCTATGTCTATCTCCTTCGCATGAGTGGAGCGATGCCAAACTGGACACGCATATTCACCCACAGAGAACGATGATATATATATACCGAATACCAAACGAATATTCGGCGCATCTCTANCAGACTCAATATGAGCGTAGGGGTGACTCGGAAAAGACTTGTTTAAGCCCTATCACGATAGGTACGAGGTGACCGAGAAAAGACTCTTGTCAGACTCAATATGAGCGTGGAGGTGACTCGGAAAAAAACTTGTTTAAGCCCTATCATGATAGGTACGAGGTGACCGAGAAAAGACTCTTGTTAGACTCTGTTTGAGCGTAGGGGTGACTTAGACTCCTGTCATTTAAATGTTAAAACAATTCATACAAATTGTATACATGAACTTAATAAAAATAAAAATTGTTTCCACAATTAGAGGTTGTGATCAGTGTAAATTAGAGGTTATGCCGCTCCCGGCGGCAGGTTTAAGCAGGCGCGAGGACGCTTGCCCGTCAGGAGAGGCCGTGTTAGCGTACTCGTGTAAAAGAGGGTAGATTTAGGTGGAAAATAATTATAAAAGCAGTGGAATTGTGTCAATCGGGGGCACTTGCTTGTAAGTGACGGCCCCTATTGGAAGGAAACTAGTGTGAAATATTGTTAGTAGGTGATACATATCACTTATTGCAATTACATAGTATCTCTTTCAAAATAGTTTAGAATCATATAGACGATGTGTGTTTTTAACGTGTTTTCTTTAAAAACGTTACCCGCTTCCGATTTTTAACATCAGAAGTGGGATACGCATGAAGTTTTCATATCTTTATGTGTATCTTCGCCCAATTGGTATTTTGGATTGAAAGTTTGGTATTCTAAAAATTAAAAGCTATTTCTTATTATAAAATCTTTGCTGTTTGAAATTATTATCGAAAAATAGAAGGACTACTTTACTAATAATTTTATTGTTTTAGTAATTTTATTGTGGTGTCATAAAGACTCGAAAAATGGATCGAATCAAGGATGAATAATAAGCAAGTGTCAGGTAATACAGGTCTGTGCATGATGCTTTGAGAGTAAGTTAGCCTCACTTTACAATTTTTATAATGTTGACATGTGGGCTCAAAGTTGATCTTGGTACTCTTAAGTGAGAAAAATATTCTTTAAGAGCAAGACGACTTTAACAACTTGGTACGCTTAAGTGAGTAAAATGCTCTTTAAGGGCAAGTTATGTTGAGCTATGAGTCTGGGTTCCTAAGTGTGGCATAGTCCCTTTAGGGTTCCTAAGTGTGGCATAGTCCCTTTAGGGTTTCCTAAGTGTGGCATAGTCCCTTTACTCGAAACCGTCGTACTACTCGAATAAGCGAAGAACCAAAGAAAAGTATAAATTAATTATAAACAGCAAATAATTACATGAAAATTAACAGTAGTTCGAAAATGTATGAAAATTTACAAAACCGTCAAAGGCTGCCCGTTCGCGTCGGTCATACTATGCCGCTCGTAGGCTAGGTCATTTCGAATCAGTGACATCCTTAATTATTTATTAGAATGTTATACAGTAAACTATAATTTCAATCTAGATGAAATGCTAAAAGTGACTATTATATTCATTTTCATAAGAATCAATATCAAATTATAGAAAATACATACAACAAAAACCCGATAAATATAAAGTCAATTAATCAAAATGTTTACTTTTGCTCAATCATCAGAGATGAACATATATCTCATAAGGTTGAGTCGGCGCACGCCATGTATGCGTTAAGCAAGCTCATTTTGGGTGACGTTTTCTTATAACAACAAACAGACTTTGCAAACCGTTGCTTAGCAACGGTCGGTTGTTATTAAGATGGCAGAATAAATTGCCTGTCAAACTAAAAAGTATTTTAATATATTAGTATATATCGACAATAAAGAAAGATAGTAACCTATGTTCATCCGAAGACCCTCAAGTCTCAATTTCTATATGAGTATTTTATCACAATTGTATTAGCGGTTTGGCCCTGATTGGGTAAAAGACAGACAGACAGATAGACAGACAGACAGACAGTCAGACAGAGTGACTTTCGAATTTATAATATAGGTATGGACTTACTTTATTTTATAGAAATTAATAAACAATTGTCATTCACTATTTGACATAAGCCCCTAAAGTTGAGTTTGCGAGATGGCGTCACTTTCGTACACGTTTCCAATACTTACAAGTAATTATATTGTAACATGATACCATGGTCTGATTATGTAACCAGGAACTAAACAATGGAACTCTTTAGAGCTTACTTGAAAACCACTCGAGTGATTCGGAATCGGGAAAACTCGAACATAGTAATTGATATATTAGAAATGAATATTACAAGTTGCAAAAATATTTAATTATATATATGTTAACGAAACATAATATATTTGTTTCAGATTCTCTTATTCTCAGCTTTTCTAATAACAGCGATTTCAATTACTCTTTTAGCGGTACTAATATTGATACAAAAGAGCGGTACTGATGTACCAGCGTGGTTACCTGCCATTGCTATGGTCATAGCAGTGACTATGTATGGAGCTGGTGTGTCGCCGTTACCTTACATTATGATGACTGAAATGTTGAGTTTTCAGGTATATATTACATTTGCATTAATTTATATGTCACTTCAATAATATTGTATCACTTTTCATGAGGCCATCGTGGCGGAAAGGAACGAAACTACGTTTATGGGCTCGATTCTACTTTTCCTCTGAATTTCGGGTAGCGGAACTCAACACCGCACTTACAGAGCAAGAAAATGAAAATATGGGAGGCAATAGAGCCCAAGACCTGTCTGCATTAAATTATTGTATTTTTTTTCTAGATTCGAGCAAAGGTTATGGGGATCATTGTCACCTTCACTTGGTTCATGTCATTTGTACAAATCACAATATTTGCGCCCATAGTTAGCGCATTCGGACCAAGCGGTCCTTTCTTTTTCTATGGAATTATTAATTTAGCTGGTGCTATTTATACTATTACATTATTACTAGAAACTAAAGGTAAAAGCGAAGATGAAATTTATCAGATATTATCGAAAGGACAAAAGGAAAATAATGAAACTAGTGAAAGCTAAAACTACGGATCTCATATAAAATAAAATACAATTTAAATCTCCGGAATTGACGTAAAAACACACATTTATGTATGTACATATCTAACGTCCAAAATGACTTTTTTGCGTAATGTGTTGCGCGTAAAATATTAATTTATAATTTTTGTGTAGTATCTTATAATAAAAATATAAATGACATAAACATATCTTTAATTACTACCTGACTCTGTTAATTTACTTAAATTTTTCACAAAGAATCACGTAAAATATCGTATGGTAAAATCAGCATAGATATCTCATTGGCATAGACGCCACCTTCAATTAAATCTATTTATAAAACTAAAAATTAAGAATATGTTTCATAAATACGTTTTACATGTTCCCCCAGTCTTTTAAAAAATAATCTATTACACAGGGCTATTTTTTTTTCGATTTTATGAGAAAATATATTACCAATGGACGCTTAAAATGCTTAATAAATATATATAGTACTAGTACTACTAGCAGGGCGCGCGCAGCTTCACCCGCTTATTTGCACCCTTAGTGGTGAATTCTAAAAAAACCACGAAACACGTGTTCAATAAAATATTTTTAACAGTCTGAATTTAATTTTATAAAAATCGGTGCTGTTTTAAAAAAAATCCATACAAACTTTCATCCATTTACGGTTAAAATTTTTAAAAATCCCTTCTTAGTGGATGTACAGATTATAAAAATAAACATTTGTCCAAATTTCACGTTTCTACGAACAGCGGTTACGGCTGTGCGTGCGTCTTACCTCAGTCAGTCAGGTACATGTCCTTTTTTATATATATAGATAGATAGATCATCGAGATGGTCTGATGACGTAGCCAGGACCTGAATAATGAAACTCTTCAGAGGTTACTTGTAAACCATTTGCATTTTTGATAAGCCTTCTAATCTATAAATATAATAAAATTGCGTCTTATGTACATAAAAGATATATGAGAAAAACCGTTATTTGGGGAGTTTATCAATAACAATTACTTAATTTTTTTGTCTCTCTGTCAGTTTGTCTGACCCTTACGGACGCTAATCTCAGAAACGGCTGAACTGATTTAAATGCAGTTGTTACTATTGCATTTCGGCAAACTTACCTTTTATATCTTTATATTACTCAAATCCGTTCATAAACAAAAAAGTTACTTCAATTTCTCATTGAAGTAAGTTCTTTGTTTATGAACCGTTGTTGTATTATGTACTAGCGGCCTGCTCGCGGCTTTGCCGGCTTGAATTACATGACTATTTATTTAAGAAATATAGATATTACAAACAGCCTTAATTATCAATTAATTTAATTGGATAAGTATTCACGATATTCTTTGTAAAATAACTTATATTAGCTCCTGTACAGTTTTTAAATTAGTAACGTATATTATTAGTTAAATATATAATTGGTATACAGAATATACATAGAAAGCACGTTTTTAGGCATTTTTATATAATCTATAAAATAATTAACATTTTCGGTCAAGTTCAAGTCGTACCTACTCATGACCCGAGAATTTCGTACCAGTTTCATGAATCTCATTACTTACTTACTTAGCTTCACGCTTTATCCCTTGTAGTCAGAGAGAACGGAGCGCCAAACGCTACGGTCTCTACATACCTCTTTCGCCTCGTCCACTGTCATCAACCTCTTCATACATGCCCTAAGGTATAGCGCGCATTGGTGACTTTTGTCACCGTGACTGTTGCGTCACTGTCACCGTGTACATTACCCTAAATGAAGGTGCGCGCATTTGGATACGTGACAATTGGGTGACTTTTTGTCTGCGGGGGATGGCAACACGCCCGTGACGCAACTGTCACCGCGTCCATAGGTTTGTATGCCCGTGCACGCATTAGAAACTAAATGTCACCTCCACCTTGCGGTTTTCATACTAGTCGTCTTCCGCATAAACAAGAAACAGCAGCGTGCAGCTCCGAATTTTAATTTCAAGAATGGCGTCAATTTCATTTCCAAAGCAAAACGTGTGTTTTCATGAAGATGAAATAGACAACGACATACTGATTGACTAAATTGAGTTGAGGCCGTAGCTCTATGACAAATCCCTAAACGATAATTTTTTCTACGTTTGCTTTTTTTTCTATTTCTTAATATAAGTGCAAAAGGCAACCATCTCTTGGAGATTCATTTTATCAAATGTAAAAAATTTCGTCACTGTCACCGCAAGTGCGCGCAGTAGCGAAAAGCATGGTGACATGACAGTGACAAAGAATTTATTGACACCGTGACAAAAGTTACCAATGCGCGCTCTCCCTAACATGAAACTCATTAAGTTGTCATTTTGTATCAAATTAAGTACCTACAGATTAAAATTTGTACCTAATAGTTTTTTTCTGTGA
>JAAIXJ010001254.1:0-13639 GCA_013403705.1 Heliconius hermathena | reverse complement strand
TCGCACTTTGGCCCTTATACTTAGGAGCCATCGATATAGTGGGGACAGACAGACAAAGTCAAGATATAGAGTAAAGAGAAGAAGTATTGATATAGTATCAAGATAATAGGTCCTTCAATTTCTGCCTGATTTTAAACATTGTATATTGAGAGGTGGAACTCAACGCCGCGCTTCGTCGCCATAGAGCGGGGAAATAAAAATTATTTATTTCTCCCGGATGTTGATACAGTTAACTAAATATTATTTTTGTTTCTGATTAGTTATGTATATGAAAAGTCTCTTTTTGTTTTTGTATGTAATATACTTTATCTTATTGTCATTTTCTTATCAGTTAGATTACTATGAACATTTATAGTATCTCTAAAGTATTATCAGTAACAACAAGTTACCACCCTTGAATACAATCACTATTAATATGTACTTACTTATTTTTCTTAGCTTAGGGTAGGCTGAGGGAACCTAATATCACTCAGTTGTCACACTTCCACGCACTGTCTAATTTTCAAGAAGGGAACCTAAGGGAAGGGTAAGACACTCCGTTTCCACATACCGTCCAATTTTCGATACATTACATGTTTAGTGGCGATACTTACCTGCTATGCTTCTTACCAAAGTTAGCAAATGAATTAATTTCCCCAAGTGAGAATCGACTCACAGCGGTCGCGTGTACAGTCCTGCGTTGTGTTGCTACGCCACGATGGCCTTAAAAATTAATAATAAAAAACGAGGTTTTTTTTATATTACGTTTTAAAACCATGTAAACAAAATTGTCAGTGACGACAAGTGAATTATAAGGCAAAAACAAGTAAAGATAACAGAGATTCCGGTACAGATAACTCTCAAAAAAAAAAAAGCTTTATTTGCATTTTATAGTCTTCTTTGAAAAATATGGCGTTTTCCCACGTTTACTTTATGTTTCTATACTAATACTACAAAACTGAAGTTTGTTTAATTTTAGAAACTACTAATTCGAATTATTATTTTTTTTCACGCTGTACCCCGTACACAGCAGGACAGGCAGAAAGAACATAGTGTTAAGACACTCTGCTTTCTATTTCCTGCCGATTTTTTCGAGACATTGCATATTGAGTGACGGATCTCAACGCCGGGCTTTTGCTTGGGTGCCGGAGCGAAGAATGAAAATATTAATAAATAATTATTATTTCCCGCGAGTAGGGATTGAACCCATAACTGTTGCGTTACAGCCACACCCTTGTGCCCCTGCGCTACGACGGTCTCTAAAAATGCATATCATTATGACTAAAATAAGCCGTTATCAGATTATAACGGTTGCTTGAATAGTACTGTCTGTAATATTTTAATATGGAAATTGGTTGAAATTACAAAAAATAACGTTGATGTGAAGGTATGTATGTAGATATATTATGTTTTTTATTTAAGACAATACGACTTCGTATATTTTTTTTTTCTTTAGTATAGGGAAGGTAGTTGTGGCGCATGGGCATAACCGTGTTCTAAACACGGCAGATTGTGAGTTCGATTCCCACTCGGGATGAAATATTTAATATTTTCGTATATAGAAGGTAACGCATTTATCAAAAAAGTTATATGGTATAGATATACTATCACGTTGATCGTCTCAATATGACCCACTGCATCAGAGGTTAGAGTTACCTCACAGGCTTAAAATATGTCATGCGTCACACACAATTTTTATATATTTAATATATATTTAATATATATTTATTATATATTTATATATTAATTGAGGCCAATCGTGGCGCAGGGACACACAGTGTGACTGTAAAACCGATTGGTTGTGGGTTCGATCCCCACTCGAGGAGATGAAATNCCTCCAGAATTGCGCAGAAAGTGGGGAACGGAGTCTCTTAACACTAGGTTCCCTCTGCCTACCCTGCTGTGCGCGGGAAACAGCGTGAAGCTGAAAAAAAAAAAATATCGGCGCAGCTGCAGGTCAACGCTGGTGTAAGTGTAACAAGGAAAATCGTTGTGACTTAAATAAATCGTTATCAGATTATAACGTTATCATAAAGGGACATACATACATATAAATGGATATATACCACTCGGCTAATTTCGTTAAGTCATGGTTTATCAGTGATTTCAGTCATATTGTGATATGTATGTAATAGAATAACGTTTGTATGTGAGTATGTATGTATATTATATTTTCATTATTTAAAAAATTACAGCAGCGTTAGAACCAACACTTCTTGTATATTTTCGTAGTAATATATGTCCACATTTAATATGATAAATAAAATAATATTATAAAAGTCAAGGAACTTGTATGAAACAACTTGATCCACACAAGAAATTTATTGTGTTTAAATTAGTTTTTTACGATTCTGTTAAAATTTGGTTCGATCTGCTTATACGGCTATGCGGGAAAAAGCGTGAAGTTGCTCGTTGGTAAAAGCGTGTTAAATCATTAAGCGCGGGTTAAAATGAAATATAATCACAAGCAAACATAAGTAAAATATAGTATGACGTGATAAAAAGTTGTATGACTGATATTAATATTGTAAAGTCATCACAGCATGTAATGTTCAATTATAATCTACTCGATCAGATAGCTAAGCAGTATTTAAATTCTTTCAAATTTTCATACTTAATTCTTTTTAGGGTTCCGTAACCAAAGGATAAAACGGGACTCTATTACTAAGACTCCACTGTCTGACCGTCCATCTGTCACCAAACTGTATTTGAAGAACCGTGAATGTTAGATAGTTTAAATTTTCATAAATTATATATTTGTGTTGCCGCTATAGCAACAAATACTGCATAAATAAAGTGGGGACAAATGAATTATAAAGAAAAGAAAAAAAAATCTTCAAAATCGATGGATTATCAATAATTCATCAAAATTGGTTCATTACATACTTGCAGAGATTAATATTTACATCCACACGTGTGATCTCTCATGCATATATCGAATCTCACATCCACACATCTCTTCTTTTTCTTTCTTTTAAATATTTTCTTAATAAGTGGTATTTCCCATAATTTCGTTCTCAAAACTCTGTCAAAAGCCTTCTCCAAGTCCACAAAAACATAGAAAACTTCTTGGTTAACGGCCAAGAATTTATTCATGCGGAGGGAAAGGGTCTGATTCATACACCCCCTTCCAGGTGCAAAGCTTCCTTGGGCCTCCCACAATAGCCTTTTGGATCTCTCTTGCATTCTTCTCCTCAATCCCCCTTCCCCCAAGTTTATGCTAAAATACTTTACTACTCAAGCTAATCAATTATTTATTTATACAATTATTTATACTTATTTCACCATTAACTACAATCTGATAGCCCTATGGATTGTGCAGTCTATTTGCGAACCTTTGCCTTTATACAAAGGCATGATGACTGCACTGCAGACGATTGGCGAGGTTATGCTGGAAATCAGGAGATAAATTACACAAATACCAAAACAAGTCCAAGACGTGTGGCACACCATATTTGTTCATCTCGGCAGTAAACCCAACTGTCCTCGCTGCCTTTTTCACAACATTACAGACTTCGTATTGCACTCTCAACTTTTTTTATACTTATTTCGCAATTAGATGATGTAGATGAAGACTCACAGTTTCGGTGTTACTTGAGACTGAGGCGTCATCACGTTCTTACATTTTCTTGTAGAATTCCGCTCATCACTGCAAAACGTGTGGTTGTTTTGATAAAATATTACCGTTTTTCGAAGGACCAATTTCATTTTACAGGTTAGCGAGCAACCTCGAGAAACATTAACTTAACTTTCTCGTTTTGAAGTTCATGACGTAGCGGATAAACTACAAGAACATCGCCTGGATCTCCAGGACTTCTCCAGATTTTTTCTAGGCCGGTGCGCAACGTTGCCAATCTTGGCAACGTTGCGCATCGGCCTAGAAAAAGTCTAAAGGAAGTGCCTTGCTATGTTTATCCCTGGAGTGAGACAACCTGGAGGCAAAAGGAAGTGATAGATGGATGTTGTGATGCAGGACAGAGCCAATGTGCTAACCACCTAGGAATCGGAAAACTGTGCAAAGTGGAGTAGATTGAGTTGGAAGGCTGACGCTGGCTACAAAATTCGTGACTAATGCCACGTAAAAGTGGTGACTAGAGCGAGGAAATGTACATTGCTCCGAATCGAAGTTAGAATCGAAGCCATAACTGTCGTGTTTACAGTCAGATATGTTGTCACTATACTTGGTTGAGAAAATTATTTAATCTACAGTGTTACGATACTCCATTCTCTTCTTTAACTAATTTTGTAATAACTTTGAATGGGAATTGAACCCACAAGCGTTAGTATTGACACTGTCCGACACAAACAGGATAGCATCAATTTGTGTAATTTAAACGCTGTTTCCTATTTTATATAAGTGAAAAGTAAATACTTCGATGGTTCTGATGGTAAAGTATCGAAAGCGTAAAATCCCAAAGGTTTTTATTTCTCCTTTAAAGTATTAACAAGTGTAGTTTTTATTATATTATTTCAAAATTACATTAAAATTTTATTTATGCGTTTTTTAAACGTGTACGAAATCAAAACTACCCTTATACTACCCTGATACTTTTTTCACTTTCGATGCTTTACCTAGGGACCGACCGATCTACTTACATTAATCTCATTCCATAACTTTTAGAAAACTCGGCATTGGCTTCTGCCACTCAACGTATATCGAATTCCATATTCACTCTGCTTATTCAACTAAATGTGGGATAAAGCGAGAAAAATCTTAAGTAGGAACAGGTTTCAAATATACACGTATTAAGTATTATATAATCGTCTGTAACAAAATTATATGGCAATAATGACTTTCATTTATTCATTTTTCATTTATTTGTCGCAGCGATCAAGTTGCAACACGATTCTTATTCATTCTATTTTATTATTTACGCCCACCGCTCGGTCGTCTCTCTCCGACATCAGAAGTAGGATGGACCAAGCAGGTTCATCCTCTTACACTGAAGGAAGAAACATACCAAGGAATTCGCAGACACTCTTGGCACTGGCTAATATTTTGGAAACGCTGTGTAAGCAACAACAGGCCAGTATGCGAGTTAATCATGAGTTCCTTGCAGGTTTATTTAGTAATTCAACTACAACAACACAAAGACCAAGACTGAGTGATATCCAGATCCAGACTGGTGTGATCAGATTTAAGTGACACTGAGATTTATACCAAAATTGCTGGATTATCGGAAGGAACAGCGAAAACTCTCGGGGATACATAGCTTGTCAAGTCATCAGTATGGAAAGATATGTGAGTAGCTTTAATACAAACATTTGAACTTAAAATTAAGACATTTTAGATTTGACACCTCGAATCCAGTTGAATCTATAACTAAGGCAAAATGGAAAATTTGGGAACGTGTAATAAAATGGAGAAATTATGTGATTCACATAAAAACTTAAGTCGATCTTTAAGGTAAGAAGGGGAAGATGGATTAAATAAAACGTTATACAGAAGACAAAGAACATGAGTATTCCGACGAAATCGAATTGGGAGCCAATTGAGCTTTTTACGAAATTTGGAAATATGGTCGTATTTGCGGAGTCCAAAGATGAACCTTATGGAGACGTTGGAGACGCTCAAGTTTATTTAATTGCTACTCCATTAAGTAAAGGTAATAACAATCGGCATAATCAAGAATTGGTAGTAGGAGTGATTGTGCCAACGCTACTTTAGTAGCAATGGGTAGAAGGTTACACAATGGACGTAATAATGCAGCTGAAAAAAAAAACTTTCTGGCTTACTTCACAAATTTGCGGTATCGTGGAACGATAGATGTTGGTCGAATATCATTCCTAAATTCTCAAATTTCTCAATAAAAGGAATTATTATTCCATTTAGTGATATATTAGGTAAATCGAGTAAAACAAAGTGAAATGAGTCACCATTCTGAAAGAAAGGTGTGAAAATAATGGTCTAAGCCTCAATGCGAATAAGACAAAGGTTCTGATTTTTGAAAGAGATGAAGAAAGGACGGAATGCAAAATCAGTGTAAATGGTAAGATATCAGAACAAGTGAATGAAGTGGTATATTTGGGAAGTATGTTCAGTAGAGATAAAAAATACGAGATGGATGTGGAAAGGCGTATTGCTTCCGCTAACAGGGTGAACGGAGCCTTAGCATTGCATTGATGAGACGGCGAAACGTCAGCACAGCTGCGCGTATGGCCGTACACAATGCAGTGCTGGTACTGACGCTGTTATACGGCAGCAAAACGTTGGTATTACAGAAGAAGAATGAAAGAAAGTTGAATGCCGTGGAGATGCGATCTCTTCGTAGGATATGCGGAGTCGGCTTAGCTGATCGAATCCGCAATAAAGAGATACACAGAATGGCAGGTACTAGCGAGGATGTAACGGTGAGAATGAAGATTTCAAATGGCGTGTACGAAGCCATGAGTGTGCCGACCGCTCACAAGGACATCCAGTTACTCGAGTTCAATGCGAACAGGGACAACATATATGCTCGTGTGTGACGTTGGTGAAGTCTCAGCGTAAGTGTTTCAAGTATTATTTTGAGATGTAACGTGGACCAATTTTATGAACTTGTTTACTAGCTGTGGCGCAGGAGAAACGCATCAAAGTCTGTGTTACCAACACGCATGAGAAGACGCTGTAGCGCTGATGCTGATGCCGAACGAGGATTGAAATCAGACTAAAATCGAGAAGTTAAAGGTGATGAACGATGAAACGATTGTATAGTGGTCGCCAACTAATTGATTTTATTAAGGTAAATTTTTAGTGGTACCTATGTGTAATGTGGCAATAGAGCTGTTTAAAATTAATGAGTTAAAAAAATTATCGATGGTGAAAAGTATAGCTTCAAGCCTTGCCACTATACAATCTATTGATTTTTTTTAAGTAAACTTTGGTGGTGCCAATGTATGTGTAGCACTGAGTGATTAAGTATCGTTTGCTAAGCTCAGTGATGGAACATATCGCTCGATTTAGGCGATTATGTTAGTGGTTGTATTGCTCGATGGAGGCAATACTTGTGGTTATCGTCACTCGATGGAGGTGGCATGAGCTACTGTCGCTCGATTTAGGTGACGGTGGCGACTTTTGAGGTCAGCGTCACTCGTGGAGTGGCATGAGCTGCTGTCACTCGATTTAGGTGACAGTGGCGACTTAGGAGGTTATCGTCGCTCGTTGAGTGGCATGAGCTACTGTCGCTCGATTTAGGTGACAGTAGCGACTGAGGCAATAATGGAGTACTGTTAGCAAACTGGAGTACTGGTAGCAAAACTATTGGTTAATTTTGATTTAATGGCTTAATAATTTTGAGTTTTACGTATGGTTGTATAGTGTGTCAACAAAAGTTATTGTAGTAGTGTATTAATGTCTATGAGATTATTATTCTCAAGTATAAGATGTTATCTAATTGAAAAAAAATTTTGGTCTTGAGACCAGCGAAAAGTAACATTCCTTTACAGTGTGCAGGTGTATACAAATTAGATTGTGATTGTGACTTTTCATACATCGGTCAAACAAAGAGAAACATCGGTGTTAGGGTGAAGGAACACATCTCCGATATCAAGAATGGGCATGTGTCAAAGTCAGCTGTGTGTGAGCATACTGTGGATAAACCCAGCCACTTAATTTTGTTGTTGTTTGATAAACCCCAAATCCTCGCTAAGGAAAACGGATACATTCCTAGAATGATCCGCGAGGCTATTGAAATACAAAAACATCCTAATTACAATAGAGAGGATGGTGGGAACTTTCTACCACCTGGGACCCACTCATAAAATCATTGAAGTGTCAAACCCACCTTACCAGAGGGCAATATACAATCAGCTCATTCTGCAGGAATTCAGGGCAGTACGCGCTGCAAAGTGTTCGAAACGTCGGGTTTCCAAAATTTATAATTTAAAATATACGCGATTAATCCGGTTAAAATAGTTTCATTTAAAATGTGTAATAATCGTGAAAATCGGAGCTTATTAAGATCAACTTGTTCCAAAAGTTTCATCATTGACTAACTGTAAATCAGGATAGGCCGAGGTAAAAGTTTGGTACTAAATAAGCTTTCTTGTAGCATCACACGAGGACGTGTGACTTGTCAAGATGGCCGTGTCGCAGCGATCAAGTTGCAACACGATTCTTATTCATTCTACCCTACAACTTATTTGTTAGCGATCGTATAAAAGACCGCACGGACATTGTGCGGGCAGCCTTGGCTCTGGTGTGGCTCGGAGCAATACTCGTGCTCTGCCACTGACTAACCTCGACTATTCGGATAATTGATTATTTAATTAATCAATTATTATCGTAATTATGAATGTGGTTAACACCTATTTGTAATTGCATTGGGCTCGAGCAGTGAAGGCGAGTGTTTGTTGCAGTAGAGGGTACCCTGAAGCCTACACCTGTGGTCACAAGTCCCAGGCACTGCTCTGAGCCTCACATCATTGAAAGAGTAAGATAACATTATTATTTATTATCTTTGCTGAGTGTTTGTACATGTGTCATATGTTCACATATGAGTAGAACCAAAGGTCAGGACATGGTCGAGGTTCTACTCGTTTATTATTTACGCCCACCACTCGGTCTTCGTCTTTTTCCGACATATTTATTTTTATCTTACTAACTCGGTCGTTATCTAAAGCTTAATATAGCTGTAAATATGATTAAAACATTAGTTATTAGGTATTGTAGCACAGTGCAAAAGGAATTTGATTAACAATGGTTGTAGATTTAAATCCCAATTTATGTATTAGTAGACAAATATACATATTTAAACCATCCGTGACACACGGGCGCAAAGTATGACTGTAAACGTGACTGGTTGTGGGTTCAATCCCCACTCGAAGAAATGAAATATTATTACTTGGTTCTAGTGTGAAGGCAAAGCGCGGCGTTGAGTTCCGAAACATATTTAAGTATATATTTCAAAATCATGAAAAATTTAAATATTTAAGCATATTTAGAAAGTCGAAAGGATGAAGAAAATGTTTTGAGATAAATTGGGCACGTCCAGAGAATGAGTGACGTAGAAATAGCAACAAATATTTATAAATGGTATGATTATATAATATTATGGAGTGATTGGTAAGAGAGGCAGCGGGGGGCCTTGGTCAACCTTCGAGAACATAGTAACAGATGATACTGGATAAAAGTTACGTACAAACTTGGTGCATCAAAACTTACAAGAGATGTTTAATAAAGACTTAGAAATTGAGTTATTCTTAAATAGTAATAATATTCATACAAAGTATTACAGAGCACTGGCTTCGAAGCACTGAAGCTATTCGTAATTTCAATAATCACCAAGTAGCTACTATGTTCAGCAGAGAAAAAGCAATTCGCAGTTTCTCTTTAGAACGTAAAGATCTCTCTGTTAAGCAGACTATTGAAATCGCCTATGATGAGCTTGAGCATTTGATTGTTGTAAGTGTATACAGACATCCCACTGGGTTATATGAACACTTTGAAATAATTTTAGAACAAGTACTTGTAAAATTATGTGGATTTAAGAAATTTATAGTTGTATGTAGGGGTTTTAATATTAATTTACTAGATAATTCCACCACTTGTACTAGATTTACTTATTTAGAAAACGTATAAAAATTTAGATAATCTATTTCTAGAGCCAATAAGAATTAGTCATTATATTGCTAGTTGCTTTGATAATATTTTTACAAACTCCATACCATGTAAAAATCATTAATTAATATGTTACGTTAAAATTATTGCGGCTTTCTTTCACTTTAGTAAAAATATAATTAATAAGAATTTAAAAAAAATGTTTGTATACCGATGACAACTGGTCGTGTAGAAAAAAATGAAGAAGTAACTTAAGTATCACCCACACCATCTGGATACGTGGCACTCCATTACTGTGCGGTTTCGTAGGAACTTCCGCGCGCCACTCAACTGTGGAATGGGCTACCTGCGGCAGTGTTTTCAGGTCGATACGAATTCTATAACTTAAGCCCTAAAGATTTGTTAAGGCAAAAATTGCGCCGGTTCTTCTCAGGTCTGAAGCATTACCTTTAGGGAAATGGTGGCAAATTATTTGACGCTAAAAAAATGAAGCATAATGATATAACTTCTTAATTTGAATAAAATTATTTCACTTTGACTTGTATCATTCAACTTGAAAAGTATCAAAAATTGAACTGAAGATGGGAAACGGTCAATCCCACTAGATTGTCTCTACCTACCCATGTGAGGTGTATAGAATAAAGCTAAAAAAATTGCACAATACAAGTCCATCAACATTGCTATCGTATAATTTTAGGTAACATTTTTTTTTTATTTCATGATGTAGAGGCACAGTGTCTGCAAAGGCGACGGTTTTATAACAAAATAAAGCATGTCGTTAAGTTCCACCTGTCGACATGCAATGTCTTGAAAAATAGACAGTACGTGAGGTATTGAATGTCTTGAGACTAGACCTTTGCCCACGTTGTTATACTGTATATAACAGGGTGGGCAAAGTAGGCATCGTGACATTAAAAATAATATCGGTCCATCTAACACTGAAAGAGCAACATAAGCCCACACGATTCTAATATACGTGTGGAAAGCCACTCTGCTAGAGTACTCGGTATGAGGCGAGTGTGGCAACTTTTACAGTGCACACTTTATGAATAGAATGAAAATTCCGGAGTGAAATTTATGAAAGTTCATATTCGCTAGTCATTTTATTCAATTCTATAAACTTTTCTATGTTATTAAGTTTTGTTTTTGTGATATATAAAATCGAGAAGTGGATCGCTATTTTCTCCTTTTTTATTTTCACGCTGTATCCACTTATACCAGGGTAGGCAGAGGTTAGTGTTAAGACACTCCGTTCCAAATTTTTGGCCCAATATTAATTGCATTGTGAGTTGCAGAACTCAACAATACGCTCTATTTTGTAAGCAGAGTGAAGAAATTAAAATAATTTATTTCCCCAAGTAATAATTTATTTCCCCGAACTGACAACCGTCTCCACGATGGTTGTCGCTGCGCCACAACGGCCTCGGTGTTCCCTTTTAGGTCTTAATTTAATACATTTAGTAATATAAAATTTTGAATTGTTATAATTAAAATTTTACTCTTCTTTGATTTTGAAGTTGCAATGTGTAAAATTAAGTTATTGTATGCTATGGGGTGGCCTAGTCCCGTGAGAGACCCGTGTTAGTCTCGTTGAATAACGAGCGTCGCTGTAACTTGGATACATCACCGTCTTTATAAATCTACGTCGGGTAGCTCACGGTACGGGGTGAATAGGAAAATATCTTTATTAGTTTCTAAGCTTTGAGCCTCAGAATGATCTGAAAAAGACCTGTATAAATCCGTGTTTAAGATAGATACGAGGTGGCTGAGAAAAAAAAGTATTGTCATACTCTGTATGAGCGTAAGGGTGACTTGGAAAAGGCTTGTTTGAAATCCTGTCATTTAAATCTTAAAAGCGTTCATATAAATTGTATATATAATACGTAAAAAACTAAAATTGTTTCCAAAGTTAGAGACTATGACCAGTTTTAACATGACTTGCTTGCTTCACTTGCCCGTCAGGAGGTTAGTAAATTCGTGTAAAAGAGGATAGACATAGATGAAAAAGATGAAAAAGACTATAAAAGCAATAGACTTGTATCAATCGGGGTCATTGTTTGTAGGCAACGGCCGTTATTGGAAGGAAACTCGTGTGAAATAATGTTATAGAGTGATACATATCACTTATTGCAATTACGTAAAATTTATTTCTGAATAATTTAGAAAAGGTTAACATTTTCTCTTGTTTTTTTTTTCTTAAATGCTAACTAATAATAGTTAATGCTAATATGCAGGATGTGGTTTTCTATTCCTTGTATGTGTTTTGTAAAATGTATGAATGTGAGTGTACTTAATAACTGTCACATTCAAGATGATATATAAGGTTTAAATGTAACCACAAAGAGGAATGAAACGTAATTTTGCTTTCTTCTTAATGGAGTAAAAGATATATATATATTGTTTTTAAGGCCAGTCGTGGAGCAGCGTGCGACTATTCGCGTCGCGTGCGACGATCGATTTCCACTTAAGAAACTGAAATATTTATTATATACGATTATTTACGACTTATTATATACGATATTAGATACGGTTTTAAACACCAGCATGTGACTTTACTTGTTCTGCTAGATTTTTCTAATGCATTTAACACAATCGACTTCGACGTTCTATTAGCAGTGTTAAGATCTATTAACTTCTCCTCGAAAGCTACTGAATGATTTTCCTCTTACCTTCACGGACGCAGACAAAACATCAAGATTGACGGAAAAGCTTCATCAAGATGATGTATCACCGCTGGCGTCCCACAAGATAGTGTACTATCACCGTTACTCTTTTCCATTTTCATAAACACTTACACTTAACACATATCACCATCGTACCACTTTTATGCAGATTACTTGTAAATTTACACAACTACAGCATTTAAACAAGCAATATACCAAAAGCAGTTAGTAAAATTAATTCAGAATTACAAATTATTAGTTCCTGGAGTAAATCGTTTGAGCTGTCGCTCAACAAATTTCAGCCTCAGGTGGTAGCTATAAACAACTGTCTAAATTACGTTCACCTTTACCCTGAATTTTATATGATAATGTTTGTTCACGTATCAGAGCTTAGTCGTAAAGTCTTTTGTACCACAGGTAGATTGAGAAGATGGCAGAACGCCTTACCGTTGATGACTAAAAGTCGATTGGGATGTTTAAACGACGTCTAAAACAGTACTATCTTCAACTTAATTCATAAAAGGACAATAATATAAGTTATACGTATTTATTTTTAATTGTTGTATGTATGTAAGTATATAGCTATGTATATCTATGTATGTACGTAAGTATATATGTTGAAACTAGTCGTGGCGTGGTTCGATCCCTACTCGAGGAACTAAAATATTTATAATATTTAAATTTATATTTCCGTTTCTTCGTTCTGGTAAAGTGTGGGGTTGAGTTCCGCCACGCAACACGCAATGTCTCCGTAATTCGGCGTAAAGTGGGGAACGGAGTGTCTTAACACTAGGTTTCCTCTGAATACCCTGCTGTGTGCGGGATACCCTGCTGTGTGCGAGATACAGCGGGATAAAGGTGATTTCTTTTATGTAAGTTTTATTGTTTGTTTGTATATATGTATGTCTAAAATTATTTTGCATTCACTATATATTGGTTTATATATTTCTTAGTACTTTTGCACTTTCCTGCATAATTTTTTAAATTTAATCCTTCCATTTTTCTTTTGGTTGCCAGTAAAAAATCGCTATTATTGATAAGACCGCCATTGCACACTTGTTAATCGTAATTAAAGTGAACTGTATTTTAAATTTATTATGATTATTATTATTATTTCCATGTCTCTACTCTGGAGAAGGAAACCGTGGCATTGAATTCACTCAACAGATAATATCTAGAACTCGAGCGAAAACCGGAGAACGGAATCTCCTATTTCTACAGAAAAAAAAATCTTTTAAAAATATATAGATTACATAGAATATACCTATTTCCCCAGAACATAACAGAAACTTACCCTGCAATTAGGTAATTGAGGCTTTCTAACCCACATGTTACAACACTAACGCAAACTACCAAAGTCAGCACATTTTAGGGACGGGATTAAGCTAACACGATACGAGAGCTTATCGGTTTAGCGCTCTCATCTATACTTATAATAAATCTGTAGAAAAGTCGTTTC
>JAAIXJ010001296.1:0-13518 GCA_013403705.1 Heliconius hermathena | reverse complement strand
GCCACTGCGCCACAACTGACCTCTATTTTATTAAGGACATTTAACAGTATAATAATACTGTAATTATGTTTGAAGCTCACTCTGCAACTAAATGTGTCGCCCCTACACAGATATATTGCCTCTATAAGAAATTTGATCCTAAAATATCGTGACATTATAGGCTTCAAATTATTATATTACATTTATTATATATTTGGTACGAGTCTTTCAGTTTACCATATTTATTAGTACCGTAGTACTTAAGAGTTTTGACTCGACCGCTGCCATTCGTTGTGTTTTTTTCGATTTAGTCGAGACATAGTGTTAAGATACTCCGCTCTCCACGCACCGCCCAATTTTCGAGACATTGCGTGTCAAGTGTCGGAAATGAAAACATTTCAGTCTACTTACTGGGAATTGATCTCATAACCGCAGTATTTACTGACGACGCCCAGACGCTGTCGCACTGCGTCATGTTAGCCACAATTGAGCTGAATATTGGATTTTGAATAGTTTATTGACTTTCTGGGTTTTATATTCTGTTTGGTTCCCAGAAGTGTTGTGTAATAAACGTTGTTGTGTGGTCTTCCACCTGAGCGGGAAAATTAAAATAATTCCTTACCTTTAGCGGATATCGAACCCACAATCACGTTCAAAGTCAAAATTACCTTGAAATTATATAATGTTATATAATAAAATTGAAACACAATTTAATAACCTAATATTGTCACTATTTCTTGGCTTAAGCTTTAAAAGTCATATTGAAAGGCTCGCCACTTATCGAGTAAATCTATAAATTAATTATAAAAACAATACTATGGTATACCTGACCTACCTGATTCTTTTCGCCTTAATAAGTATCTGAAAAAGATTGTTTTTTGGTTATTTTATAAATCTTTATGAAGTGGTAGGCGGAGTGAACCTGGTGTTTAGACAACTTTTTTGCCTCGACACAAAATATAAAAAAAATATTTCCTCGAATGGGGATCGAACTTACAACCTTTCATGTTTACAGTCAGACGTGGTGCCACTGTGCCACGACTGGCTTCAAGCAAGTGTAATATATGGTCTGTACAAAAAAAAATATAAATAGTTAAAAAATAATTATAATTATATTTCTTGTTCTAGTATTGGACTGTGTAGTCTCCGGTTGGGACGACTGGTCAGAATGTGATACAACGTGTGGCTCAGGTAGCATGGTTCGAAGCCGGCGTATAATACAAGCACCGGCGCACGGCGGCCGTCATTGCCCATCACTAGTTCAACGTAGAGCCTGCCAAGCCCACCACGGATGCAATTCTGATAGTGATGTGCCTTTGCGAGGTTAATTTATAAAACTATTTTATATAAATATACTACTATACTATACTATAACTTCATGCTTTATCCCTAGTGGGGTAGTCAGAGAGAACGGAGCGCCAAACGCTACGGTCTCTACATACCTCTTTCGCCTCGTCCACTGTCGTCAACCTCTTCATACATGCCCTCCGTCCTCATGCTTTTTACGTGCCCTTCCTCCAGTATCTTCGATACTGTGTTTTTGAAGGTCAACCGAGGTCTCCCCCTACCTCTCTTACCGCTCAATTTTCCATCATAAATCTTCTTTGCCATTCTTTCATCACTCATTCGTTCGACGTGCCCAAACCAGCTGAGCATGTTCTTCTTCATCCTCACCGTGACATCCTCGCTAGTACCTCCCATTCTGTGTACCTGTTAATTGCGGATTCGATCAGCTAAGCTGACTCCGCATATCCTACGAAGAGATCGCATCTCCACAGCATTCATCTTTTTGTCATTCTTCTTCTGTAATACCCACGTTTCGCTGCCGTATAACAGAGTCGGTACCAAAACTGCATTGTGTACGGCCAAACGCGCAGCTGTGCTGACGTTTCGCCGTCTCATCAATGCAGCTAAGGCCCCGTTAACCTTGTTACTGGCAGCAATACGCCTTTCCACATCCATCTCGTATCTTCCATCTCTACTGAACATACTTCCCAAGTATACCACTTCATTTACTTGTTCTAATATCTTACTATTTACACTGATCTTGCATTCCGTCCTTTCTTCATCTCTTTTTTATATAAAATAACAATAAATTTAATATTTTTTGGTCGATTGTGAATAATAAAAGATAAACACCACAACAACGATAAATACGTATTATATATATTCATTTTCATTTCATAACTTGAAGACTATAAATTAAACTAATTTGTTTATGTTTTAAAACTACAATGATCACGAATTCAACGAAAAAATATTTTAAATATTTAAAAATAAATGTATATATTCGAGGCCGGTCGTGGCGCAGCGGCACGAGGTGTGACTGCAAAACCGACTGGTTGTGGGTTCGATCCCCACTCGAGGAGATGAAATATTTACTTAAATTTATATTTCCATTTCTTCGCTCTGGTGTCGAGGTTAAGCGCGGCGTTGAGTTCTGCCACTCAACACGCAATGCCTCCAGAATTCGGCAGAAAGTGGGGAACGGAGTGTCTTAACACTAGGTTCCCTCTGCCTACCCTGCTGTGTGCGGGATACAGCGTGAAGCTAAAAAAAAAAATGTATATATTATAAAAAAATGTATTTGGCAGAGGAGTCTGCTATGATCCTGCCGGGCGGCTTATCTGTGAGCCGGCATTCTAATGAAACAGTAGATATTAGGAAGAATCTGCGCCTGCGCAACCCTGACGATCCTGAGTCCAATTCTCATAGAGAGTAAGTATGACTTTCGATAACTATTATTGTTTTTATCTTCACACTGCATCCTGCATATAAGGAGTAGGTAGCGGGTTTGTAGTGTTAAAACACTATTTCCCACTTCTCGCCCATTTTTAGAGATTTTGCGGGATGAGTGGTGGAATTCAAAGTCGTGATATTTTTTTTATAACAAATTATAAATATTTTAAATATTAAAATATAAACAGTATTTTAAAAAACGCTGAGGATATCGTCACGGAGCTAAACAGTATCTGGCTGTACGCACGATAGTTGTGGGTTCGACTCGGTTTCTCGCTTTTGTAAACTAAAACGTGACTTTGAATTTTGCTACTCCACATTTTAGTATCCGAAAATAGACAACTGAAAATGAAGCAAATCAAAAAGAGAGAGATAGAGAGATGCTTAAGCTTAAGCATTTCCAACTATATACATAATTACTTAATTTTTCTTCTTTTTTAAGGTTAGTTTTTTTTAGCTTCACGCTGTTCAGGGTACAAGCACACCAGGGTAGGTAGAAGAAACCTAGTGTTATGACACTCCATTCCCCTTTAGTACCAAATTCTGGAGATAATGTGTGTTGAGTTACAGAACTCAACCCCGCGCTTTGTCTCAACACCGGAGCGAACAAATGAAAATATTAATTCTCCCAAACGGGAATCGAACCTGTCGCTTTTACAGTTACACGCTTGTACATTTGCTCCACGACTGTTCTCTAGTTGTATGATAAAAATAATAATAAAGTGTAATTATTGCAGGTACTGCGTCCAGTTCGAAGTGACCAAAGTGTCAAAGGCGTGTCACACAGACTCAGATTACAAGGCGCTTCGTGAAGGTAATATTAATACCATTGTACTTGTGCTTTACACGGCTTTGCCTTTATTTGTTCGTATTTTTACATTCCAGTTAATATTTTTGATAGGTTTATGTGTGCGTGCGTCGTTCTTGACAAATGGTGTTTTATATTACAACAATAATTTTATTATTTATTTTGTTTGAAAAAATCGCTTTTTAATTTTTGGGATTTTTTTTTAATTGTATTAGGCTTTTATAGAGTAGTTAAAACTGTGGTTTCATTTAAAGTCGTGATGACACTTCCATCCTGTATATTCAATTATAATTCTTTTACTATGATTGCATATAAGATTGGAAAATATAATTTGCAATTAGGTGCTTACTTTTGTAATCATATCTACATCTCACCTTTTGTGGACATTGGATGACAGCTCTTAATTTAATATAATGTCAAAAAATCACTATATATAATTTTGTTTCATACAGAAGATATTAAAATTAAATAAAAAAAGGTTTTTTTATTTTTAACAAAAAATAACAAAGTTATAATATAATTTACAGCTTACCTATTACAAGGTGAAGTTTTACTGGTTACAAGATAAAATGTGACAGTGGTAGGCAGAAGGAACGTAGTGTTAAGACACTCCATTACCTACTTTCCGCCGAACTTTCGAAAAGCGAGTACCAGAACTAAGAAATAAAAATAATAATAAATAATAATTAATTTCCCCGACTAGGAATCGAATCCACAACCGTAAAAATCTTAATTGATTTATTTTTTACCCTAGGTAATACAGTCTGCGTGATGTGCGAAACGGCAGCCCTGCGTCGGGACCTCAACTGGCGGTGCGGGGGACACGGGGTGGCGGGTCACGCCACCCGGTTCTACGCTCTGGTCGCCCCACATTGCCACGGAAAATGGATTCGAGCCAAGGAAAACCTAGATAGAAGGAGCGACTGCTGCTCTAATCCAGATTTCATTTTTGTATAAGCTATGTTGTTGTGAAAGTAAAAATAAACGGATTATTTCTATCATTTATAAAGTGGTATTCGCCAATTAAGAAAAACAAATATTTTTTTTGAAAACGTATAAAAATGTGGACGTAGCGGGAGTTGAACCTGCACCTCTTGGATACTGTTTAAATTCCGCTACATTATATTTTTTATACGTGTTATAATAGTATAATAACGAGTTGATTAAAAGGTTCTTCCACCTGATTGATATAAGTACACGCTTCTCTAAAGAAGATTGTCTACATGATTTTATTATATAGATGTATCCAAATAGTTTCCATACAAAATCATGAAACGCACTGTTTTTTGTATCTAAGGTTATCATTATATTTTTTTATATATATGCATCAAACTGGAATGTAACCTACGATTTTTTTTTCATTTAGTAATATAGATACATTGAAATAAAACTATATACATACCAGCACCCCTTTCAAAATATTTTTTCTTATGTTTATAATTTCGCAGTTCCATTTCGATTTTGTTTGGTTGGAGTAAATGATGTATGTGGTATATATTTTTGGTATAAAGCCATATAAGAATTAGTGACTCATCGTCTGAGCAGCCATGATTACCTTCTCTCTAGTAATCAGAAATATATGTCTATATTTTTTTTTTCACTTTCACAAATTATCCCGCGTTTCTGGGTAGGCCAGAGAAACCAATGTCAAGACATTCCGATCTCCGCTTTGCACTCTAATTCATTGGAACTAAACGCCGCGCTCCTAGTTCCAATGAATAAGCGCAAGCGTTGAGTGGCGGAGCTGTACGCCATGTTTTGCCTAATCAGAATTCGTCGTTCCCTTGAGCACAACAACGCTGGCCCACTCCATAACATTTTCCTTTCGTACCTTTATATAATATATATGTATCTTTTAGCTTCACGTTGTATCCCGCATATAAATCCGTTCCCCTTAAGACACTTCCGTTACTAACTTCCCGAGACGTTGCGTGTTGAATGCGGGAACTCAATGTCGCCCTTTGCGCCATTACAAGACCAGAGCGAGAAATTAAAATATTAAGAGTCCTGAGGCCAGTCGTGGCGCAGTGGCACGAAGTGTGACTGTAAAACCGACTGGTTGTGGGTTTCATCCCCACTCGAGGAGATGAAATATTTACTTAAATTTATATTTCCATTTCTTCNTGTTGGCAACACGATTCTTATTCATTCTACCCTACAACTTATTTGTTAGCGATCGTATAAAAGACCGCACGGACATTGTACGGGCAGTCTTGGCTCTGGTGTGGCTCGGAGCACTACTCGTGCTCTGCCACTGACTAACCTCGACTATTCGGATAATTGATTATTTAGTTAATCAATTATTATCGTAATTATGAATGTGGTTAACACCTATTTGTAATTGCACTGGGCTGGAGCAGTGAAGGCGAGTGTTGATATATCGGAAAGGGTACCCTGAAGCCTACACCTGTGGTCGCAAGTCCCAGGCACTGCTTCAAGCCTGTTTGTCCGACACGACTGTTCTACTGACTGACTACCTTCTTATTATTTATTATGCTTTGCTGAGTGTTTGTCCATCTGTCATGTGTTCACATGTGAGTAGAACCAAATGCCAGGATATGATCGGAGGTTCTACTCGTTTATTATTTACGCCCACCACTCGGTCGTTCTCCGACATATATATATGTATGTATGTATGTATGTATGTATGTATATATGTATATAACATATCAACCATCTGTCCATCCATAACAGATCACGGTACGTTAATAATAGTTAATTAATTAATTGCTTAATCAAACACAACTAGAATACATTCGACGCGAACCAAACACAAAGCGTAATTGATTGACACAACGACTTGGTTATTATGTAAACTGGGGAAGATAATTAAATGTGTTCTGTAGGTTTAATTATGGATACAGGTTCAAATCTCAGTTACATCAAGATACAATTTTTCCTATTATTAATATTATATGAGGTCGGTGAGGCCGGTCGTGGCGCAGCGGCACGAGGTGTGACTGCAAGATCGACTGGTTGTGGGTTCGATCCCCACTCGAGGAGATGAAATATTTACTTAAATTTATATTTCCATTTCTTCGCTCTGGTGTCGAGGTTAAGCGCGGCGTTGAGTTCTGCCACTCAACACGCAATGCCTCCAGAATTCGGCAGAAAGTGGGGAACGGAGTGTCTTAACACTAGGTTCCCTCTGTCTACCCTGCTGTGTACGGGATACAGCGTGAAGCTAATTTATTTATATTTTTTTATATGAGGTCAGTCGTGGCACGAAATATGACTGTAAAATCATTCTGGATCATTCTGGATTTGAATCGCCGACATTTGCTGTAAATAGACAGTAATGTAAGAGATTTTATTTTAAAACAAAACATTACATCATATAAGGAATATCTATACTGTAGTATAAAACGGGATCCATTGTGAAAATTAAAAGCTTTGTTAAAATGATATAACAAAAATATGTAGGTCTCTTTTTTTTTTGAAAATGAATGCTGTTGGTGTTTCAATTATTTTAGTGAAGTAACATTTTGTATGTACCAAATTTTATTGTTTTAATTTTGGACAATCTAAAAGCATATATATGTATATATATAAGAAAATGAATATATAAAAATGTAAGGACTGCAAACACGGCTGCTGTTGCTATGGGTTCGATGCCCATTCCAGGGATTTAATTATTTTTCTTTCTCTTGTAAAAAAGACATTCTACTACCATGTTTTAAATTCGAGAGGAAAGTGATGGACGAAGTGTCTTAACACTCTGTTCACTCTGCCTATCCTGCTGTGGGAAAAAGTCAAAGTCAATTTTACCTTAATTATTTTACCTTTACTGTATACTTTGAAACTTTTAATTTTCCCTAAGAATAGGACTCCCTAAGAATATATTATAATAATTAATTTCACTTAGCTCTAGAATTTTGTAAATAATAATTGTTTTATTAACAAATAACAATTAATAATAAAATTGTAATGGATTTGGTTCTTATATTATTTAGATAATAGAATAGTTTTATAGAATATAATAATATTGATGAGACTACGAAAAATTGTGAAAACATATCTACGACTAATGTTGTAAATAAAATGTAATAAATGCATCAAAATTAATATGTTTTTTATTTATTATTGTTCACCCATAAATTTATTACTGTTTTCTGTACGTTTTGCAAAAAGACCCGAAACCGTGTCTCTTTGTAAAGCTTTACGCTGCAGCCCGCACGCAGCAGGGAATATGAGTTTAAATATAGATTTAGTTTTGTAGAAGGAGCAGCTCAATCAGTAGAAGCGAGGTCTAATTTAAAAATTCTTCTTAAATCTATACTTGTGCACACAGTACACAAATTCCTCAACCTTTACTTACTTTGGCTTTGCGTAGAGACGTCTCCTCGCTGTGCGTTCTNGACTCCCTAAGAATATATTATAATAATTAATTTCATTTAGCTCTAGAATTTTGTAAATAATAATTGTTTTATTAACAATTAACAATTAATAATAAAATTGTAATGGAATTTGGTTCTTATATTATTTAGATAATAGAATAGTTTTATAGAATATAATAATATTGATGAGACTACGAAAAATTGTGAAAACATATCTACGACTAATGTTGTAAATAAAATGTAATAAATGCATCAAAATTAATATATTTTTTATTTATTATTAATCCATAAATTTATTGCTATTTTCTGTACGTTTTGCAAAAAGACGCGAAACCGTGTCTTTTTGTGAAGCTTTACGCTGCATTCCGCACGCAACAGGGAATATGAGTTTAAATATAGATTTAGTTTTGTAGATGGAGCAGCTCAAACAGTTGCAGCGAGGTCTATTTTAAAAATTCTCTTTAAATGTATACTTGTGCATATAGTACGCAAGTACCTCATCCGTCAACAGAAGGGGCTCATGCTAAAAAGTTTCTAATCTCTCCATATTTATCCCGCCTTTTGATAAATATTGCACTCTATATCCCATTTCCATATATTAAAGTTTATCCAACAAAAAAGAAATAAAGTATTTATTTAAATTTATGTTCTTAAATTTATATTTCTTTGCTCTGATGTCAAGGCAAAGGCGCGGCGTTGAGTTCCGCCACTCTACAAGGAACGGGGTGTTTTAATAATAGATCCTCCACCTAATCTACGCGGGAAAAAGCGGGAAGCTGCTTTTTTTCAACCTATAATAATGAAAATATAGATGCGCTACAACTTTATAAGCTGAGGGCTTAGGCCGATCTTTTCTGTCTATCCCTTATTGTTCTGATCTTATTCGAATCGTAACAACGCGTCATGTTTATTCGTCAAAAGCCAGTAGTAGCACAGGGGTAAACCCGATAGGTTGTGGGTTCGATTCAGACAATAGGAAATAAAATATTTCATATTTAATTTATTATTTAAAATATTTATTTTATTTAAAATATTTCATTTTGGAAATGTTTTATTTCCTAGCTCTGGTAACGAGAATAACGAGACAAAAAACGTGTCTTAATGAAAACAGAGTGTCATAACAGTAGGCTCTAGTTCCCTCTGCCTACTGTGCTAAATGCGGGATACAGCGTGAAAATAAAACAAATTTATATTTTAATGAAAAACAACATACACACACAACACAACAACAATTTTAATTCGTTTCACATACCCATTGTCGTTAAAAAGCAAAAAGGTATTAATATTACCCACCGTCCCTCCTTACCTGTAGCTCCTCGTTACCTGTAATCTTTATCAATAACAATAACGATATTTTGAAAGGTAATATAAAAGCGTCTTTCGAGTAATCGCGCCGTTGATCCAATATAGATGCAAATTTACAGAAATTGTATTCCGGAAGGCACTTCTTCGAATTCTGGAGGAATTGCGTGTAGAGTGGCAGAACTCAACGCCGCGCTTTACCTCGACACCAGAGCGAAGAAATGAAAATATGAGTGGGGATCGAACCCACAACCAGTCGGTTTTACAGTCACACTTTGTGCCGCTGCGCCACGACTGGCCTCAATCAGAGCCAAATCAAATCAGAACCTTTGTCTTAAATATTTATTTACATATAATTAAATATTTATTTACATTTATATTTTCATTTCTTCACTCTGATGTCGAGACAAAGCGCGGCGTTGAGTTCCGCCACTCAACACGCAATGCCTCCAGAATTCGGCAAAAAGTGGGGAACAGAGTGTCTTAACACTAGGTTCCCTCTGCCTACCCCTCTGTGTGCGGGATATATCGTGAAGCTGATAATTATAATCATATATAATATAGTAATACTCGTAAACTCGAGAAAATGTAATATTTTTTAAACATTTTTAAAGTCTTATTTTACACATTAAGAAAGAAAAATACTTATTTAGAAAACGTATAAAAATTTGAACGTAGCGGGACTCGAATCCGCGCCTTCTGGAATCCGGCCAGGCGCTAAGTTATAACAAGCGTATAAAAATTTCGACGTAGCTCGATGAGAACGTATGGCGTAGTTAAATTTACATACATTTCAACGAAAAGCTGAATAAAACAAAATTCCAACAGATTTAAATTACAATTTATAAGTGTATAACTGAATAGATAACTCAAGTAATTAATCATTAATCCTTAAATTTAAATAAACATTTAAATAAATATTCATATAAATCAAGCAGGCGAAGCCGCATGATGGCCGCTAGTATATAAAAAGGCAACAAGGAAAAAACACTTGAAACGTAATGTTACTTTTAATACAAAAACGCTATTCTATATTTGTTTCATTTTCTTGCTGTATTTCGTATTGCTAAAGATAGTCAAAGAGAATATAATTACACTTTATTTTTCACTTCTCACATTTACGGAAAAAGCGTGAAAAATCAACACTGCGTTTTGACTTATTAAATAGAATATAGTAAAATGTAACACTTATTATGAACAAAGAATTTGCTGAATAGAAGATCAAATGTTCAAAAACATCTTTTTTTTTCATTTCTTTCCAAATTGGTCCATTCAAATAAATTGAAATAGATTTTTAAAATTGAGTTTTAATTACCGCTTTGATGATAAAAACGTGGTCTTGTATTTCACTGTTGAAAATATTGAAAAGGCAACGTCTGAATGTGGACGAAAAGCGGATAATAGTGTTTTGACACTAGATTCTCTCCGCGTATAAATAAACAAAAAGTCGAAATAATGTTACGTGATCAATTAGGAGGAGGAACTTAATGTCAGTAATACTGACTGTTAGGTTTTGAAAAAAAAGAGGGTTGTTGATAAATAAATAATGGTATAAAATCGACCAGTGTTAGGTGTTAGGTCTTTTAAAAAATAAAGAGGGTAGTTAATAAATAAATAATGTATAAAAGCGGTACACATCGTATTGGATGGGCAGGCACACTCCGGTACACCTCGGAGGAGAGAGCGGACATATTGGCGAGATACCTGGCGGCGCAGTTCCAGCCCAACCCCAGTGAGTGCCCGGACCTCCATGCCGAGGTCGAAGAAGAGGTGAAAGCGCTGTTGGTTTCACTTAGAACCCTCACAACACCAGCTCCACCAGTTTTCTCCCCCTCATCTGTCAAGAAGGCGATCCGGGGCCTGAAGCCCAGGAAGGCCCCTGGGATTGACGGAGTGACGAACAGTGCCCTAAGGCACTTGGACAGTAGGACCATAGCCGCGACGGCCAGACTCTTCAACGCCATTCTGCGCTTGGGACATTTTCCCCTAGCATGGAAAGAAGGTCTGGTCGTCATGATCCCGAAGCCCCGAAAAAACCATCGGAAACCAGAAGGGTATCGGCCGATTACCCTATTGAACACCCTAGCCAAACTGTTCGAGAGGATGTTACTACCGCTCCTCCAGCCGCACCTATATCCGCGGCCCGAACAGTTTGGCTTCAGAAGTGGTCACTCAACGACGCTCCAAGTGGCCCGCGTTATCCATTTCGCAGCAGCAGCAGAAAACAGGAAGGAGAGTGCAGTTGCAGCCTTCCTGGATGTAGCCAGCGCCTTCGACCGCGTCTGGCACCCAGGCCTACTACTGAAGACTCTTCGCGCCGGTACCCCCCCTCACATCGTGTTGGTCCTCGCCGCCTTCCTTCACGGCAGGACCTTCCGCGTCAGAGTGGAGAGTGCCGTTACATGCAGCCACCTGATCGCCGCCGGGGTACCACAGGGCAGTATACTATCACCTGCCCTGTATGCCTGGTATACGGATGATATCCCAGTAGAGCAGGGCTCGATGTTGGCACTCTATGCCGACGACATCGCCCTGCTCTCGAAGAGTCTCAACCCGGACCACGCCGCCGCCAAGCTCCAGCGTGCACTTGACTTGCTGCCTGACTGGNTGAGATCCAGTCTGCCGCTCAGAACGAAGCTGGCCCTTTACAAGGCCTACGTGAGACCAAGGCTCACCTATGCGACACCGGCCTGGTATGCGCTTGCAAATGCGCGCCAGCGCAAGGCCCTGCAAGTGCTCCAAAACATCGCCTTAAGACATGTTACCAGGCTCCTTACTTCGTAAGGAACACCACGATTCAGAGAGACCTCAAAATAGAGAGCCTGGAGGAGCATATCGGCCGGCTCGCACACAATGCGTTCAGCCGGGCCGATATTTCGGATCACCTGCACTTGCAGAATATCGCGCCGTGGCACACCAGGCCACCCGACCGGAAGCGCCTACCAAGGGATGTCCTTACCCCTCCAAACTCCGCCTCCTGAGCTGCTCCCTCGGTCGCTGGTCGTCTAAGCTGGGCCTCTCACGGGAAACCGTGAGTCTCACCCGGCTGGGCTGACCGCCTAGGGAGCACCATAGCTCATCCCATAACACGCTATCTCCATCCTTCCCCATCTAAATCTGTCCTGTAACAGTTTTACCCGATTTCCCCCTTGGCTCCCAGGCCATACCCCGATGACGCAGGCATATTAATGCCCGCCGTGAGAGACCACAGCCGGAGGGCTCATTGCCCTGATGCTGTTTCCCGGATCCCCGGAAGAATGAAATCCCCGACACGGACTTCACTTCTCCTTCCAGTGGTATTCTGAACGGTTGTACAAAGATATCATCTAACTTCACCGCGTTCCGAGTATGAAGGAAGATCTAACGAGTCAAGACTGCCTGCCTAGGCCCACGCGCCCCGCTTCGTTATATGTAGATGATGTAACATTAAATAATAGTATCTAAAGTCGGCCTAGTTTCTTTTGTTTTTATTTAACGTTTATTTTACAGCATTCGTAGATTCTAATTAATTAATTTACGACTACGTAAACAGATGTAATGATTAAATAACTTGATAAGTATTTATTTATATCCTCAAAGAATTATGATCACGTTTTTGTTCGAGAATTAATTTGAACAAAATACACACAATAAGATAAAAATTACAATCACATATGATATCGTAAATATTTATATAATTGAGTATATTTAATATTTATAGAATTTTTTGTTTAATAAGTAGCTAGCTATATGAATAGTAATAACAAGAAAGCATATTTTATGCATTTTTTAATTATTTGAAATTTGAGAAACTAAAAAATCTTTTTAACCTAACTATTACCATATCGACGAACGATCGAAAAATATTCAAAATGTTTAAAATTACACTTTAATACCACATTAGTATCAACATTGCACTGTTGATAGTAATTTAAAAATAGTTATACTACGGGGTACCTTTATATACAATGCTTAAAGCTGTTTTTTTGACACAATATAGAATAACATATTCTATGGAGGAGTGACACATTCTTTTTATTCTTTCAAAATAATAAATAACTATATTCTTTAGAGTTTCAGTTCTCGCATTTAGGTCTCTGATATCCTCATAGTATGTGCTATAATTAAGCCATATTTTATATAATAATATATCGATATAAATAATAGTAATACAAAACATAGAAAAGAAAAGGAAAAACGCAGCAACATCATATTTTTTCTTTCTTTCGTGATTGAAACGTAATAAAAAAATTGCATAGTATTCAGTATAAAATAAAGGTTAGTTTATAAAATATATTTGATACTTCCATGCCATGATTATTTTATGTATTTTTTTATGTAGGGGAGAGGGGGGTAGCTTAGAACAGGGGCACC
>JAAIXJ010001197.1:1720-13983 GCA_013403705.1 Heliconius hermathena | reverse complement strand
TGCGAACTGTTATAGCGACATTAACTATGTCGTGGCTGATACCGTCTAGCAGTAAGCTCGCGATACGTAAGCTGTGCTTGTATGGCGTTGGTCATTGATATATTGTATACCACTTCTACGACTTGGTATACGACTAGTAGGGGTGTGGTGCTATTTTATGTCCCAGCTCGGTGTATGTAGTAGTGTCCGCCTGTCTCATACGGGTGTGTGGTGCTATTTTATGTCCTGGAACTTTGGTGTATGTAGTAGTGTCCTCCTACGGTTCGAGACACGACTGTGGGGTGTGTGCCGTTCGTTCGTTCGTTCCGACGACTTATATTGATCTGACAAATCAATCAACATCACGAATCACCATTCTAATACAATCTTAATATAAACAAGCGTAACAAGTACCTTCGGAAAGATCACACATAAACGTCTCGGAGAGATGTGTATAAGAGACAGGTATGTAGTAGTGTCCGCCTGTCTCGTACGGGTGTGTGGTGCTATTTTATGTCCTGGAACTCTGGTGTATGTAGTAGTGTCCGCCTACGGTTCGAGACACGACTGTGGGGTGTGTGCCGTGCGTTTATTTAACATATCGGCCGCCTAGCGGTAGTGCGTTCGTTCCAACGACTTATATTGATCTCACAAATCAATCAACATCACGAATCACTATTCTAATACAATCTTAATATAAACAAGCGTAACAAGTACCTTCGG
Source organism: Heliconius hermathena (assembly GCA_013403705.1). Classification (NCBI taxonomy): domain Eukaryota; kingdom Metazoa; phylum Arthropoda; class Insecta; order Lepidoptera; family Nymphalidae; genus Heliconius; species Heliconius hermathena. The sequence continues at coordinate 13,281 of JAAIXJ010001197.1, read as the reverse complement.
AAAGATCACACACAAACGTCTCGGAGGGTTCAACGATGACTGTAAAGCCACGGTCTGGTCGGAACTCACGGTGTAGGGGCGGGGCGGTGCCCGTACTCTTTCTTCCTTTTATTATAACTAGTTCGCAGTTATAGTGGAGAGGAAGATAGGACGCGCTCTTGGCTTTTCTTCGGACGAGCTTCGAGTTATGACAATGTCATATTGTCGAGTTTCCAGTTATCTAAATAACTGACACAAGAACAACTTCTGATGGCAAATATCTTATTAAAGCGATACCTTCTAATGGCATAAATAAAATTCTCAACACTGTTACCTCTGAATCTCTAAAAGATTTTGGGTTCTTCACGATCACAACTATAAACGGTTCTAACCACTAGACACATCACGAGCCAAGGCATTATTTATTAAATAATATTCTCAAAGGAGTTTGAGATATCAATTACAACACCTGTACCCCTGCGTTACAATTGGCTTTACTAGATTTGAGAAATTAAAAACAATTATGTTATCAAAATTATTAGACATTTTTGTATACTAGGGACCACTTAATAACTGATTTGAATCAAAAAACTGGTTTCATCCATCCAATATATAGAAGATATCAACGTATCAATACGTTGTTTGGTGAGGACAAAAATATATTTTAGTTTTTGCAATAATATAATTAAATTGCTTGTTTTAATTACTTGTCTTAAACTTCATAACATCTGTTATTTCGATTAATAAATACTTTTTTTAATTAAGACATTCACAAAAAAATATATACTCAAACTTTACACGTAAAGTTACTTTATAAAAAACTAGCGGCCCGCCCGTGGCTTTGGCCGCTTGAACTACATAATTATTTATTTAATAAACAAAATTGACTAAATATATTATTGAATAAACAAAATTGACTGACAACTATTATATAAAGACGTTTAATATTTTTTATTACTTAATTCTGTAATCTTCAAATATGTTTTTTTTTACTACATTACCGTAGTTTCTTTTTTGTTTTTTGATTTTATTTTAATTGATACACAAAGCAAATTATTTATTATACGTGTTATTATATGTTTTTGTAACTTTACGTTCTTTTTACCTATGTTATGTACGTCTCATCATAATTTTAAAATTCTGTTAAATGTGCTGATGTGAATAATTTAATTTACTGCTTCAGAAACAGCCTTAAATGTTAAATTATTGATTTAGGTAAGGATTCATAATATTCCTTATAAAATGATTGCATAGTAATTCCTGTACAGTTTTTAAATTAGTTACATATATTATTATAATAGCTGAATGTACAATTGGTAAATATGTAGTTATTACAGAGTACACGTAAAAAGGATGTTTTTAGGAATTTTTATATAGATTTATTTCAAACGAACGAACGAACCTAAGAATCTATGTATTTACTTGATATTTATTTGAAGATCAAATCTTTCTTTATCTCTGTGTTGAAATTAATTGCGACTTAAACTTAACTGTTATTATTTATGAAGGTAATCTTCACAAACAATTCAATTTTGTTTACTTTATTGTTTGTACTAAAAACAACGGTTTTTTGAAAATATATAAGTTTATTTCAGAAAAAATGACCCTAGCATGTACATATATATGTAATATAGTAAATATATAATTATATATTTACTATAGTTCATCGGTCTTATTCATACAAAGTTATGGAACAGATAAAGTGTTCTATAAACTCGCTATAAGAAAAACGTCAAAAAGTCGTATTCATAACAGCATTTTAAACAGCTCTATAAGCCTATTATAAAGTTATAGAGGCAAAGACCCTACTATAGCCGTTCTGTAAAATAAAAAATGGCCGATTCTCGACAGCTGATCATTGAAAATGACATTTGATGTACACAAAATATTATAAATAACCTGTTAATATAGTTAATACAACTCGCATTAATCCAATCCATAAAAAATTGCTTAAGTTGTGCTAATTTGCCACTTTTATGATTAAAATGGAAGCTTTATAAAGCATTGATGCTTTGGAAACGATGGTAGGAATTGTAGGAACAGTTCGCATCGAAGAAGGATTTATAGAAGCAGGAGTAATTCATTTTCCTTGAACAACGAAATCTACTGTGATTTCATAGTAAACTTGGTGTGTGAAGATCTTTAATTACATTATAGATGCTAATAAAAACAAAAAATAATATAAAATAAGATATAAACTATGAAAAAGACGAAATTCAACAAAAATACTCCATAAATTAAAATCTTAAAAGTCGCGTAAAAGATAGTCGTAGGATGCGTAATTTTGACTTACATAGGTATTATATTTCAAAAACGGTGATACTTGTCTTAATGACATGTACACCTCACGCAAGCTTCTATCGACCAATGAGATGTCTTAATCGCAAAAACATGGATTCATGATATTTACAAAGAGAAAGAGAGAACAATATTTATAAAACGGATGCGTAAACTTTACGCAGCCTATCTTTCTAGGGTTAAACAAACAAACAAACAAACTTTTCCGCTATATATTATAAAAGTATAGATGTAAATCGTTTTGTGTTTTGCTTAGGGTGACTTTCTTTGGATATTAATTTCAATTTTATTTTGTTAGTGCAATGTTATAAATGCTAAAATTTAATGAAATACTAAAAGGATAGAATAATTCGAGTTAAGCCTAAAAAATCTATTATTATAGTTTTGTCATTACTTTATTATTTTCGTTGATATTAATCATTACGAATAAAAACTAAATTGAGGCTAGTCGTGGCGCAGGGGNTTAGAATTAAGTGCAACTTATCTATTTTTTTCTGGACTATAATAAAACAATAAAAAAGTGTGTCCGTACGTGAACTTTTATCTCTAAATAGTAGTTGAACATAAATCTATAATTCTATAACTTTGTCAGTTTGTATAGGTTAAATTATAATTAATAATATAGGCCGCTGTCGCGTGCGTTTTGCTTAGGGTGACTTTATCTGGATATTAATTTCAATTTTATTTTGTTAGTGCAACATTATAAATGCTAAAATTATAATATATGAAATACTAAAAGGATAGAATAATTCGAGTTAAGGGATAAAAAATGTATTATTATATAATAGTTTTGTCACTACTCTATTATTTTCGTTGATATTAATCATTACGAATAAAAACTAAATTGAGGCTAGTCGTGGCGCAGGGGCACAAAGTGTGACTGTAAACGCGACAGATTATGAGTTTTATTCCCAGTTGAGGAAATTAAATATTTAATATTTTCATTTCTTAGGGGCACCAAGTGTGACTGTAAACGCGACAGATTATGAGTTCTATTCCCAGTTGAGGAAATTAAATATTTAATATTTTCATTTCTTCACTCTGGTGTCGAGACAAAACGCATTGTTGAGTTTCACCACTCAACACGCCATGCCTTCAGAAGTCGGCAGAAAATACGGAACGGAGTTTCTTAACTCTAGTTTCCCTTATCCTACCCTACTGTGTGCAAGATATAGCGTGAAGCTAAAAAACATCAATGAACATATAAAGTGGAAATAGAGTGAAAACACATATAAGGATAAATAAATCATTAATAAGGCTTAAAATGTTTTCTCACGTTATTATAGCTTTTACTTTTATTTTCTCAATTTCGAATTTTAAAACTTTGTCCGAGTCAAAGTTCAACAATGCCGTAGACTGACAGGTATAAATACCTACGATTTAAGCTCTTGGCGAGACTAACTGAGGAAACCGCGTCGAACGCGCGGCGGCACCTAGCGCACTGTAAGTAAATCTAAAAAAATATCTTAACATGGAGAATGCTGAACTATATCACAAAAGTAATGCCTTACCAAAAAAAGATGCATTGCAATGTTTAGAAGAATATGCGCAGAAAATTAAATGGAAAAACCATGGGAATACAGTTTTAGATATTGGTAGCGGAGATGGAAGTGTTACAACAAATATACTTACAAAATTTTTACCTAGTAATTGTACTAGAGTAGTGGGAAGTGATAAAAGTGAAAGAATGGTAGAATTTGCAAACAAAATCTATGCGACCAACCTTATTAGCTTTACCACCCTCGACATAGAAGGTGACTTACCTGACGAGTTCCGAGAAAAGTTTGATCTCGTTTTTTCTAATTACGCTCTACATCGGATAACACAGCAAGAGTGAGTACTTAAATAAGTTTTACATTTTATTACACAAAATATATATTTAATACACAAATAATAAAAACCGGACTATGGGAAATAACTAGAGGAAAAACAACCACCGCCACCATTATATTAATCGTGATAGACTATTTTTAACAGACTTTAAAAGAAGAGGTTCTCAATTCGAACGAAAGATATTTTCTTTGAAATTAATTTTGCTCAAACCTATTTTTATTTAAAGTTTTTACTGAATTTATTTATTTATCTGTTCTTTATTGCACGCATTTTAAAAAAAAACATGTATAAAAAGCGGGCTTAACGCTAAAAACATTATCTACCAGCCAACCTTGTCGGATAGGAACTGGTTGAGTAGGTGAGCTCAATCAAATTTAAATGAATGGAAGAATTTGCAACAAAAAAACATTAGAATACAATATATTATACACAAAATATAATGTCTTACAATACAAGAATATACTATAAGTGTATATATATATTATATTTATATATACAATTATTATGAATTAACAAGAATAACTGTTTGATTTGACGTATAAATTATTTTTTTTTACTTTTTTCATCAAAGGAAGAAAATATTTTCATAATCTAAGAACTTTCTTAGAACTATTTCACCGGAAATAACTTCACGATAGAAAAAAAAATATATGCCTCACATATTACATATAGACATATGAATAATACAAGTAATAAATTATAACAAACATATCTGTGCGGCATACAATCTGAAGCAAAAAGTCATCGATTGTTGGTCGCAAGGCGCAATTTCAAATTATAAAACCCATTACAATTTAATCGCCTCATTAAAAATATTAAATGTTTTTTAACACTAACAAATAACTATAAATTAAACATAAGTTGCATATTTAAAATTAAATTAGCTTCACGCTGTATCCCGCACACAGCAGGGTAGGCAGAGGGAACTTAGTGTTACGACACTTCGTTCCCCACTTTCTGCCGAATACTGGAGGCATTGCGGGTTGAGCGGCAGAACTCAACGTCGTGCTTTGCCTCGACACCAGAGTGAAGAAATGGAAATATAAAGTTTAATAAATATTTTATCTCCTCGAGTGGGGATCGAACCCACAACCGTCGCATTACAGTCACATCCTTGTGCCTCTGGGCCACCGCGGCCTCGTTACATATTTTTTTTCGAATAATGGGATATATTATAAATTATACTAGATAAGTCCCCTGACAGGTGTACCAACGATCAAGTCAAGGTTTCCGGAAGCCGCTGGACGCAGGCAGCGTAGAATCTTCGCGGAGATCATTGGGAGAAATGTATGTCCAACGGTGGACGTAAAAAAGTCTATAATGATGATAAATTATCGAAATTTTTCGTAGGCTTAATATTATCGAATGTGTATTAATTCTCTATTCTATATGATATACTTTACTTTGTATGATGTAGAGGAATTTACCGTTTATATGTTTCAGGATAGCATTCACAAATATATACAATTTATTGGCAAGTGATGGTACTTGTCTACTTATATTCTTAGGATACAAGCCCTTGTATATTGTTTATAGAACTTTAGCTCGCCTAAAAAAATGGAAAAATTGGATGAGAGACGTTGAACATGTCGTGTCACCATACCATGATTGTCAGGTAATTAAAAAAATAAATATCATTTCATAAATATTATTTCCTAACTTTTGGACCCCATTTTAAATTGATTTTTAAAGGACCCTGAAAAAGAAATTAAGAAAATGATGACATCTATCGGATTCAGCAATATTGAAGTACGTTGTACTGAAAAATCGCATACATACATCGGCTTGGAGGCTATTAAAAGTAAGTAAATTAATATCTTGAATATAGACATTTGGTTCTCGAATATAAATCGAGGCCAGTTGTGGCGCAGGGGCACAAAGTGTGACTGTAAACGCGGCTGTTTGTGGGTTCGATCGACCCACTCGAGGAAAGGAAATATTTATTTAAATTTATATTTACATTTCTTTGCTCTGGTGTCGAGCGCGGCGTTGAGTCCCCACGTTGACTGAACACGCAATGCCTCCACAATTCGGCGGAAAGTGGGGAACAGAGTGTCTTAACACTAGATGTCCTCTGCCTACGCTGGTGTAAGCGGGAAACAGATTGAAGTTGATTTAATTCTTTTTTAAATATTTGGTATCACTTTTCGTAGGATTGGCTGAAAGTCTTTGTATTCTCCAGTTTTCGTTAGTTTTTAAGACGTTAAGTTCTGTGTTTAACAAAAAAAATGCTCAAAAATGTAACAAATTCAAAAAATATGTAAGTTTCTGTGGCCACCATGGCTTAGTGGCACGGCGTCTTACTATAAACTCGACTGTTTTCGGTTCAATGGAATGAATTATTTAGATTTCCTTGCTCTGGTAACAAAATAAAGCGCGGCATTGAGTAATATGTAAGTTTCTGTGGCCACCATGGCTCAGTGGTACGGCGTTTTACTATAAACGGGACTGTTTTCGGTTCAATGGAATGAATTATTTTGATTTCCTTGCTCTGGTAACAAAATAAAGCGCGGCAATGAGTACCGTCTCTTAAAACCGGTTATCTTTTTGTTTATCTAACCCACCACTGGACTGCGAGTGAGTAGAGAGTAGTAAGCCTGGATTCATAAGGCTTTAAAATACCGCAGGAACTGATAGAAGATTTCTTAGAAGACTTTATGAAGACTGTTAAAGATTTGAAACTCGTAGACTTTGTATACTATAATGAAGAAGATTTAGTCAGAACAAGAATAGACTATCGTCTTATCACAGTATTTGCCCAAAAATAACTAATAGAAATTGTTATATTATATGATATATTACTTATTATAAAATAATTTACTGTATAGTGTATGTATATATGTAGAATTTATTATCTATATATGTATATAATACTAGCGGCCCGCCTGCGGCTTCGCCTGCTTGAACTACATGATTATTGATTTAATAATGTGATTTTTTATTAAATACATTATCCTAAGTTCTACATGGCTTTATTGAATTTTTTTAAGATTTTTGAAGATAATCATCACCAACAATTCAATTTTGTTTACTTTATTGCTTGTACTATAAATAATAGTGCTTTAAAAATATTTAATTTATCATCAGTCAATCAAGACGTTTCGAATGTCATTTTTTAGCCGAAAATCTTTACCAGCGCGATTCAGAAAATGATGTTTTGTGCACAGCGCCATCTGTTGGGCTAAAAGTTAAACTGTAACTGTCGGACAGTTAAATAAAAAATGCCGTTTTTATGTTAAATTTCACTTAATATTTATATAATTACTAATCGTGTAAAATACACTCAAAATTAATAATTTTATTATTATTAATAAAATAGGAATAATTAAAAGTTAATATGAGAGTTACACTGAGATAGCAAAATAATAATTGTCACCGTTACTACTACACTTGATGAGTAAACAATAATGATGGCCGACAATTACGTTACGCCGACGTGTAGGGAGTGAGAAAAGTCTTATTGTGTGAGAGAAACAGGAGACCGGCTTCGTTCTCATCCCTACTTCCGGGGATTAAAAATGATTATATTACTAAAATGGCTACTAAAAAATAGGGGTTGGTGATAAAAAGGTGAAAATTTAGGGCTGTATATATCTTTAATGCGACATATTAAAAAAAAAAATGTCTAAAAATAAAACAAAAATGTTATGGGCGGACAACCCTTATCACTAAAGGGTATGAAAAATAGATGTTGGCCGATTCTCAGACCTACTCAATATGCTCACAAAATTTCATGGGAATAGGTCAAGCCGTTTCGGAGGAGTACGGGAACGAACATTGTGACACGAGAATTTATTTAACATGTATAAATTTTATATGTATCTTTTTGTATATATTATAATTTGTTATTTATTTGTATTCATGTTACTCTTTATTATTCATACACTACCGAGATATCCTATACTATTGTAAGTTTATGTTAAGGTTACCTGTAAGAGATCAATAATAGTGATAAGGTCGCCTTTGCATACTACCTCTATGCGTAAAATGTTTTTTTTTATTTTTTCTGTTATTTTATATTGGTATTCCTATTTCTCTTGAAAATGTTTTATTTCTATCTATATATTTTTCATTTGTTCATCTCCCAATGCCTAATACCAACCTACGATATAAAATAATGCATTATTATACATTATTATTATTATACCTAGATATTATTACTAGTGAAATTAGAAATAGAGTTAAAATGTGAAACTAAGAAGAGTTGAAATGAGAATTGTGAAATTAGAATAGAGTTGAATGAGTTTAGAAAAATAGTTTATCCTATTTTATTCTTACATATGTATTATATAACTTAAGTATATGTTGTTTTAAATTATATTATTGGTCGACTTTATTGCTCAAGGCACACACAATATAAAAAGTACCAAAAAAATATTTTTTTATTTTTAATATAATATTTTTAAGTGTTAATCCACAATTAGGAAAGAAAAATACTTATTTAGAGAACTAAGTAAAAATAAGTAAAAATTTTAACTTAGCGGGACTCGAACCCGCGCCTCAGGAAACAGAACAGGCGTTCTGACCACTAAGCCATACGTTCTGTAACGGGTATACTTTTAAAAATATTATTTAATAAATTGTGCTTTGGCTCGCTTTGTGTCTAGTGGTTATAACTGTTTATAGTTATAATCGTGAATAATTCAAATATTTTAGAAGAGAGAGATTCAGAGGCAACAGTGTTAAGAATTTTATAATATGCCATCAGAAGGTATCGCACTAATAAGATATTTGCCACCAGAAGGTTATTTAGATAACTGGAAACCCGACAACATTGCGTTGTCATAACTCGAAGCTCGTACGTAGGAAAGCCGAGAGCGCGTCCTATCTTCCTCTCCCTTATAACAGCGAGCTAGTTATAATAAAAGGAGGAAAGAGCAAGGGCACTGCCCCGCCCCTACACCGTGAATTCCTACCAGACTGCGGCTACAACATTCTTATTAACCTCTCCGGGCCGTTTGAATATGATCTTTGTGAAAGTACTTGTTGCTTTTTTATATTAAGATTGTATTAGAATGGTGATGCGTTGGGTTAGGTTAGTCAAAGCTCAATCTGTGCGCCTGAATTTCAAAACGTTCCATAGCTTAACTTTATGGGGCACATTTTGACCATTTATTCAAAGACCACAATTACAATTATCACCAAACTACTTCACTGAGATCAACGTGTCGTCCACAACGTTCTTGCAAAATTTTAGAGTGTAGGTTTAACGGCCTAGGAGGAGTAGCATTACAACGAAACCACCATTGACCAGTAAGTCAGTTATTTTTTTAAATATTTTACTCAAAGACGACATAACAGAGATCGGTCTGTAGTTTCCAGAGTCAAATCTATCTCCACTTTTGTAAAGCGGCACTATTTTGCTATATTTCATTAGGTTAGGAAAAGTACCGGAGTCTACACAGTTGTTAAAAATTAAAGCAAATTAAGGTGCAATATTAGGTACTAGCGGACACAGGTGGCTTCGCCCGCTTGTACTATACGAATATTTATTAAATATATTTATTTTAGGGAGTGAATTCTAATAAACCGAGAAACACGTTTTCAATAACATATTTTTAAGAGTCTAAAATTTAAAATTTTATAAAAATAATCATCTGTCCAAATTTCACGTCTTACCTCAGTCAATGGGAACATTTCCTTTTATATACAGAGTGTTTTTGTCAGCTCGTGGGAATCGAACCCACAACTAGTCGGTTTTACAGTCACGCTTTGTGCCACTGCGCCACGACTGGCTTCCTAATATAATAATAATTATTTTTTTTCCAAAAATGTAAACATAATTTTTTCAAACAAAATAAATAATAAAATTATCGCTGTAAAATAAAACGCTATTTGTTAAGGACTACGCACGTACACATAAACCTATCAAAGGGAGACCGTCACACACGCCTCATTCCGCAATCGAGTCGTAGATATTGGCGATAAAGTTCAAAGTTGTTTAACTTTTAGTAGTATTTTTAATAAATTAGATGATTTAAACAAGTTCAGAAGACGGAGGCTGAGTAATGTTATCTGCCTTCGGGTATATCTACATTAAAGTCTCCGCATACAATTAAAGATTTACTATTAAATTTATGAAGAACATCCTCCATTTTCTCTTTAAATAGTTCAACTACCTAAGGGGGGTCAATACACGCATACTTTAATATATCTTTTGAAGTCAATGCAGGACAATTCAATGGAACGTTCGTCGGAGAGAGCTACTGCCTACTATGTCTGGTCGCGATTTACAATGTATGTACTTTCTTACTAGTATAAGCGAGCCGCCGCGGATGGCCTGCTCTGACAAATTTAAATTTTCAATATTTACTACATTTGTTACATTTGAATATTTACTATATTGATAATTTTCAATATTTACTATTGGCCTTAGATCCCATTGCTTTAAACTGTAGGGATCAGTTTTTGCAATGAAACTTACATTTAAGAATGATACACAGAAGACCAAACGGGGCAACAGTATTCCAGTTTGCTGCGAACGTAACAGTAATATAATTGTAATATAGTCTCCACTCTTTTAAATTCACGTGAACATCTCAGCACAAATCCAAGTGATTGATAAGCAGAATCGAGCATTTTATTTACTTGATGGATAAATCTTAGCTGGCTATCAATAATTATGCCCAGGTCATGAATATGGTCAACTTCATTTAATGTCTGTGTACCAATTTTATAACATGTCTGCTTTCTATTTCTCTTACGAGTAAATTTAATGTGACTGCATTTGTCAGTATTTAAGGTCATCTTATTTGTCACACACCATTTTGTAATATTGTCTATGTCTTGTTGAAGTAACAAGCTGTCATTGTTTGTATATATTGTTCTACATAATTTTAAATCGTCAGCAAATATATAAAAATCAGAATATTGAATTATATCACAAATGTCATTTATAAATATGTTGAAAAACAAGGGCCCTAAATTGGATCCTTGAGGTACTCCAGAACTTGCTGTGAATGGCTTTGATGTCATTCCATTTAAAACAACAATAGATTGGCGAGACTTTAAATAACTTTTACACCACTCTAATAAGTATCCTGTAATTCCATAAGCACTTAATTTTGCTACTAGGATGGTATGGCTAACTTTGTCGAAGGCTTTAGAAAAATCTGTATATATCGCATCCACTTGTAAATTTTTGTCAACCTTTTCGCATATGTTATTAACAAAAGACACAAGATTAGTACACGTCGATCTCTTAGTCATAAAAGCATGTTGGTTACAAGATAAGTGGTTCTTGACATGCCCATAAATATGTGCGTAAATAAATGACTCGAAAACTTTAGACATACTTGAAAGAATAGAGATTGGTCTGTAATTCATAATACAATCTTTTTTCCCACTCTTAAAGATAGGTACAATTCTTGCCTTTTTCCACGCCTTGGGAAATGTTCCAGATTTAATGGACGCATTATAAATTATGGTAAGTGGTAAGGATATAGAATCCG
>JAAIXJ010001201.1:0-14017 GCA_013403705.1 Heliconius hermathena | reverse complement strand
AGATGCCCTTGTAACGCAGTCGTGGTGAATAGTATAGATAGTTCTAGTTGTAGCTATGGTAAAATTAAACTTTTTATTTTATTTATTTTTTTATGTATCGCACGTTTTGATAAAGTTTTGTAAAAACTATAAAAAATTGCACTCAGTAAAGTATTGTGAATTACATTAATCTATGTGGTTTAAGTATTATTATAAGATAACACTAATTCTTATTATTTATCAGCTTCACGCTATATCCCGCACACTGCAGGGTAGGCAGAGGGAACCTGGTGTTAAGACACTCCGTTCCCCGCTTTCTGCCAAATTCTGAAGGCATTGCATGTTAAGTAGCAGATCTTAACGCTGTGCTTGTCCTCGACACCAGAGCGAAGAAATGGAAATATAAATTTAAGTAAATATTTCATCTCCTCGAGTGGGATCGAACCCACAACTAGTCGGTTTTACAGCCACACTTTGTACCCCTGCGCCAAGGGCAAATCCGCTAAACGCTGCGGAAGTACTCTTGACAACGACTGCAAGCCTTGTGCGACGTTGAGTACGTGACCAGTGTATAGGTATTGTCCAGCGCCATTGCCTTTGCTCTTAGCTGGTAAACTCGTATGATAGGATGGACTCTAGCAATCAGCATCTCTTCAATGTTTGTCAAGCCTTACAGCTGAGCCGGCATTTCTCCTGGATCCATTGAATTTGCAGCCGTGAAAATTTGCGATGTCCTCGAGCTGCGACATGAATTGCACAAGTAGGTGCCAATTTGGATTTCGTCCTTCAGTTCTTGTCTTTGACATTTTGGACAAACAATCAAACTGGGCTTGCTAAAGTCTTGAACGAATTTACTCTTATATCTCTCCATTGCTTGTAATGTGGGTTGTACTGCTTGACCTGTATTTGCTCTTTACCGCCGGACAGCATCTGCGTTTCGGTTGCATTCTCCTAGTCGACTTTGTCGACGCTGTCGTGGCATAACTCGGTGTATTCTGTTTGTAAGCAAATAATAATTCATTCATTCAATTAAATGAATTCAGAAACAGCGCTTGACAAAACCAATTGGTTTTAAATAATTAATATTGGAATACAATTTTACATAGTCTAATTTTTAATGACAGAAACAAATATTTTATTTATGAAGGGGGTTACAGACAGGATTGGCAATATCTTAAGAAGAGCTCCCATAAAAACCATATTCAAGCCTAACAAGAAAGTGAGCCAATTCTTGAGACCAGTAAAAAGTAACATTTCTTTACAGAGTGCAGGTGTATACAAACTAGACTGTGACTGTGGCTTACCATACATCGGTCAAACAAAGAGAAGTATCGGTGTTAGGGTGAAGGAACACATCTCCGATATCAAGAATGGGCATGTATTGAAGTCAGCTGTGTGAGAGCATACTGTGGATAAACCCAGTACCACTACATTAGGTATGATAAACCCCAAATCCTCGCTAAGGAAAACAGATACATTCCTAGAATAACCCGCGAGGCTATTGAAATACAACAACATCCTAATTTCAATAGAGAGGATGGCTGGAAGCTTTCTACCACCTGGGACCCACTCATAAAATCATTGAAGTCTCAAACCCACCATACCAGAGGGCAAGATACTATCAGCTCATTCTGCAGGAATCCAGGGCAGTACGCGAGGCAATTAAGAAATCGTTGGCGGTAGTTTGATATAATAATTATGTCAACTGACAGACGAATGCCACCTCAATCTACCCGTGACCACGGACTACTGCAAAGTATTCGAAACGTAGGGTTTCCAAAATATAAAATCTTAAATATACGCAATTAATCCGGTTAAATTAGTTTCATTTAAAATATATTATTTTTAATTTTGATACCTGACTACAATAGATGAGGTTTTATATCATGACAACGTTCCTCAGTTTCACTCTGTGGGACACATTTTAACCATTTACTCAAAAACTACAATTACAATTATCACCACACTGGGATCACCGTGTCGTCCATAACGTTCCTGCAATATTTCAGAGCTGTGGGTTTTACGGTCTAGGAGGAGTAGCATTACAAAGAAACACACTTTTGACTTTTGAATATTTAAAACATCAAATGTACCTTAATAACTTTTTTTAGATAAAAATATATAAAGAGAACCCGTCCTTATCAATAATCGAGTACTAACTATTTTCTACTTGGTTACTATTAAGATTTTAAAACACTCCATTTTTATTTAGCAACATTTGATGTCCATCTTGGGCCTGGGACACTATGGAGAGTAGGCATTCCCTTTTATCAGGTTATTGTTAATGTCCTAAAGAGCTATGTTGTAAAGAGCTATTGACGTAAAGTAAATTATATTAATACTTATAAGAATACTTATAAGAAATTTTATGAATCAAAAATAAAATTAATTATGGCAGAGCAGCGCAATGTGGCTTCTGCGACCGTCAAGATTCGCAAATTATACCCAAAAACTTTATAGAATTAAAGAGAATATTGGATTTCCCCTAAATTGAAATTCCATATTATTGCGAAAATTATGAAACGAGAAGACAAACAATTATTTTGGTTGGATTCCCGAGCAACCGAAAAAGGGAATCAAATTAACAACGACTAAAGAGATTTTGTGACATTGCTTGTATAATTAAAAATATATATATATTTTGTATATTGGACTTATTATATATTTAAATTAATATTGATTCAAAGCGCGGAGTTGAGTTCCACCTCTCAATAAGAAAGAATTCGGCAGAAAGTGGGGAACGGAGTGTCTTAACACTAGGTTCCTTCTGCCTACGATGCTGTGTGCGGGATACAGCGCGTAGCGGATTTTTGTAATAATATTTTTATATGCTCACGTTCATATGCTCATGAAAATAAGTAGGTTATTTGATTTTGATATTGGATAAATAAAGAAGGTAATTAACAGCTAATATTTATCATTTATGAGTTCATGACTAACGTAACTTATGAGTTTGTAATTAGCCGTTCAACTTCACGCTTTATCACGCACATAACAGAGTAGGCTAGTCATGGTGCAGGAGCACAAACGTATGAAGACAGGTTGTGGGTTAGAGTTAAATAAATAGTGATTTAGCCGATTCTAAGAAATCCAATTATATGTAAGAGATTAATCTTTTTGGGGTATCAAATCATATCGCCGAGGTCGAGAGATATTCTTTTTTCTTTCGAAAAGGCATGTATGATTATTAATTTATCTCATTTACTTATTTAATAGTAATCTTTAGGTAAAGCCGCCGTCCCGCAGGGGCACAAGCGTGCGTCTGTAAACGCGACAGAAATAGGTTCGATTCCCACTCGGGGCAATAAATTGTGTAATATTTGTATATCCTCGTTCTGGTAACGAGGCAAAGCGCGATATTGAGTTCCACCACTATACACGGAATGCCTCCAAAATTCGACAGAAAGTGGAAAATGAAGTGTCTTAACACTAGGTTCCCTCTGCCTTCTCTGTTGTGTGCGGAATACAGCCTGAGGCTGGTTCAAATCAGTAGAATGGTTTTTCTTTGATTAAACTTACCGTATGTTAGTGACTGTAAAATCTTGCAATCTCAATTTGACCCACTCTCCGTTGTCCGACTGAGCTGAAATATGGTTTACGACTTCAGTTCTGACCGCAATTGGATGAAATATTATAAAAATAGGTTTTAATCCAAAATGTCCGCAACAACAAAATTGATTTGTAACTAAGTATACAACATAACATAGCAAAAAAATAATATCTATAAAAATCTTGCACCGTATGGTTTTCTTTTTTCTCTGGTCTTAGATATATAATAATAAATATATTTTATCCTTCAAGCCACCTTTTATAACCGTTATCAGTGCCTACGTTTTCTTTGATATCAATATAATTAGAAATGAAGGTTAATTATAAAAATTCTAATAAGTAAATAAATATATAATATATAATTTTTAGTTTCTAACCTCCGATGAAAATAGAGGGATTTTATAAGATTAACTTGTCTGTACGTATGTGTGTACCTGTCTGACTGCGGCATCGTAACTTCTAAACGGATGAACCGATTTTTGTTTAGTTTTGTTTATTTATTTGAAAGGCGTCTTAATTGCTCTCAATTAAGACACCTTCCTTAATAATGATTGACACCTATTCTTAATAATGATTCAAAAGAATATATTTAGCCGTTTGAAGTTTATCAGCTTTTTTTCTTGTTGTTTCTTTACTTTGTAGAGGGGTTTTTTTGTGATTATTTAAAGTATTTTACTAAAAAAAATATTTTAGTATTTGTATTTCTGGATGTATACAATATTCAAAAAAAGTTATATTTTTAAAAGGACAAAAACAGAACCCTAAGAGAGTCACTTTGTTGTCCGTCTGTCTATGTGTGAAGACCATTCTCGAGATCATTTGGACGTATCAAGCTGAAATTAATGTCAAATGTTCAAGTCTATGGTCTCTTGCAGCACAGGAAAAATCTAAGTTCTAAGTCAACATAATCAAAAAATACGAGCGTTTATGCATCAGTTTTGCTGCATTGTGTATGAAACTCGCTGCGTCATCGAGATAGATGGTATTGACAGACGAACAAAAAAGTGTATAAGGCTCCGCTTTTACTTTTTGATGTCTTCTTCTTCTTCCTGGCATTAATCCCTGCTATTTGCCAGGGTCTGCCTTCCTGCTCAATCTACTCTACTTTGCACGGTCTTTAGCGTCCTCGGTGGTTAGACCATTGGCTCTTATATCCTGTATCACGACATCCAACCAGTGCTTCTTTGGGCGTCCGAGAGGTCTCACTCCAGGGACTGACATAGCAAGGTACTTGCATCCGACATAGTTCTTATGCCGGCGCGTAACGTGACCAAATCATCTCAGACGACGCTCTTGGAGCTTATCCGCTACGTCACGGACTCCAAGACTACCTCGAATGAATGTGTTGTGTATGCGGTCAGACCGCGTTACGCCGCGCATCCACCTCAGCATCTTCATTTTCGTGACGTGAAGCTCCTGAGTGTATCGAGATAGTGCTGGCCAACATTCGCTGCCGTATAAAAGAACCGGTCAGATGATGCCCTTGAGTTTGGGCGGTATCCTGCGATCGCAGACCACACCAGTGACCTCTCGCCATTTGGCCCAAGTAGCGCTTATCCGGCTATAGACATCGTGATCGATGCCTCCAGACTCGTGCATAACGGATTCAAGGTACCTGAAATTTTCCAACTTAACGGCTGGTTCAGGACCTATAAGGATAGATAGTCCGGGCTCCCGCAGGCCATGTACTCGGTCTTCGACACATTTAGTTTAAGACCACCGTTCTCAAGCGTACCCTTCCACAGGTTCACTTTGCGCTCCAGCATCAGTCGGTTCTCGTCAATGAGTGCTATATCATCGGCACACATCATCAGCCATGGAGGCTGGTCTTGAATGTGAGCCGAGACAGTATCGAGGACCACATTGAATAAGAACGGACTTATCAATTTGTTATTAACCGCTTTAAATTAAATTAATTTGTCATACAGATAATAATTCTTGTTAGATTTTTTTATTTATATACATATTTATTGAAACAAATATATAATATAAATAATGAAAACTAAATAAATGAATGAAATAAATTATTTGAATCTGAACTCAAATATTTCTTAAATATTTTTTATTAACATGAAGCTGAGGCGGATTTGCTAAAGGGGCCAAGGTTTGGTCCTTTTGACAAGGTAAGATGAAGGACTGAGTTAAGATTTGGTTATTATCACTGACCTCATAACTTAATCGGCTGTCTAATTCGTATTTAGTATATTTTTATGTGAATGTAATCTATGTATATTTTAACATTAAGCTCCCTCAGCCTATCCTGCTATATATGGGATACATTGTGAAGAGCAAAAAAAAAACAAAATTTCAGAAATTCTCTATGAAGTGGCGGAAGGCCACATTAACTTACTTGAATAGAAAAATGAAAATAAATTCCTCCGGATAGAGATCGTATCAAATAACCTTTTTATTTATAATCAAAAGTGTCCCTCTGTACCACGATGGCTTTTTCTATTTATTGAGTCAATAATATATAATTTATAAATAATAATAAGTAAATACGTAGAAATACATTATTACAAATTCAAAAAGACATTTAAAACTGAAAATGCCATGATATAATAAAATCAAATCAGCTTCACGCTGTGTCCCCGCACAAATTCAACACCGCGCTATGGATCTACACCAGAACGAAGAAACGAAAATATAAATTTAAATAAATATTTAATTTGCTTCAGAGGGGATCGAAGCCACAACCAGCGTTTACAGTCACACATTTGCACCCCTGCACCACCATTGGCCTCGTCGTGATATAATAATGCTTTTAAATCAATGCAGCGTAGAAAGTTTGGTGCTGTAATATATTTTATGGATGCTCGCCAAATTGCCGTAGAAACTCAGAATAGGAGTTTGATATCTCCAAAAGTATAAAATTATTGGCTTATCTATAGGAATGAAAAGGTATCATCGCGTGTAATGGTTTAAGTTTAGATAACTTTTCTAACCAACTTGAGGCCAGTCGTGGCGCAGAGGCACAAAGTGTGACTATAAAATCGATTGGTTGTGGGTTCGATCCCCACTCGAGGAAGTGAAATATTTATTTACATTTATATTTTCATTTCTTTGCTCTGGCGTCGGGGCAAAGCGCGGCGCTGAGTTCCGCCACTCAACACGCAATGCGTCCAGAACTCGGTGGAAAATGGGGAACGGAGTGTCTTAACACTAGGTTTCCTCTGCCTACCCTGCCGTGTGCGGGATACAGCGTGAAGCTGATTTTTTTATTTTTTTTTTTATTTTTCTAACCTTTATTACTTTATTGGGCTGTCATACCTCGATTGTATTACTGCAATACTTTTATTGGGGTTGGTGTTTGCAATGTGCTGTATCGTATAATGTTCAATACTTACATTCCATTGTCCACTGTAGTAGAGCTTAACGTTCTAGATATATGAAAAGAAATGTGTTGATAAAACTTATCAGATGTCGCAATTTTTTTTATGATTTTTTAGTGTTATTATTTGTTTATTTTTTGATTTTTTTTTTCAGGTTATAAACTTTGTGATAATATGCTCTACTTAAACGATTCTGACTGTTCTACATAACTTGCTTGCTTGATGACCGAAAACAAAAGTATTGAAAATATAATATTATATATTTAAAAAAAATAAAATAAGAGTAAAACTACACCATGATCTTAAAAAAGCTTTTGATTTATTGCATGAAGAAATATTAAGAAACCATGTAAAAGAATATGGTTAAATGCAATCCATCAGAAAATGTTGAAGCAGAAAATCATAATTTCAAAGTCAGAAAAAGTTATTCATTGTACAAATAGCAATTATTAGATCGATTGCTCGAAACTTCTAACTCCGTATTTACTAGCGAAGTAAGATGAAATATAAATCTTATCGATGTTTCTTAAGAGTTCCTGTTTAACAAGTTCTAGCTGTTTTCTTATCTTACATTTTTCTTTGAAGATTTTTTCCCGAATGTGTACTTTTAGTCTCACTTTTAGCAGAAAATTCGCAGGTAAAAATTATATTTTATATAACTGTTATATTTCGAATTTGCATCATACATATTATGTAAAACATATAGATGGAAAAAAAATAATTATTGCATTCACATACGTAAATTAAGTCAGGCCGTCATAGCACAAAAGCACAAGCATTTGACTGTAACGCGACGATTGTGAGTTCAAAGCCCACTCGGGGAAATTAATAATTATTTATTAATATTTTTATTCTATCTAGTGACAAGGCTAAGCGCAGCGTCAATCAACACGCAATGTTAGAAAATTCGGCGCAAAATGGGGAGCAGTTTATCTTAAGATTAAGGTTCCCTCGGCCTACTTTGCTTTATGCGGGATTTAGTGTACTGAGTACCCATTATGGAGTAAAATTTCATAATTTGCACATTTCATTACTTGTAACGTTATTAAGGATTTATGTTAAAAGTTGTTCAGATCATTTCCAAAACTAGCTGAATTTGCTCAAAACTTATGCTCCCTCATAGACTTCTCTCTGCATCACACAGATTTTTATGGATTTCTTTATTTATAAAATTTTATTTATTCATAGATTGTTCTACTTTAAAAAATATAATTACAGAAATAATATGTAAGTTATTTAACGAAACAGGGTTCTTGACTGTACTGTACCTCTGGATTCCTAAGGAAATACTGAATTAAAATAGTTCTCATATCAACATTTTGGGCCAGTGCAAAACACCTTCTCAAACGAATCTTCAGCCTCAGCTTCGCCTTAGCCATTTTCACTTGTTTTTACAATGTTTTCAAATATTTGCGGAAATATCTCCTTTCGTATAAAATAGCCTGATGATAAAGTAAAATATATACTTGGTGTGGACATAATAATAATAATCTGGTGGTTGGTTATATTTTACCAATGAGGAGTACAACTTCTAAATGTTGACAAAATTAGGTTTGCGAGCGTATGCTCTCATTTCGTATGAAATGAACAACAATTGTAAATTAATAATTTTTGTGAGTAATATAAATACAAACTTGCATTTTTCGGAGTTTTATGCATACATCCATATGCACTGATTGTCTATGAAATTAACTACAAAAAAAATCATTATAAGCATGTAAACTTTAAAAAATTCTATTTATGTGCCAATTTTCACACGGAAAGTACCCTGTAGGTTTTCACTACACGGCGAATTTCATACAAATTGCAGCAAAAACGATGCATAAAAGCTCGTATCTTTTTATTGCGTTGACTTAGGAGTTAAAGAAATGAGGCCAGTCGTGGCGCATGGGCACAAAGTGTGCCTGTAAACTGACTGGTTGTGGGTTTGATCCTCACTCAAGGAGATGAAATATTTATTTCCATTTATATATTCAATTCTTCGCTCTGGCGTCTGGCGCAATGTCTTCAGAATCCGGCGACAAGTGGGGAACGGAGTGTCTTAACACTAGGATCCCTCTGCCCAACCTGCTGTGTGCAGGATACAACGTGAAGCTGATTTAATTATAATTTAGAATCATAGAGATCAATCATATAGATGTAGATCCAAATATTTAATATTCATTTCCGTTTGATAGCTCTGTCTAAAATCTTGACAGACAGACGGACAACAATATGATCCTGTAACAGTTTCGTTCTTACCTTTAGGAACGGAACCTTAAAAAATATAAAAAATCATACTAATTTCAATTTGAATTCTGTTATCCATAAATGAATATTTATTGTATATTCTCATATAATTCTTTCGCTACAATCGTTGCCAAAAATTTTTAAATGAAAAGGGATATAAAGGGAATATGATATGTTATTGTATTGCTATAATGTACAATATCATTATCTATATATATAAAAGGACTTGTGCTGACTGACTGAGGTAAGACGCACGCAGAGCCGTAACCGCTGATGGTAGGAACGTGAAATTTGGGCAAATGTTTATTTTCATATTCTGGACATCCACTAAGAAGGGAATTTGAAAAATTTTAACCCTAAAGGGATGAAATAGGGGTTGAAAGTTTGTATGGAAAAAATTTTTAATCTGTACCGATTTTTATAAAATTTGAAATTCAGACTCTTAAAAATATTTCATTGAACACGTGTTTCATGGTTTTTAAGAATTCACCCCCTAAGGGTTCAAATAAGGGGTTGAAAGTTTATATGGAAAAATCTTTAAATTGCCACCGATTTTTATAAAAATTTAAATTCAGACTGTTAAAAATATTTTATTGAACACGTGTTTCGTGGTTTTTTAGAATTCACTCCTAATAAGCGGGCGAAGCCGCGCGCGCCCTCTAGTAATACATATTTCGAAAATTTCCACGTAACAATATTCATGAATAGACTAGGTAATTACAAAGATAATTAAATACTATTTTAGGCAAGCGGGTAACTGTGAACGCAACAAGTTGTGGGTTCAATTCCCACACGAGGAAATGAAATATTTCATATTTTAATTTCTTCACTCTGGTGGCAGCATGAGTCCCGCCGCTCAATACGCAATGCCCCCAGAATTCGGCGAAAAATGGGGTATGGAATGTCTTAACACTAGGTTCCCTCTGCCGACCCTGTTGTGTGCGGGACACAGAGTGAAGCTAATTTCGAATACAAAAATTATTTCACATAAAACTGCAATGAAAAAAATATTAAAACCAACGTTGGACATTAGTGTGGTGAGATAGAATTGGTAAAAGGGATGGGTCGTGTGTCTCCATAAAACGTTTATGTTCATTGAACCGTACGGATCCCGGATATCCGACGAGAATTTTAGTCAAAATGCGTAGAACAGATTTACATGTTTTAGTTATTTTAGTTAAACGAAAAAATATATGAAAATTCACAATGCTTTGTACGATTTCATATAAACCAACTCAATAATAAAGCATAAATGTTTATTTGTATAAAACTAAATGAAAAACGGAAACAATTTTTATTTTAAATAAAATATATAATAAAATTAAATGTAACTATACTTGCTTAAAATGTAGGCAGTATTAACTTCTGACTTGAAATAAAGCTACAAGCTTTCTCCTTGTATTTCAATGAAACATTGTCTATTTTGAAATTTAAAATATGAAGCGAATGTAAAGTTTGTTCGAGTATATGGTCTGTTTATTTTATAGTATCGAGATCAAAAATATACGAAGAAAGAAAGAAATAAGGAGGTTTTTATAGGGTTAAAAGATTTTTTTTAAATTGTAAAGTATAGGAGCACATTATTCGTAAGAATAAAAAAGATAAAATTTTTCAGTTTCACACTGTATTTTGTAAATAGCAGGGAAGGTTTACCTACCTCTCTCTTCTCTTTAGAAAACTTAGAGTTAAAACACTCCGTTTCCCATTCATCAATAAATTTTCGAAATATGGCATGTTAAGTGGGGCCACTCAACATCACGCGATAAGACAAATATTTTTAGACTAAAAATGTAGTTTTACATAACTGAAGCCAAGTCACAAGGGTCTGGCTTTCTTTTAAATTTGGCTTATTCAATTGGATTTTACTTGTAATTTATCAGTCGGTTGATCGATTTAAAATGTGTTAAGTAATAAACCTTTTGTTGCAACTTCAACCTTTTAACAATCAATTCTATATCAATATTTAACTTTTAATATATACTCGTATTTAATTTCAGTTTTAC
The DNA here is from genome assembly GCA_013403705.1 of Heliconius hermathena. Lineage (NCBI taxonomy): Eukaryota > Metazoa > Arthropoda > Insecta > Lepidoptera > Nymphalidae > Heliconius > Heliconius hermathena. The sequence goes on along the minus strand of JAAIXJ010001201.1, from coordinate 2,925 downwards.
TCTTTATCCCGCATATAGTAGGGTAGACAGAAGCAAACTAGTGTGTTAGGACACGCTATTGTCCAACTTCCGCCGAACTTTTCGAGGCGTTGAGTGGCGGAACTCACGCCAGGCGCCTTGGTGCCAAAGCGAAGAAATGAAAATAATAAATATATATTTTTTTTATGGAAAAGGACAAGGCANGTCGGGGGTGGTAATGATCCGGTCGAGTCTGCCCATGCGCGTTGCCATTGCTGGCGACGTGACTCTACCACACGTACTTTAGTCGCCTCTTACGACACCACCAGTACCAGTATGATCCTATTCTAAGCCGGGATCACACGGCACAAAAAATAATAATTAAAAGTAATTAATTCTCCCGATCGGGGATCGAACCCTCAACCATCGCGTTACAATCGCACCTTTAAGCCTCTGCGCCACGATGGTATTTTAATTTCAGTTAAAGAAAAGCCTACTATCAAGATACTGTTACATTAACAATTACATTGTGGAAATAATTGTTATCTTCACATCCACAAAGTTTATGTTGGCCGAAGAACCATAGCTCCGCCGAGATGTTTGCTCTGCGGGCTCTAATGGTGCTATTGCACACAATATATCGTATAAGCAGCTTTTATTGCGCTCAGAGACTTTATTAATAGCCACAAGGCGATAGTAATTTGAGGAAAACTTCACCTCGAATGTTAATACATATATGCTCAATAAAGATTAAATGTAATGTTTATTATGAATATTTTTTTTGCATATATGTTTTTTTTATATATATTAATTAACTGCCGGTTAGACAATTCCAAGCGATACATAATATCTATATTAATATTTTAATGTTATTAAATCTCAAAAATGTAAAATACTCATTTTAATCATAAGCAAAAAACTTTAAAGTAAAATAATATAAAATGTAATACTGAATTTGGCGGAGAGTGGGGAACGGAAGTGTCTTAATGTGGAAAAATAGGTATTTTAGCACTAGGTTCCCAGATTCCCTCTGCCTACCCTATTATGTGCGGGAGATAGCGTGAAGCTAAAAAAATAAAGTGGATTGTAGGACAAGACTATCATTCTTAATGGAACATCAATTACTAACCAAAAAATTATATTAACAATAATATATTAAAATAGAAAGAAATATTTTTTTTTAATATAAACATTTGCGCTATAACTGTAATTCGTAGAAAACACACATACAATTTTAAAAAGTAAATAACATTCTCGACTTCTTAATTGGAATTTCACTACAACAATAAGAAACATTATTAGAATTATTGAGGCCAGTCGTGGCACAAAGTGTGACTGTAAAACCGACTGGTTGTAGGTTCGATCCCCACTCGAGGAGATGAAACAATATACTTAAATTTATATTTCCATTTCTTCACTCTGGTGTCGAGGCAAAGCGCGGCGTTGAGTTCTGCCACTCAACACGCAATGCCTCCAGAATCCGGCAGAAAGTGGGAAACGCAATGTCTCAACACTAGGTTCCCTCTGCCTACCCTGCTGTGTGCGGAATACAGCGTGAAGCTGAAAAAAAATAACAAAACTCATCACATTTTTTTGGTGGCTACAATAAATAAAACGTAAGTAATCGTGTGGAATAAAAAAAACAGCATTTCATTTGTAACTTACTTTCTTTTTCACTCAATGTAACAGTTTGATTAACTAACACAGAGACTCGTCGCTGGTACTCGTATTTTATCTCTTTTGTACACTGTTTAAGATGCCTGGTGAATGTTACTTGGAAACTTTCAATTTATGTTTTGTAGATGTACGAATAAATCTTTATAAGGAAGGTTCTCTTTCTTGGAACGGTTTAAATTTTTCTTGTGTTTTTTAAGCTGAAAGAAGAAATTTACAGCTAAGCTAAATTGAGTTTCACATGTGAAGTGTTTTTCAATATATTTTTTAAATTTAGAATAATAATTATGACGACCTTCGATTTGATTTTGATGTTATGGACCACAAAATAATCTATAGGCCCACCCGCGGCCCGCCCGCGGCTTCGCCCGCTTAAGCTAGATGATTATTGATTTAATTTCACAGAATTGACTGACAACTATAATGACTTTTAATATGATTTTTATTAATACTTTAATTTGTAATATTCTAATATGATTGATTTTTGATTGTTTCGAATTAAAAAAGTACGACCAATGTTGACATTTGATATTTGTAAAAATATACACAAAACTAATTATTTATTATACGTATTATATATATAATATTTATGTAACATTACGTTCTTTTTATCTATGTTATGTACGCCTCATCATAATTTTAAAACTCTGTTAAATGTGCTGTGTGTGTATGTGCAGTGAATAATTTAATTAAATGTTAAATTATTGACTTGAAGGATTCATAATATTCTTTGTAAAATAACTGTAATGATTGCATATTAACTCCTGTACAGTTTTTAAATTAGTTACATATATTATTAGCTTATGTACAATTGGTAAATATGTAGTTATTACAGAGTACAAGTAGAAAGGTGGTTTTTAGGCATTTTTATAAAGATTTATTTAATGTCTATGTATTTACTTAATATTTCTTTGAAAATCAAATTGGTTTTTATCCTTGAATTGAATTAATTACGACTTAAACTTAACTGTTATGATTTATGACGGTAACCTTCACTAACAATTTAATTTTGTTTACTTTATTGCTTGTACTCTGAACAATAGTGCTTTAAAAATATATATTTTTATCAACAGTCATATAACCAAGACGTTTGGAATGTCTTTCTTTAGCCAAGAATCTTACAATTACGTCATGATTATCATTTGAATGACGTAATTATCAATTCAAATTACGTCATTCAAATGACTATAACTTTTTTTTAATGAACCAATTTTTTTATGTACTAAACTTAAAATTAAAGCTGATTTAATTTATTTTTTTTTTTCTTAAAATGTTAAGTTGAGTTAAACTAAA
>JAAIXJ010001189.1:0-13872 GCA_013403705.1 Heliconius hermathena | reverse complement strand
TTGTGTTCTTGACTATAACAAATATTGTGTGTGATACTGTGAAATTTTCTTTTACATACCATACATAATATAGACTTTTTGTTTATTTATATGATTTTTATTTTTTTCTAGTGTAGAGCACTCTATGTCTCGCATATAGCGGTATAAGCAGAGGGAACCTATAACTAAGACACTGAGAATTGGTTCCCCACGCACAACCTAATTTTCGTAATATTGCATGTTGAGTGGCGGAATATGAGCGAAAAAAAAACTTACACGTAGGTATTCTTAAATATGAACTTCGATTAAAAATTAAAAAAATCAAAAGTCAGTGGATTCAAGATCCATTTGAGGGAATTAGTCTTTTAACTCTAAGTCTCTAACGAAATACACTATGTATTTGCAAAGTTCGAAATTAGTTAGACTATGAATAATATAGAACCGAGACAGGCTTGCATTAGCGGAGTGCTCAGTTTAATAGCAACTATTAACCACACATTGAACTAAACTAGTGAATTTTGGGTATCCATTATATATATTTCTTTATACTTTTTTAAGCTTCACGCTGTATCCCGCACAGAGCAGGGAAAGGCGGGAACCTAGTTTTAATATATTCCGTTGATCATTTATCCGCCGTGTTCTGGAGGCATTGCATGTTGAGTGGCGGAATTTTTAATTAAATATTTGATTTCCTCAAGTGGGAACCAAACCCACAAACTCTCGCGTTGATAGACACACTGGCCTCATCTATATACATAGTATAACTTAGGTATAACTTAAATACAAAAGAATTTGCGTAGTTGAGAGCGCTAATCCCAGAAGATACTAGTTTGTTTTTTAATTAAATAACATATTTTTATATTGGACAGTCACCTTGCCTAGGGAGCCTATAGTCTCCATTAAGTCGTTTTATCTGATCACGGGAGAGAGGCTGCTGTCAAAAGCTAGTCTCTTTTTCTTAAAGCTAGTTAATTCCTACTCGAGTGCTTGAATTATTTTCAGTTACAAAATCTGGTAACAAGACAACGCGGCGTCGAGTTCCGCCGCTTACCGTGCAATGTCTACGCCTACTTTATTGTATACGATATACAGTGTAAAGCTAAGTTAAAACAGATTTTGATCGCTTCCGACTCTGGATAAGTGAGAGCTGACAACCCCACACTAAATATACCCATTATTTGAATAAATATAAAAAATATCACCATTCTCCTAACAGACCTTAAGAAGTAAGTTTCAAACAATACGACCCAACCATCAAATCTATGTCCTTTGTTTATTAATTAACAGGCTCGTCCTTTGGAATTCCTGAAAATAATTAATTGCTTTTTTCTGTTAATAAAGATTTTTGTTTTACTTTTTACTTTGATACGTAATATATTTTTGTGTGGTTTATTTTTTTTTGTATCCCGCACATAGCAGCTTAAATTAAGGGAACCTGGGAACCTTGTGCTTAGTAACTTTAGGACATGTCCGTTCCGGAATGTACATCATTACGCGCTTTGTCTCGTAACAAGAGCGGAGAAATGATTATATTAAATATTTTACTTCAATGAGTGGGCATCGAACCTGTCGCGATTACAATTGCACGCTTGTGCCCCTCGTGACCGTTTCACACAAGACAAAAAAGTTGTTTACCTTATAAATTATAATTTAAAAGGTTTGGATCTTGTATTCAGAGAATGAGAGAGAGAAGATAGCTTGTATAGAAGTAGAAACTGAACTCCTTTAATTAATTTTAAAAATTTAAAGTGTTATTCCACACTTAGGAAAGAAAAGTACTTATTAAGAAAACGTTTAAAAATTTGAACGTAGCGGGATTTGAACCTGCGCCTCTTTGGAATCTGTCCGAGCGCTCTGCATAACTAAGCCATATGTTCGTAAAAATTGGAATGTAGCGGGATATTCAAGAATGTATGGTAATAAATATTTTCCTTTAGTGATTCTTTTTTAAATAAATGTCCACATAGTTTGAATAACAAAAATAATCACCACACTATTATAGGCGACTTCTTTGGGTTCGATTAGATTTAGAGTCCTTGGCAGAATAATTATTTCACATCCTCGTTTTGGTATCCAGACAAGGCCGACGTGTTTAGAGTCACACGCTGTAACGTTGTATAAGAACGATACGAATTTTGAGGGATTGATATTAAATTCGCGGAGCTAAACACCGCCAGTCAACGTGCAATGTCTCTGAGGTGTCTCTGATGTAGAGAAGTTTACATTTAAAACACAATTGATGTGTTAAAGCTATTTTACGTCGCATGTCGCATCGCTGTCAGCGTGATCGATGTATCGGGATATGTTCCAACCGAATTTCTTTTTTACTGACTGCAATTAACATGTTTGGACATGTTTGTCTGGAAATGAAATATGTTTATTTTACGATATAAATAAAATGGTTAAAATCTTACATAAAAAAGCCATTTAATCTTTTATTTTAGGTAAAGTTGGATCCTAATGTCATCATCACTAAGTTTACTACATATCAGACGATGGACTCCAGTACCCAAGGTAATGTCTGTAGTTAAAAAACAAAATACTTTTTTGCTACTTAGTAGTAAATATAGAGAGAGTCTGAGTGTCTTGACATTCTGTCCTCCAATTTCTACTTAACTTCGACATATTGTGATATGTCTTTCATTTTTGCTTTAGATTCACGCTGTACCCTTCACATAGCAGGGTAGGCAGAGAGATCCTATTGTTAAGACACTCTACTAACTTTCCGCTGAATTTTTAAGTCATTACGTGTTATGTTGCAGTTGCTCGATGCCGCGCTTCGCCTTGATACCAGAGCGAAAAAAGGAAAACATTAATAAGTAATATTTCTTTCTCCCAAACGGGGATCGAACCCACAACCATCACACGTCAGTATAAACACTTACAGTCACATTTTTGCGCACACTGCGCCACGACCACTTAATGAAAATCTATAAGAGTCAAGAAAGATAAAACGGTCATGCTTACATACACATATCAGACAAGCTCAGTGAATTAAAAGTTTGAAGTACTTTCCGTCTAACAGTAAAAGAGAAGATCGTTTCATTATAATTTTATATATGGTAAATAATTAACATTTTGATCAAAGTCAAAAGGTCTTACAACTGCTTGAGGGGTAATCGATCCCGTAATCGTCGCGTTTGCAGTACCACGCTTGTGCCCAGCACATTGGCTCAGATATTTATTTGTTATTGCTTTCAAAAGACTATTCTAACAAAGCAAAAATATATGCATTTTTTTTTCAGCTTCATTCTGTATTCTGCTTCTAGCAGTATTGGCAGAGGGAGTCTGGTGTTAACACACTCCGCTCCCCACGTTCCGCCATATTTTGGAAGCATTTTATTTAGAGTGACCGAACTCAATGCCGCGATTTTTCCATATTATGACATAACCTCCGATTACGATTTAGCTTTTAAGTGTATTAACATTCAAATAACAAAACTAAAACTTCCACTTTCATATAAGCTCTTTTACGTTTCAACCTACCTACTTTAATTCTCGGTCATTTTGCGGCGTGTGCAGAAGTTTTTTGTTGTTTAAAGTAGATTGCGTGAATACAACGCGGGAATTAAACGACATTTTGTTACACATTTACATTTCTTATCCAAAATAGGATTATCTTTAGACAGTATATATATTGTCCAGAGTAAATGATAGCAAAAGAGAGAGAGAAGTAACTCCTTAGATTTGAAGCCAGTCGTGACGTAGGAGTACAAGCGTGCTGCTGTAAACGCGACAGACTGTGGGTTCGATTTCCAATCGAGGTAATGAAATATTTTAAATTTTCTTTTTCTTCCCCTGATAACGAGAACCAAGATGAAGTTAAGACTGCAACGCGATGGGCACAGTGAACCCCAGTAATGATAAAAAACCTTTCTAGCTTCACGCTGTATCCCACACTTCAGAGCAGAGGAAAGTGTTAAGACACTCTGAATTCTCGAGAGGTTGCGTATCGAATGGGAATGGAACTCGTAATACGTCGTACTTACAGTGAAGTTTGAGATTTGTTATCGTGCTACAAATACTATAGAATGTGCTCGGAGCTATAATTAATATGAAGAGTTTCACTTTTCAGGTCCTAACTCCATCATCAGACCAGATCGATAATACTATATTATTATATTTGTTTTTTATAGAACAGGTACAATGATATATTAACAGAAGGGTACATTCATAATTAATTAAAGCTAAAAACATAGTGTTAAGACACTGTCCTTTTTTATGTTCAATGTTCGAGACATTGATTGTTCAGTGCCGGAACTCGCTGCCTGAGTTTGTCTACCAGAGCGGAGTTATTAAGTAGTTTTAATATTGCCATTGTGACGATGACCGTGGGATCGAATCCACAGTCGCGTTTAGTCAAAAATAAATTGTAACATAAAAAGCTAGAGGCCGCAGTGGCACAGTGTGACATCATTTGTATGTAAACGCAATGCTTGTGGGTTCGATTCCCACTACTTTACTTTTTATTTCTTCGCTCTGGAAGAAGACAGAACACGGCATTGTTGAATTTCGGTCACACAGTATATAATGTCCAGAAAAAAAAGAGAGAGTATGAGGAACGGAGTGTCTTAACATTATGTTCCTTTATTTCTGTGCTATATACAGAATACATAGTCAAAAAAAAAGAAATATTTTGTTTATAATTTAACGAAGTGTATGTACGCTATATATGCAGTGTATTTCCAACCAAATTACTTAATAATCTCTCAGACCGTAATGAAATCGATTTATGGGAATACAGTCGTTATGCGGAATTACTTTTATTACGCTATTAGTATTCTCATTCACTGATATTTGGATATTTTTTTATATGATTGTACAAGTATATTCATATAACAAGTTGTTAATTTTATAAATTGTATTTGTATAAAATTGATTTAATAAAAAGGTTCTTCTCAGGTCTGAGGCATTAACTTTAGTGAACTGGTGGTAAATTGTTTGGTGTTCAAAAAATGAAGCATAAGAAGGTACATCTTCTTATTTGGAATAAAATTATTTGACGTTGACTTTGTTATTGATGGTTTTGTCCTCAATGAAAAAACCTATAAATTGTGAGTGTATTAAACTCTAATCATTAGTTCCTGAGATAAGTACATTCTACCAAACGAACTCTAATTGCGAGACAAATCAAACTGATTACCTCCTGCCTATAGTCCTTAACAAATAAACCAACACCCAAAATGAACCTCCGCCAGTCATTTAGATGATATTTGTGATGTATCTTCTCTAACGACTCTTCTCGCTCTCAGAGGAAATATAAGCTCATAATGTAACCAAGATTACCTCAGAATGTTATTTATAAATATAATGAGTTTTTTTTCTTGTAATAAAGTGCTGTTGAGTTCTATTAGAAGGGTGTGGATTTTAATTTGAGCGAGAGATATTTTACATTGAAAATGTCATTACTTTCTTGGTATAAATCGTAAATGCTAAAATAAGATTTAAAAAACCAGACAAGTGCGAGTCGGAATAAGTTTGCGGGCGTATGCACTTATTTTGTATGAAATTAAATTCAAATATAACTTTGTAATGATTATTTTCGTATAAAATACCTAGTAGGTCCACTGAAAGTACCCAATACGTCTTGAATACGCGGCTAATTCATACATAAAGTAGTGACAGCAATGCATGTGCTCGTATCTTTTGATCGCGTTGACTCGATTTGACTCTAAGGAACCACATATAGAGACAGACGGACGGACTGTTACCGTAAAAGTTACATTTTAATGTATGATCATTGTGACGCATTGAGACAGTGTCCGAAATTGAGACCCTGAAACAGTGTCTGATAGTTGAGACTTCAATTACTATAAAACTATTAAAAAAATCCCCGAGTAGGAAACGCACTAAACGAAAAAAAAATAATTTTCTATTACTCAAATTCAATATCCGTAGACGCTACACAAACATGACCGTAAAACGGGTCATCTAGTTCGGTCGAATGTACAGTATTTAGTGGTTATTTAGCTAAAGTTGCGGTTGTGGTTATTGTAAAGCTATTAAAATAGATACTATTATATAATACTTTCGTTAAATTATAAAGCTCATTTTTTTATATTTTTTTGAGACTAATATAAGAAATGACGTTATCCATTGTCAAACACTTAGCATGGTTATAACTCCCTGCCAGAGGACTCCTCCAAATCCTATAAGCTATAAGCGCCTACGAACATATAAGAAACAAATAATATTTTTTACACTTTAGTATAATAGGATTTGTAAGCACTTGTAATTTAGAGGTATCTGGCAGAGGATTAAAATTGTGCTATGGACAACACCGCAGGCAATGGGCAAAGTTATTTATAATATTATTCCCAAGAAAATATAAAAAAATGAGCTTTACACTTTTACGACACTTAGGTAGTATTTTTTGCATCTTAGTTACCTAGTAAATGCCAAAGTGGGCTTTGGGTGGTGGTTCCACCCAAAGTCCATATTCCCTGATAGTATCTACTTACCAGAGTTGGATGTATCCGCACAGAAACTTTTAGGCTACATAAAATAGTGAAGGTCTGGCTACTATCAGCTCTTAAGTGATAAGAGTTTAATTTGAAGAAGATGAATATTTTATATTTTTAAGTATTGTGTATATTTACGAAAGAAAATTATTTTTTTTTAGAAAACATTAAATTTAAAAAGCCAAATTTGAACCAGCATATTGACTCGAAATCTTTAAACACGTGTTTACTCAAAGAACTAATAGATTAGTGGTCAGAACACTTGGGCGGTTTTCAAGAGGCGCCAATTGAAATCCTGCTACGTCATCTAATTTCTAAAATATATTTCTTTTTTCTAAGCGTAGAATAATAATAAATTCTACAAATATGATGATAGTTCATATATTTTTATGTATGATGCATATTTTTTTTTGAACCGTTTCTATTTCCCCGTCTAATTTCTAGACGCTGCGTGAGTGTATGAACTCAAGGCTACGCTTTGTCTTGTTACCAGAGTGAGAAAAATTATTCATTCCTTCAAGACGGTATCGAACCTGCAACCGTCCCATTTACAGTCAGACGGCTCCTACGAATGCTTAATATATTAACATATTTTTGACCTTAATAAAGGACAATTTATTCGTTACATTAACCTCAAACCATTGGGCTATGACTCTATGAGATATGTGACATTTTAGTATCAATCAAGAAGGACAATATCACTTTTGTTCAACCGGACGAAGTTATGGTGGCACTTACTAAATATAATGTGTTTAATACTAGCTGTCTATTCTAATCGGAGGTTAGCGTGTTTTGTTTTTATTTTTTCTGGCCGTCCTAGCGCGGCATATCGTATAATAATAATTCATTTCTCACTCAAGGTAATGATTATATACGAGAACAAATATGTATAGAACGAAACAAAGTGCGGCGTTGAGTTTCGCGATCATCTCGACTAATATGTGGAAAGTGAAGGAAGCAGGGTATGCAATGGCATGCCTAGTGTTAAGACACTTCGTTCCTCACTTTCTGCCGAATTCTGGAAGCATTGAGTGTTGAGTGACAGAACTCAACGCCGAGCTTAGCCTCGACACCAGAGCGAAGAAATGGAAATATAAATTTAAGTAAATATTTCATCTCCTCGAGTGGGGATCGAACCCGCAACCTGACGGTTTTACAGTCACACATCGTGCCGCTGCGTCACGACTGGCCTGGCCCGGCTGGAATATTTTAACTATTATAAATTATATTTATATAAGGGCGACGATTGTGGATTTGATCTCCACTCGAGAGGATGAATTATTATTTATTAATAATTTCATTTCTTCGCTCTGTCACCAAGGCACGCGGTGTTGAGTTTCGCCACTCTACACGCAATATCTCGAAAAAACTGCAAAAAGTGAGGAACGGAGAGTCTTAACACTAGATTCCTCGCGCCTACCCTGCTGTGTGCGAGATACAGCGTAAAGTTTTGATTTTTTTTTTAATTTTTATTTACATTAGTAAGAACAAAAAATTTCAAACAAAGCCTATCTTTAATTGTTACATTACTAATTAACTGAAATAAAAAATAATTTTCATAGAAATCAGTCAAACGGAATTATATTTCCGATCTACATGTATGTAAATATTAGTAGATATCTGGTTCTAGTTTTCTCTTGTACCTTTCCTATATCCTATATAAAAAGGTACAAAAGCAAATAGACATTAAAATCACATTATTCAAGTTTCATACTAAATTATACTGAAATACTTTGAAATAATTATGTTAATTTATTATTAGATATAATCGGATTATAATATTATTAATAAGTTGTGTTTAGATCAGTCTAGTTAATCTTAATTAATTAACCTGACTGTATATGACATCGGGCTGTCTCCAAAGGTATATTAATTTCTAATATACGCTATATTTATATGTAGAATTATCACAACAATAGTATTTTGTAATATTTTAGCATAAAAAAATTATATAACTATAAATTATATTTATATAAGGGCGACGATTGTGGGTTTGATCTCCACTCGAGAGGATGAATTATTATTTATCAATAATTTCATTTCTTCGGTCTGGCACCAAGGCGAAAACCCGGCGTTGAGTTGCACCACGACTTCAACACGCAATGTCATGGAAATTGGAGAATGCATTCCTTAGTCCCTCCCTTTCCCTTGTTCTGGTTTCCTCTGCCTAACCCTATTACAAGAGCGGCTTTTTAGAAGAAAAATGAAATATAGACGATAATTCACGAGAGTTTAGTTATTGTAGTCATTACTAAATTAAAGTGGTGTTGAATAATTTATTTGGACTATATAAACTTGCTTAAATTCTCGCAAACTATGGAACAGTGAAAAGGTGTGAAAATAAGAAAAGCACATATTTTTTAAAAGCGGTTTGGAGTTCCGTGACTTAACACGCCAAACTTCGAGAATCGGCGGAAAGTGAGGAACGGAAAAAATTAGAAACGCTTCATCCCGCACATAGCAGTGTAGGCAGAGGGTACCTAGGAATCTGGTGTTAAGACACTACGTTCTCATTAAGATACTTTCGTGGAACCCAACGCTTCACTTTGTATCGTCACCAGAGCGAAAAAATGGAAAATATTCTTCTAGTGATAAAAAACCGTTTCTTTCTACAGAATTTCTAAGAACCAATTCCTTATGATAATAATTTGAAACGATAGTAGATTCTTATTTGCATGTTTCTATTATTATTACTTTATCTCGCAAATATAAGTGCAGCCCGAAAAAATATAGTATTAAAATACTCTGCTCTCCACTTTTTACCCAATTTTCGAGCTAATTCATATTTCATTTGCTTGCTTTGCTAACAAAACATTAATATTCATATAAATAATTATAAATGATTTGAACCAATCGTGGCACAGTAGAACGGTGTGTTACCACAAATACGATTTTCATTACAAAAGTATATTAATTTTAAGTCCCCGCGCTGGTAAATAAGGTGCGGCGTTGAGATTCAAGCAGTGTCTCAAATTGGAGAAGAACGATAATAACACTAGCTTCTTTTTGCCATGCCTGCTACACTCGAAAGTTGAATTTGAATTATTTTTTTTTACTATTCTAGTTAGTAACTCACATAATTTTAATCATCACCAACTTATGTAAACTGATAAGATTTACTAGAACAATTTGGTATTGACCAATATAAGTTTTTTTTTACAGGAACATAAAAATATCTATATTTGAGGTAAATACTGAGATATTATAACACACTACAAAACTACATATTGTATCTGCTTTGATAAATGCATGATAAATAAAACAACAGTGCTATAAAACACGAAAATGTTCTAATTTCCGGAATTCAAATAACCGTTAAATATTAAAATTATGCAGTTAAGTGGTGAATTTGAACGTTCAACTTTAACAGAGAAAAGTTTAGTTAAATTTAATCATGGAACTAACTAATAATTTAGGTACATGCTTTGCGGTTATACCGATAGTTTTGGGGGTTTAATAATTTTATACGAGGGCAGCGCAGCGCAGCGGTAAATATTTCATCTTTTCGAGTGGGGATCGAACCCACAACCAGTTAGTTTTACAGTCACACTTTGTGCCGCTGCGTCACGACTGGCCTATAATATTATATATAAATCTTACATATAATGTAAAATTTCACACACAACGACAATCGAGTCAAAGTTATAGTATTTTTAAATGATGAAACTAAAAATTTACGGACTTCGCAGTTCACCTTTATCTGCGCTAAAAGACATTGTTTCGTATTAAATTTCACGATTCTAAGTTCTGTAACTTTTAATTCTCTTGGGAGTTTTAAAAATTTGTGGCACAAATTACTAGATATTTTGATTGAGACCAAAGGACAGTAGATCTAGGTATTTGATATAAATTTCAGCTTGATACATCCACGTGTTCTTGGGAAAAAGGGCCTTGACAGACGGACGGACAACAAAGTGATCCTATAAGGGTTCGTTCGTTAGGCGTCGAACTGCAACAGGTAATCAATTGAAGGTAATCAATAAAATTTTTCATCATTATCTTACATAAGTAGATATTTATTCCAAAGTTCTTAGCGAATAAGCTATAAAGATATTATCGTGCTTCCCCTTTTAAGGATATGGTTCTATTCGATACTATTACATTTCAAGTTATTTTCAATGGAAAAGGGTAGTGACGTGGGAATACTGATGTGTATTACATAATTTAAAATAACATGGGTATAGATATCTGATGTATAGTGGCACAGAGGTCGTTTAGTTTGTTTTGGTTATAGGTTCTATATTTTGTTATTTGCTTTGAATTTCATCTTCAATTATTATAAACAGTAAAGGCCGGTGTAGGAGCACAAGCGTGCGACTGTAAACATAGTTCACGTTCACGTAAATAAAAAAATATCGAACCTGTAACCAAAACAAACTACATAACCACTACAGTTTTGAAGTCACTTCTCACTCCGGGGAATGACTTTTCTTATATTCCGCCACTCAACATGCAATGCCTCAATAATTTAGCGGGAAGTAAAAAACGGTAGTGTCTTAACGGTAATAGAATGTCCTAACACTAGGTTCCCAGATTCCCTCTGCCTACTGTATGTGTTAGATACAGCGTGAGGCTGAAATTGTAATTAATAATGGGGCGTCAAGATAGCTACTAACTGTAAATACTACAGTTGTGTGTCGATTCTCAATCGGGGTTATAAATTATTTTCACTTTTCTTCCTTTGGTATTAAGACAAAACTTGGCGTTGAGCTTCTTCACGCAATTCAATTACACGCAATTTCTCGATAATTAAGACTGAAAATGGGGATCGGAATGTCTTAGAACTAAGTTCCTTCTATCTACCTTGTTATATACTACACGAGATATAATGTAAACCTAAAAAAAAAACAAAATTAGTTAAAAATTAGAATGATTATAATATGGGAACGCTTAACGCTATCTTACCCTGCTATGAGCGTTATATAGAGTGAAACTAAAAAAAAATACAATTTTATCATTATACTCCATCTGCTAATCTTACCGCGTACTCACTCTTCCTCTATTCCGTAGCAGCGACTAGCGACGAATACACAAACGTACTTAATACAACACAAATATGTTAGATTGACACAATTGCGCGGGTTTCCAGTGATGAAGCACATTACAAGTCCATGAATTCAGAATTTTAGCGTACGTGGCGTTTCTGTTTCGTTAAAGCGTTTTGTCTCCAAGTCTGAGGATTTAGTATGTAGGTTTAGAATATTTTATGTTCCTTTTATATTGATTTAACTTCTCGAATCATTGCGTGTTGAGTAGTGTAACTCAACGCCGCACCTTGCTTTGTCACCTAAGCGAAAAAATGAGAATCTTAAATATTTCCCCGCGTTTTGATAATAGCCTGAATAGTTAATATGATTAAAGGCCCTCATTAGAGTGCGGGGTTTCAGTGTACGACTCCTTTGATCCGTGTCGCTCCATCTCTATGTAATTGCCACGTAATATTTTAGACACCGCAAATGTTTAATGTTCATTAGGTGGGGGATGAGAAAATTTAAGCTTATGAGTGATTTTTGGACGAAAAATTGTCCTGTTCTTTTCGTTCTTGTAAAAATTTAAAGAAATCTTCTTGTGCTTCCTTACACACTCTATAATAGATGCTACCTGAAGGTTAAAATTAAAAAAAAACAAAAGTTTCCAATTTCTAAGTTCAGTAAATTCGGAAGTGAGCTTACTATAAGCTACTCCGTAACAAAGATGAAATATAGCGTAAATACGTTCCTAAAGACAAAATGTCGCTTACTTATTTATTATGTGGTAATAATTTTTTTAGGCCAGTCGTGGCGCAAGGGCACAAGTGAACGACTGTAAATGCGACCTTCTTAAAATATATTGATATTTTCATTTTATCGCTCTGGTAACGAGGCTAAGCGAAGCATCGAGTTCCGCCGTTCAACGAGCAAGGCCTGTAAAACTCGCTGGAAAGTGAGGAACGAAAGTATCTTTAAGGAAAAAGGTATAATATATCTTAATACTAGGTTCCCTGGTTTTTTTTTATAGTAAGCGTGCGGGTCACCTGATGGTAAGTGATTACCGCAGCCCACGACCCCGTGCAACACCAGAGGAGATACAGGTGCGTTGTCGGCCTTTAAGGTGGGTTGGGCGCCGGAGCCCGGCATTATCTGATGCGAAACGCTGTGGCATAAAGCCACTATAAACTACTTCACGCCGGTTTTAAATACCAGAGGTGGTAATGATCCGGTCGAGTCTGCCCATGCGTGTTGCCATTGCTGGCGATATGACTCTACCACACGTACAATACCTAGTCCTCCTCCTAGTCCTCTGTCTATCCTTCATGCGTGAAATGCAGCGTAAAGTTAAAAAAAGGCCATCTTAGAGCAGTTTGACAGTGTCCTATTGCAATCGCGATGGTCAAAATTTTGATTCCTGCTCAGGCAATAAAATATTTTTTCAGCTCTGGTAGACAAAATGTGGCGAGTAGTGTGGAATGTGGTGTGGTTTGAGTTTCCACCATTTAATTGTCTCGAATTCGGCCGAAAAGCAAAGAACTATGTGTAACATTTCCTCTGCAATTTTTTAATAAAAATTAAGAAATGTATGAAAACAACCATAATATCATAACTGTTTTCATAGGCGATGTTAACATACGAATATAAACCATAAAGTTTATATCTGCGTCCGTCCGAAGCCACTCGGGCTCAAGTTCGTACTAACTTGTACGACATCATCATAGAATAGCAAATAATGCTACTTTTTATGCAAATATTTAACAATATAAACAGATATAAACTGCACTACTATATTTTTTACCTTATTACTTACTTTTTTTTGTTATATTTATGTAACTCTGTATATTTTGTATCTATACAAACTATAAAGGAAAAAATGTGGAATATATTATATTTTTAACCGACTGAACAATAGGAGGTAATCAGTTTCACATATATGTAGGTACCTATGTGATATAAAATATTATTCAAGTAGGATCATAGATTTTAGCTTACAAGCAGGTGTGCTAATTTGTGTAAGTGTTATATGTATGCATATTTGTGAGATCCTCCTTTTTATATTCTAAATGTGACTGCAACGTCTTAAATTCGAGCGAAAAGCTGAAAATGGAGTGTCACGAAAGTAGGTTCCCTTCCTCTATTCTGCTATATACGGGATACGTAAACCGAAAAATAAAGCACCTCTTCACAAGTTTTTACTTATAAAGATAACACAGTTTCACGGACACGTACTCGAGCGAGCGAGTTTGTAAAGCTCAGTTAGTTCCGTTTAGGTGCAACTTAATGTAGAATACGGTAGTACAATAACTAACTTGTTAGTGTTTATTGAAGAATTCTTGTAATTTATCTTTTGATTTAGAATTAGAAATTTAGAGTTCAAAGTCATGAAAAGTAACATATTCTAAGTGCAGTGTTACTCTGAAAAGATTAATGTCAATCAAAAAAATAAATTTTCAAATTAAATC
>JAAIXJ010000058.1:509097-706110 GCA_013403705.1 Heliconius hermathena | reverse complement strand
GTGATTTCGCGCTTTGGCCCTTATACTTAGGAGCCATCGTAATGTTGTCCTACAGGATTTTAAAGAAATATGCAAAATATTTTATATTCAATGAGACTTGTTAATGGATTCCATGATATTGGTGTTTTACCCCCCTCATATTGTTTGCATTATGGTCCCGAGGGCCATATTGGGATATTTTATTTCTTTACAGTTGTCTAGACAAAATTTGTTGTTCCCAGCTATCGATTGTGCAAATCTTTGGTAATTGGAAATTGGAAATTGTGAAAGAACCACCCCCCCGCCCCCCTCTTTTGTTCTTGAGGTTCACTCTAAAACAAAATGAGGGGGCCACATTACCTCCTTCTCCGTATACTTACTAATGTTACAAAAGCTTGTTTGGTTGAACATCTTCATCTCAGGAACTACTAGTTTAAATTGAACAATCCTTGTTGTGTTGATAAATCTATTTATCAAGGAACTATAGGTTATATCTATAATCGTTTCGATGTAGCCCATTGAACCTGTGATCAGAATCATTTCCTTAGATTCATAGAATTATGTCACATATCATACAAAACTTTTATCATATCTATTTGACCAGGGGACGAAACCGCAAGAAAGTGCTAGTAGTACTACTAAGCGAGAACATGTGTTAAAATAAAATGATGAAAAATATATTTTATTATACTTCTTTAAAGCTTAAGATAAATATTTGAAGACTGTCAATAAAATTATGTAAACAACATTATAAAATATACAAATGTGTTACATAATTTTTGAGTGGCTCATTCAGTCACTTCCCTTGTTATGTATTTCCCTGGAGGTAGGCCACCCGGACGCCTGCGATGGTTGGATATGAGAGCCAATAGTCTAACCACAGAGAATGGTTAAAACCGTGGACAGTGGAGTAAAGAGAATCGAAAGGCAGACTCTGGCAACAAAAGCCAGGAATAATGCCAGCATCATTTATATGTGTAAGTAATGTCATTATTATTCTTTAATTTATTCCATTGTAAAAAAGTTAGAAAGTTTTCTAAAAAATAGAGAACTAATGTCTCTCCGTATAGCTAAAGATTAGAATGATCCCAAATTTACAATCGGCTTAGGGGCCAATTGTAAATTTGAGACGATGACGAGACGACAATACTAAATTCGAAACTGAATGTGATCATTCAGGTGCAGTTTTTAAGAGGCATAAAACGTACAACAATCTAGTAAATTAGATATTACTATTTTTACTTTATTAATATAACTTCAATTAACTAACTTCAAATAACCTAACCTTTTTCCTAAAGTGTTCGACGACCATAATATTGACATGAAATTTACTTTCGTCTAGTTCTCTTGAACAAATACACTTAAAGTAATTGACATGCAATAGGTACCTAACAAGTTCGCATTATACTCTAAAATACTTAACACACTGAAGACAATGGAATTACAAAAACGTGAAGTCCAGATACTATTAATGATCACTTTTTATGAATAATCTCTATTATTCAATCAATGATCATTGTCCAGAATCTCATGGAATATATTAAATAATGCATTACTTTAACGTATAAATGATTATCGGCGTTATTGAAAGAACGACTTAAATTTCTTCTTCTGCCTGGCATTAGACCTAGACCTGGACCATTTTTTTGCCAGAATCTACCTTTCGATTCACTCTACTCCACTTTCTACGGTTTTCAGCATCCTCTGTGGTTAGGCCATTGGGTCTCTTATCCTACAACATCCAGCCATCGTTTCCTCGAGTTTCCGGATGGTCTAACTCCAGGGACAAACATATTAAGGAAAGCCGCTTAAAAATGATATAATATTTGTATACTTTATAATGTAAACAGTCGACAATCTTCAAATACTTATCTTAAGCCTTAAAGAAGTATTATAATTGATTGTTATCGTTGTATTTTAACATATGTTCCAATTTATATAATATAATAATAGTATGCTAGCATTTTCTTGCGGCTTCGACTTCTGGTCAAATGGATATAATTACCTAAAGTTTTGTATGACAAGTGACATAAATCTAAGTATCTAAAGTAATGGCTCTTACCACAGGTACAATGGGCTACATCGAAACCATTAAAGATATAGTTTATAGTTCCTTGACAAATGGTTATTCAACGCAAAAAAATTATCAATTTGAACTAGTAGTTCCTGAGATGAAGATGTTTAACCAAACAAGTTCCTCAGCTTTTGTAATATTAATATAGATGTCTATTTAATACATATGGTAAGAAGACCGTCACTTGCAAAAAAAACATTACATTTTTTGCATAAACATTGTCGTTGTAACTATAACATTTATCGGTAGATGGCGATAGTGTCGAACTGCTTTATCAACAACGTTGGTAAGATCGCCATCTTATCCGACTACAGCGAAGCAAAAAGGAGAGTTATGATTTTGACCTGTATGTATGTATGTGGGTATGGATGTTCATCTGTTTCCTCATAACTTCTAACCTAATTATCATAAAGAGACAAATGAGGTTTCGTCAGAAGCCTCTTGATCGCTAGTTATAGGCTATATGAAGTTACGTTAAATTGAGTACAGCGCTCTCCAGAAGACTTAAAGTAAAGAATTAAAAAAAATGTTTTTTTACGATCTCGTGCTGAGTATCAAATGAAAGAACATTCTTAGCACATTTTAAATATATAAACATTATATATTTAATATAACATTATATATTTATGTGCTAAGTATAATTGCAAAAATTTATAAAATTACTTCTAAAATAGTCAAATATAATATAAAACAATAAAACTTTAACTGCTATATTAAGTTTGCTCTGCATAATAAGTATACCTAAAATAAGTTAAATAAAAAGAAAAGCTTATATCAAAAATAAGCATATCCATCTTACAAAATATAATTTAAATGGCCAAATTATACCGTATAGTAAAGCAGTTAAAAATCTTGGTATCATCATCGATCATAATTTTAACAAACTTGAGCGACTACAAAATCTTCCTATTCGGTTTCTCTTTAAATTAAAAAAGTACGAGAGTGTACTTTTTTAATCCCAAGATAAACCGTGAGTTCCGCAGAAAGCTCAAGTGGCTCCCGATCATTCTTCGCAGGAATTCTTATATTCTCCATCCTCTTTACTGTGTACTATTTGATCTATTAACCCCACCACATTTAAAAGAGCGTTTCAGTTTTTGAGGCATTCTCATTCCCGACATATGCGCTTTGAACAAAATTTAACTCTACACTCTTCTTCCTTCCTCAATAATTCTGTTACTGTTACATCCTCCCGACTATGGAATGCCTTACCTCTGAATATCAGACGGGCAAAATCTTTAACAATTTTGAAGGCGACTCCTGAAACTAAATTTCCATGCCTTCAGAACTTCCTTCTTACCTATACTTATATAATATGTATGTATGTAAAAAATAAGTCAGCTTCACGCTGTATCCCGCACACAGTAGGGTAGGCAGAGGGAACTTAATTTTAAGACACTCCGTTCCTCACTTTCCGCCGAATTCTGGAGGCGTTACGTGTTGAGTTCTCTGAACTCAACGCCGCGCTTTGCCTTGATACCAGAGCGAAGAAACGAAAATATATTTTGTGCCCCTGCGCCACGGCAGGCCTCATGTATGTATGTAAGTATATATGTGTGTAATATGTGTATGTTTAATTAGGTATTTATTTATATATCTTCGGATGTTTAGTCATAAATTAGTTTTATTTATATTTATATNATATATATTTATATATCGATCGATATTATATCGATTAGGGATTTAAAACTATTGAGTTGGTTTTATAGTATTTTTAAATTAAAAAAAAAGAAAATTTTTTTAGACCATATCTCAACTCTTTGTGCGATTATTCGTCTCCTTTACAAAACCGTCAACGTCGTCCAGTAGTATTATTATTTAATAAGTATTTATTTAAATGATGTACAGTTAAGTATAATTTCGATCTAGATGAAATGCTAAACGTGACTATTATATTTATTTTGATAAGGATGAATACTAAGTTATAAAATATTAACCCAATAAATTTAAATGTAAATTAAAATGATTACTTTGGTTCAACCCTCAGAGATAAACATACACCATCGTAGACTTTTTTATAGATTTTTTAAAGGACAATATTTTTGTAGAATACAGTTTTTATGTGTCTTATGAGGTTGAGTCAGCAGCGCACACCATGTACGCGTTCAGGAAGCACATTTTGGACGACCTTTTCTTAAAACGAAATTCCTTATTGCTTAGCGACGGTTTTAATTAACATGTCAGACAATAAATTGCATATCAAATAGAAAGGTATTTTAATATATTAGTATATATCGAGAATATTAGATATACTTATGAGAAAAAAAAAGTAGAATATATTCATTCCAAGACCCTCAAGTATTTCTATATAAAATTTTATCACAATTGGATCAGTGATTGCGTCACAGACAGACAGACAGACAGACATACAGATATGGAGCTATGGATAGTTAAAGTCGCCGGTTCGAATTAGTTGAATTATTAACTCACGATCACGATTTTATACTTTCTGAAGAATTTATTGGGTTGAACGCACTATTCTCAGGAAGTACCTACTGGTTGGAATTGATAAATTATTTTTGTATTGAGTGGTCCGTGAGTAGTTTTTGTTTTCCATAATCCATTCATAAAGAAAGGCTTGGTAACGTATATTACGATACGAAGGTTTTGTCTGTTTGTTTGTGCCTTTGTGCACGCCAATCTCAGAAACCGCTTAACCAATGTAAGTACAGTTTTCACAATTGTATTTTGGCAATCTTTTCTTAACAATGAGTGTTTGTTTTTATTGATAGGTTCAGAAATAAAAAAAATCCATTTAAAGTATTTACTTCGTCAAAATTGCAATAATTAGTTTGTTAATTTGGCTGAAACTTTATTTTCCAATGTATAGATATTGTATTTAAAATGATAATATTATTATTAGGACAAGAAAGTAATTCATAATAAAAACGGGTAAAGCACAGATAATGAAAACGGGTAAAACCGCGAGCGGGTCGCTAGTATCTAAAAATAAAGATAATATTATCGTCAGGATAATGTAAATCATATATTACGTACTAATTGCCTGATAGCATGTTAATAAACATTATAAATATAATAGTATTTTTTTATCTTTGCAATAGATACAAAAAATATTATACTGCTAACCGAGAGTTCTATACCAATTTCAGATTTATGATTGAGAAATTAGGAACTTAATTTCCGTGCTCCAAGGAACAGTAAATCTGATATTAATTTCAGCTTGGAACCTCAACGCGATCTCAAGTAAATGGTCTTGACAGACGGATATACGGACAACAAAGTCATCCTACAAAGGTTTCTTTTTTTGTTTTGAGATGCAGAACCCCAAAAATGGATTAATTATTTTAGTTTGGTTATCTATGCTAAAATTAAAAATTAAAAAATTTCACATTGTATCCCGCAAACAGCGGGGTAAATGAAAACGGGTAAAACCGTAAAAAGACAGAGGAAACCTAGTGTTAGACAATCCGTTCTCCACTTTCCGCCGAATTCTGGATGCATTGCGCATTGAGTGTCGGAAGTCTACGCCGCGCTTTTGCTTCGACACAGCGAGGAAATGAAAATATAAATTTTAGTGTTATAAGTTGATAGATAGTTGATTATAAATTAATAGATAGTTGATTATAAGTTGATGATAGAATCTAAAAGAAAAAAAATATTTTCTCCTTTTTAGAGCGTTTAAATAAAAGCTTTTTCTAAAATAGTTTTTTTGCTTTTAATTTATTTTTTACTTTTTAGTTAGGTTTCTCAGTCTGTTCATCTCATTCAACACATCATTGTTACAAGGTCGTTTGCTGGTTAATTTCGAACAGGCCAGCTCTTCAATAAGGATACCTACTAATAATTTTACTCTACTTACTCGTAAGGGCACGTATGCTTGACCAACACCAAAGAGCTTCGAAAGTAGATAAAGCCGTATTCGACAGTGCTATCTTGCGCGCATTATCGCATATATCAGTGCATTTTGCGTACTGTACAAACCCAACATAATTTTTCCTGCCGTTTTAATTTCCTTTTTTACAACAGGGTTCGCCCAGGTGCCTTGAGGTGATTCATGACATCATATTGCTTCCAGCTACCACTCTTCCTCGGCACGGCCTTACCTTGACTTGGGTGTTTGGAAGAACGCGCCACTTATTTCAACTTGAAGCTTACTTGCCCGACGAAACACATGTCTGGGTTTTATTTTAGAATAGTCCTTTTACTATCTAGTAAACCTATCTAGGTTACCGACCAACGTTGATGAAGTCCATGTCGCCAAATTATACAAGTTCATCAATCGATCAAAGATAATCAATCGATGTTTCAGGTTTAAAAATGTCGATTTTTTTAAAACAAGCATTTTTATTCTCAGCGCACTCTTTCATTATAGAAAGCACAAAAAACTTCAATAGTGCTATAATATATTGGATTTAGAGTGATATCACATTATTTTTCTAGTTATTCTCGGCAATCTCTTCATTTGATATCCATATTGCAGAAATGCATAAATAATAACTATTCCGTCATCTTGGATGGTCCGCCATATTGGATTTAGAATGACGTCACATTATTTTTCGAGTTGCTCTCAACGAGCCCTTTCATTTGATACCTATATTGTACAAGTGCATCAAAAATAACTATTCAGTTATTTTGGATGGTCCGCCATATTGGATTTAGAATGACGTTACACTATTCTTTGAGTTGGTCTCAACGAGCCCTTTCATTTGATACCCATATTATAGAAGTGTATTAAATATAACTATTCCGCCAACTTTGATGGTCCGCCATATTGGATTTAGAATGAAGTCATACACCTTGTCGTGCATTGTAGTCCAAACCAAACGTGTATACAAAACTTCAGTTCAATCGGTTTAAGATATCTACTACAAAATTGAGCTCAAAGATTTCACCCGAACTAACATACATATATTGCAAGTTAAATAAAAGCTTTTAAAAAATATACTTCTTCATTATTTAAATAAATTTTATATAATAGAAAGATAATTACTACTATATAACTGAAACCTATTCGATTATTTTAGTCATTTCCTCACAAGCATCGGTGGTTCAGTGGTAGAATGCTCGCCTGCCACGCGGGCGGCCCGGGTTCGATTCCCGGCCGATACATCCTTTTTTATTTCTTATTTTTTTAATTATATTTTCTTTACTTTTTATATATATATGTATTCATATATCATAAGCGTATTTGTAGCGTGTTGCACTTTGTACAATAGTAAAAAATATTTTTTTGTTAATATTTTTTCATGAAATGTTAGTTAGTTAGTAGCGTGTGATAGTAGAATGTTCCATGACATCGTGCGTCTTACATAAGAGTGGGTATTTCCATAGAATAAGTGAGGGTTGGGGATGTTGGTCCGTGGCCGTGTTTTTGTACTGCAAGTTCTTGCCGAATTTCATAATTGTAGGTCTACGTACTGTAATTTAATTTGATAGGTCTAAATTTGCAGGCGCATATACCTAACCGTTTTGCATGATAAGAATTACAAATATATTTAAGTTTGTATAGATTTTTTTTTATAAAATATCTATAAATTTAGACTTTTAAGATTTTTTCCTTTATATTTATTGTAAGATCTTACTTCATGCCAATTTTCATAACTCTAGGTCCACGGGAAATAGGTGCCCTATAGGTTTGTCTTGAGATGCCGTTTTATTTAATTATGAATGAAAACGGCATCTCAAGATCGATCTCAGGCTCGTATTTCTCTATCTCAAGTCTGAGATCGATCTAGAGGTACCGTAAATCGCTCTCAAGTCTGAGATCGATCTAGAGATGCCGTTTGTAAATGCGTTCTGCGTTCCCCACTTTCCGCCAAATTCTGGAGGCATTGCGTGTTGAGTAGCGGAACTTAACGCCAAAGAAACAGAAATATAATTTTTAATAAATATTTGATTTTGTCGAGTGGGGATCGAACTCACAACCAGTCGCGTTTACAGTTACTTTGTTCTCCTGCGCGCCGACAGGCTTCTAGAAGCGTGATTTTTTGTGCTCCAATTTGACTCGAGATAAATGGTCTTGACAAACGAACAGGCGCACAACAAAGTGATTCTTTAGAAGTTCTATTTTCTATTTTATCATTTCAGTCACGGAATCTAATGATTGTTGAAATTAAATTGTTAAAATTCTGCTATATGTAAGAGAAAAAAAATATTACGACGATTTATTTGAATTTATAGTATATCCTCTTTATTGCATATCAGAATAGCGTTCTAGATTTTCGAGACATTGCGTATTGAGTGAGAGTGACAGATTTCCCCGAGTGGATATCGCACCCACAAATAGACAAAACCAAGTTTTAGGTTATTGTATCGTGTATATACTCTTTTAACTAATAACAACCACCTCCAATGTAGTGTTATCTAATTTTATCATAATTTACTTAAGGGTTGTTAGTGTTGTGTGTTACGTATCATATTAATATTATTATATATAAGTACATTTGTTTCAATTTTCTTATTTTTCATATTAAATTACTAGTCATCATATGCAATTTTGTTTGCTTGGACTTTAAAACGTAAGATGGAAAATACAGTTCTTTCCTGAATAATAGAGGCTCTATTAGACCCGTAGTAATAAGCGCTCTCCACTCTGAGATCGATCTTGTGATGCCGTTTCCATTTAAAAATTATATATCTATGAATGAAAACACCATCTCAAGATCGCTCTCAGAGTTGAAAGGGATTAACAAATAGGAACCTTAGTCTTCCAGCACACTAGCTAGCCTACCTGAATACCAAAAAAACTTTCTACGTTCAGTAGTTTTGTTTGTGCGTTGCCTGTTAATCACTCAACTGTCAGAGGGAAATTTGTGAACAGCAGCAGAAAGACACAACCAACCCTAGGTTGGTGGGGTTGGTTGTGACGCAGTTGAGGTCGGTTGTGCCGTTAATAAATGAAAGGCTAAACATAAATTTCTATATTTTAAAATTTGAAAAACATATTTTTTATAATAATATATGTGTTAGGCAAAAGATACAACTTTCGGAGTTTTAGTTCCCGAGATATTCGCAATTTTGTGAAATTGATCGACCGTTTTATTTTTTATTTCGATCAATTATTAGCACCCTAGAAAACATGTCTAGAAACCCTAGAAAACTAGTCGTATAGAAAAGTTCAGAAGTAATATAATAACAAAACTTAAATATTTAAAACATAGTAATAAGCCCAATTTACTATATGAGAATTTTTTTAATGTTATACAGAGTGAGTTCAAAGATATATTTACTTCTAGAACAGTCAATTCCAGGAGTTTCTTGTCATTTAAGGATTGGGCGACTGTGGGAATTCATAAGAGTAGACAAAGGTTATATGAACTTTATAGTGAGAAAACGTATAACCATAGTGAAACATTTATTAATTATGTTAAATCTTATTCTAAATTATTTAAAAAAGTGTGTTCCATGGCAAAATCGTTACATATTAAAAACAAGATTAAAAACTCTTTTAATAAAATTAAAATGACATGGGACATAATAAATTGTGAAACTGGAAAAGCCAGGGATTGCAATTATGAATTTAAATTAAGAATTGACAATGGGTTAACCAGCTCGGACCAAGAAGTTGCCAGTGTTTTTGAAAAATTCTTTGCTGATATTCCAGTTTCCACAACCAAAACACTTATATCTTCCACGACAGTCGCTGAATCTTTACTTAAGGAGAACGTAAACAAATGTGATATAGATTTCAAATTTAAAGTGGTCAACTCAAGAGACATTGTTAAGACATTCAAGTCCCTAGATATTAAGAAAACATCAGATATATGGGGAATTTCTGTTAAATTAATTAGTCATATAATAGACGCTGTTGCTCCTTACCTCGCGACTGTATTTAATAGTTGTATAGAGTATGGTGTGTTTCCTGACTTAATGAAATTTAGTAAAGTCATACCTATATTTAAATCGGGTAGTACATCTGATCCCAACAATTTCAGACCTGTATCTATACTACCCTCATTTAGTAAAATCTTTGAGAAAATTATTTTAAATCAAATGCTGATGCACTTTGACTCACATCAGCTTTTGCATGATAAACAGTATGGCTTTACTAAAGGTCGCTCGACTACTGATGCTGGTGTAGGACTTATAAAAAGTATATTTGAGGCTTGGGAGGGATCGCAGGATGCTCTTGGTATGTTCTGTGACCTGTCTAAGGCCTTTGATTGCGTTCAGCACTCTACATTGGTCATGAAGCTACACCATTACGGCATAAGAGGACGTGCACTCAATCTTCTGACCTCTTATTTAGCTAACAGAGTTCAGAGGGTTGATGTAAATGGCAAGAAATCTCCTGGATCATTTGTCAGTATGGGGGTCCCACAAGGGTCTATTCTTGGTCCTTTTCTGTTTTTAATATACATAAATGATTTGCCATTTTTAGTGGGAAAGAACCATGATATAGTATTGTTTGCTGATGATACTTCATTGATTTTTAAAATAAAACGACGACAAAACATATATGACGATGTAAACAATGCTCTATCGAAAGTAGTACATTGGTTTAGTGTTAATAACTTACTATTGAATAGTAAAAAAACTAAATGTATAATCTTCAGAACACCTAACAC
Organism: Heliconius hermathena; assembly: GCA_013403705.1. Lineage (NCBI taxonomy): Eukaryota > Metazoa > Arthropoda > Insecta > Lepidoptera > Nymphalidae > Heliconius > Heliconius hermathena. The sequence goes on along the minus strand of JAAIXJ010000058.1, from coordinate 695,529 downwards.
AAAAATTGTTAAAGCTGATGTACTCTTGAATGGTGAAGCCGTGGATCCTGTCGATTCTACGGTGTTTCTCGGTATCACCATTGACTCTAAATTACAGTGGGGACCTCATATCGATGGATTGGCGAATAGACTTAGCTCAGCAGCTTTTGCGGTTAAAAAAATCAGACGATTAACGGATGTGGAAACGGCTCGCCTTGTTTACTTTAGCTACTTTCATAGTATTATGTCCTACGGCATTCTACTTTGGGGTAATGCAGCCGGTATTAAATCAATTTTTGTCTTGCAGAAGCGAGCTATTCGCGCAATCTATAATTTAGGTCCAAAAGAATCGTTAAGGCAAAAATTTAAAGAAATAAATATTTTGACAGTTGCATCTCAATACATTTTTGAAAATGTTATGTATATTAAGAAGAATATTAAAGATTTTGCCAAAATTGGTGATATACATAATATCAATACTAGAAATAGGAGTAAACTTATTGCACCTGTAACCCGATTACATCGGGTCCGCAATTCTTTTATGGGACAATGTGTACGCTTTTACAATAGGATCCCAGAAAACGTCCGAGAATGTTCTATATCACAATTTAAAAGAGTTGTGAAAAGACGTTTGTGTGTTAAAGGTTATTACCAAATTAATGATTATATAAATGATAACACGCCTTGGGAATGAAATGCTCGCTCCAGTCTATTTCAAAGTATCATTGTCAGAAACATTGAAATGTGATTTAAAAAAAATAAGTCCCGCTGAGTTTCTTGCGCCGGTTCTTCTCAGGTCTGAGGCACTAATTTTAGTGAACTGGTGGTAAATTATTTGACGTTCAAAAAATGAAGCATGTAACTTCTTATTTTGAATAAAATTATTTGACTTTGACTTTGACTTTGACATGCTCATAAAATAATTACCTGTCAAAAATGTTTATTTAGTACTTTAGAAGCTCGTAAAGTTTAGCACAGGCCGTAAATTGGCTAATGCACTTGGGTGGTGGTTAATATTAACTTTTACACGAAAATCGGCAACATTTACTCGTGGCACTTTTGGACCTCGCGGCCCCCACTTTGTTTCATACTATAGGTATCTGTAGATTGTATTTCAATCAACAGTGTCTTGAAACATTAAATTCAATCCTAATGTTAAGAACGGAATGTCTCGATATTAGATTCCCTCAACCTACCCAGCTGCACGATAATGGATATAGGATAAATAATATGTTTAAAACGAAGTCATGAAATAATTGTTATATCACATACTGATAATGCTAGTGCAGTACTCTATAATATTATCTAATATAATATTATCTTATCGTACGCAACATGATATCTAATCTAAATATATAATATATCTTGGAAATATAAAAAAAAAACAAAATAACCAGGATAAAGGAATAGTTATAGGATAACTAACAGAATCCATGTCAAGCATTTTTGGAAATTTTGTCTGTTTATCTATTTAGTTATTTCGGTATCACGTAAAAAGTACAAAATAAATGTAAATAATTTTTAAACATAAAAATTATGGATAAATCAGAATAAAATTTACTTTTTATTTCATTGCATTCGCTTCATTCTAACAAAAGAAGAAGAAGGCTCCGTTAGAAGCTGGATGATAAGGTGCAGAGAATAATTGTTCAATACCATTACTACGTAAGAATGTTTTAAATTCATCACTAGAGAATACGGTAGCGTTATCGCTGACTACTTGACGGGGAAGACCGAATCTCGCCCATATATTTCTTAATACGGCTATCACGGCATGCGAAGTTGTCCGTGTCATATTTATAGCTTCGATCCACTTAGAACAAGAATCAACAATGATTAAATATTTTAAACCCGCTATAGGACCTAAAAAATCTAAGTGTAATCTAGACCAGGGTCGGTTAGAGTAAGGCCGGTTGTCGCAGTGCCTCAGCCACGGTGGCGCATACTTCAAAAACACGGCACACCGCCTCTACCTGTTCATCCACTCCCGGCCACCAAACATAGCTACTAGCTAACGCTTTAGTTTTCAGTGTAATTCTTTCAGAACCCTGTCCCTGCAGTTAGAAGGTATTACTACCCTATGTCCCCATAAAATACACCCTAACTCGGTATATAATTCTTCTTTACGATTAAAAAACGGTTTTAGTTCTCTTATGTCTACTTCGTGTGGCCACCCGCCTTGAATAAAACTCAAAACACGACTCAAAATAGGGTCGGGTCGGAAGACTCCTTTTTTACCAGTCTATAATCTAACAAAAGAGCTTCGGTTGCAAAATGAAGGTATGTCTGTTCTGGTAATTCCTCAGTATTCACTGTGTTCTCTTTATGTGATCTAATCAAACGTGAGAGTACGTCATCCACATTTCTAGTAGTATTCTCAAATTCTATTTTGAAATCATACACTGACAATTTAATTGCCCACCTCTGTAAACGACTCGCTGCTGTACTCGGTATACCCGTGTTAGGCCCAAATATGCTTACTAACGGCTTGTGATCGGTCTGTAGGGTAAATTTACGACCGTATAGATATTGATGAAACTTATCCACCGCAAATATAATAGCTAACGCCTCTATGTATTTGACTGTAGTGTTTTTCCGCGCATGTGAGAACTCGTGACGCATACGCAACGACTCGTTCCCGTCCTCCTGACTCGCGCTGTGCTAGAATGGCGCCAATGCCGTGTTCGCTCGCGTCGCATGTAAGAATTGTTTCTAAATTCATATCATAGTGGGACAACTTCGGTGCTACATAACATTTTTTTAACTCGTTCAAAAGCTATATTCTAACTTTTCTCCCATATAAAATGTTTCCCCTTTTTGAGGAACCCATACAATGGACTTAAAGACGAACTAAGATTTTTTAAAAATTTACCATAGTTACAATCGAAGCAAAATTTACCATAAGTTCACTAATGTTAGTATAGAGCGGTATAGACACAATAGCTTCTATTTTGTTTTTATCGACTTCAAGTCCGTTTTTACTTATTATAAAACCTAAATATTTGATTCCTTTGCAAGAAATTTACACTTATTGCGTTTAATTTTCAACCCGTTACTTTCTAAAATGTGCAAAACCTTGTCTAAATGAGTAAATGAGTAATTTCTAAATGAGTTTTCAAGTCCCTATTTGTAATTAAAATATCGTCATAAAATATAAGCGTGTTTGGTATATTTTTTAAAAGATTTGACATGAATTTTTGAAAAATACCGGGACTCGAAGACAAGCCGTATACCAGACGTTTATATTTAAATAATCCACGATGCGTGTTTATGACCATATAATCCCTAGATGATTCATGGAGTTCGCTCTGATTATACGCTTGTGAGAGATCTAGCTTTGTATACCAAACTTGCCCCGACAGTTCGCTAAATAAGTCGTCTAGTTTTGGAACCGGGCCCCCGGAATGAAAAATGAAAATTTGGAATGTCCCCGTCCGCCTTACGAGCTATGACTAGAGGCGTGGCCCAGACGACGAGGCGTCGCGCAGCGCGTACGGCAGCGCTCGCACGCGACAGTATACGGGTTGCGCTCCCGCCCGCACACATAGGATCACCGTACCGCCATTGAACCGCCCCAACGTTTCATCAAATAATGCCTTATGTCTGGAAATTATAGAATTAACAATTTTATCTTTATCATAAATATTTGTTTTTAGAGAATTTACACATAATTTAGGTATTTCAATAACTAATTCTGCCACTGCCGCCCCAATAAGTTAGTTGTTCCATTATTAAAAATGTACAAATCTAATATTATATTTTCTTTACATTTTTATACTTCACATTTATTTCTATATAACCTAATGGCTTTTCAAGGGATCCGTCGTAAAAACTCAATTTAATAGGGCAAGGTTTTATCATAATATTATTAAAATATTTATTATAAGTATCAAGACTAATACACGACAACGCAGCTCCCGTATCTATTTTTAAAAAAATATCATTAACTAAAATAGTAATATGTACCGGTTTATATTGCGTTAGCAACATTTGATACATTGGCTCGTCGCCTTCTTTACCGCATTCAAGGTCACTACTCTGTGCACCATAGTGACTCCGTCCTACTTTTCCTGACGCTGCATGCATCTTCAACGAGTCATCCTCAGATTGCGTCACCCAGTAGGTACTGGCCGACCTGCCATACGAATAACCTCCGCGACCACGTGCGCCGGCGTCACCCCGCCCGCCGCGGCTCCCCGCGCTTCCCCGCCTTTCTCCACGTTGTGTTAAAACGTTGTTATTTGTTAAAAGAAATGATTTTTCCGTTAATTCCACGGCTGGCCTCGCTTGTTGACAATTCTCTAATATTTTTTTCCGACACATTCTTCGGAGATGACCAATTTGATGACAGTAACTACACTGGTATTCCTTATATTTACAATTCCATTTTTTATGATTTGCATTTCCCCAAACTGTACATAGATTGATATTAATTTTATTTACATCTTCTGAGAATTCCGTAGAAAATTCAATTTGCTCCACCGCTCCGGCGTCCCGTTCTGCTGCTTCAAGTGTAGTGGCTAACACAACTGCTTTTCCGTAGTTCAAATTTTCCTCCGCGAATAACCTCTGTCTCGTCATCTCGCTTTTTAAGCCACACACAAACTGGTCCCTTAAATTCTCCTCTAAGTCTGTTTTAAAACCACAAAATCTTGATAGTTTTTTTAAATTTGCCACGTACTCCGCAATGGACTCCCCTGACAACTGTCTACGTTGTCTAACCTCGTCCTTACGTTATTACGTTCTTACGTTACGTTAAATATTTCAAACCCATACCTAAAAAATTAATCAAGATAACTCTACAGTTTAGACGTAGGATTTTTTTTCATTTCACGATGTTTATCCATACCTGTATTTCGTGTCACAGTTACACATAGATACAAATAACGTAAACACATACTACTACAAAAATACTACTAAAGGTTAAGCAAGTTTGAACTTTGCCGCCAATACCTACGACTCGATTTCGGAGTGAGGCGTATGCGGCGGTTTTCCTTTGATAGGTTTATGTGTATACGTCGTTCTTGACAAATGCCGTTTTATTTTAAAACGACAATTTTATTATTTATTTTGTTCGAAAAAATCACTTTTTCATATTTGGGAATAAAAAAATTAATTGTATTAGGCTTTTATGGAGTAGTTAAAACTATAGTTTCATTTAAAGTTGTGCTGACACTTCCACCCTGTATAATATATATATTTTTATAAGTCTATTTGATTACAGATATCATAATCATCGTAACACAGTACAATAAAACGTTAGATAATCCTTTCATTCTTGTCACTGTTAGATAGTAGGTACCTATACTGAAGTGCAGTAAGTCTTTCTAGTAGTATCTTTGTAATCTCAGCAAAAGGAGCATGCTTCCAAATATTAAACAGGTTTGTCATTATTTTATTATTTAGTTAATTAAATATTTATTATCTTTTGAAGAGATTGAGTTAGGTCAAGTTTTTTAAAGTTTTGATTTTATAAAAGAATGTGTTAAGTTATATAGTTAAGATTATATAGTGATTTCCCACAAATTGTAAACTTTTCAATTCATTCATTTTTGTTCTGTATTTATATAGCAGAGTAGGCAGTGTTGACCTGGCGTTAAACACTCCGTTTTCGTGCTAGAAAAAGCCCGAATAACAATTTCTGGAGAACCAAAGACTGTTTAACTAGCAATACCTATCGACTGACATTGAAATCTTGAAAATTGAAGTGAAGAAAAATTTAAATTAAAAAACTACGTCCAATTTTAAATGAGACTTTGAAAAAAAATCTAATCACAATGCAATCATAAAAAGCGCAAGGGAAACTACTTAACCACTCCACCAAGCCGCTAAAAGGCCGCCATTCTCCACCAAAACCAAATTCGAAATGATTCTGCTAGTGCCGCCTTCGAAGTACGTTCTAGAAATGAATTGATGATAGTTTTAGAAAAGCCTACATTTCGATGATCTGCTCTTACTTATTTCTTACTCTGCCGTATTCTATGAAAAAATATCGGTGGTGGTTTCATACAACAATATTCATATCGCCTGATATATAATCGTTACCAAGGGCTTCTGTGAAAAGTGTCTAAATGCCTTTTTAAATGCGTATTAACGCTCATCTTCACTGCGACCGCCTCTCTCCACCAAAACCAAATTCGAAATGAGTCTGCTAGTGCCGCCTTCGAATTACTTTCTAGAAATGAATTGATGATAGTTCTAGAAAAGCTTAGATCTTGATGATCTGCTCTTGTTCCTACTGTAGAAGTAGGAGCGCCTACTATAAAAAAATATCGGTGATAGTTTCACACAATATCCTCAGTCAATGCTGGCGTCCCGCAGGGTGGCGTGTTGTCTCCTTTGTTGTTTTCACTTTTTATTAATAATATTTCCCAACATATCACTTCTCTCTACCACCTATACGCAGATGATCTTCAAATTTATTGTAAGTCTAAAATTTCTGAGCTACCAAACACTATTAATACTATAAACAATAACCTAATGAAAATATCTGCATGGAGTACGTGCTTTGGAGTGCAATTAAATCCTAGCAAGTCTCAAGCTATTGTTGTTGGAAGTCCAAAGCTTATATCTAAAATTAGCATATCTACTTTGCCTGATATAATTATAGACGGCTAAATTATACTGTATAGTAAATCAGTTAAAAATCTTGGTATCATCATCGATCACAATATGTCCTGGGATCCGCAGGTGAGGCAGAGCGAGGTGAGCAGAAAGATGTTTGCATCAGTAGGATATCTTTTCAGGCTACGTAATTTCCGTCCTATTCCAACAAAAATTGTGTTAGCACAATCTCTACTTTTACCAATTCTTGATTATTCTGACTCTTGTTATCTTGATTTAAAAGAGGAGCAATTAAACAAACTCGAGCGATTACAAAATCTTGCTATTCGGTTTATCTTTGGATTAAAAAAGTACGACCATGTCTCTGACTTCCGTAAAAAGCTCAAGTGGCTCCCAATCCGTCTTCGCAGGAATACTCATATTCTCCATCTTCTTTACTGTGTACTATTTGATCCTTTAACACCACCATATTTAAAAGAGCGTTTCCATTTTTTGGGTCACTCTCATTCCCGACATCTTCGCTCTGAACAAAATTTAACTTTAACAATTCTTTCACACTCTTCTTCCTTCCTCAGCAATTCTTTTACTGTCACATCCTCCCGACTATTGAATGCCTTACCTCTGAATATCAGACGGGCAAAATCTTTAATAATTTTTAAGCGACTCTTAAAGTACACTACACTTCCATTCCCTCTAAACTGCCTTCTTGTATTGCCACATTTACTTGTAAAATATATATCATATATTTATCTATTTATGTACGTCTGTATGTATTGTATGTATGTATTTATGTATGTATCTATATATGCATGTATGTATGTATATATGTATAATATGTTGTTGTGTGTTTAGTTAGGTATTTTAAATATATTTAATACATGTATGCTGTTTGCTTTATACATTTATTATAATTATTGTTTACACCCGAACCATTTTCCTCCCCTTTATATCCTACGCCTTAAGGTTGCCTGGACGAGATCGCTGTTTTAGCGATAAGGTCGCCTCTTGTACATTTCCGTTTTTTTTTTCTGTTACATATTTTATTGTTATTTTCTTTATGGGTGTACAATAAAGAGTATTATTATTATTATTACAATACGGCTTCTTCTTCATTATATTAGGCCTTCTGCAAAAAGGTTATGGTGTTGTGAGTAAGGTTATGTAAAGTGCGTGCGAATATATTTCGATTATTAGAGTATAATATTATTAGAATATAATTCGAATATTTTCTTTTTTTTAAAACGAAAGTAAAATATGAATCATATTAACTAAATAAAAATAACTTCACAATAAAGATTATTTGTTTATACTAGCTTTGATCCGCGAGTTCGCGCGCGTGCGACATTGTATGACACATTGTAAGTGCCTGAGGTAGGCAGTGTTTATAAGATTTATTTTTCGATATTCATTGAGGACGACTGTAGAGTATATTGTTATTTTTTCATATAACAATATAGTCTACAGTCGTCCTCAATGAATATCGAGCTGAAAAATATTTTTTCAATTTGAATTACGCCCAATATTAATAATCTATCTCCTACGTCAATCTTCGATTGTTCCATATATCTATCCAATCTCTAGATTGGATAGATATATGGAACAATCGAAGATTGACGTAGGAGATAGATTATTAATATTGGGCGTTAGCAGTTCTAGATATTAGTGCGTTGAACCAAACAAACACTTCATATTTATAGTATTAGTATAGATTAATGAATGGCGTCTCCTTTATGTTTGCCATTCTCTTTATCTAAAGATAATGTTTATGATCTATATTTGATGAAGTATTATATAACTATAATGTGATAAGGCCTCAGTACAATTAATCATTTAAGAATAAATAGTAATAGCTTCTTTTACTGAATAATACAATTAAATCAATAGGCGCCTACCTTTAAATAATATATAAAATAAATTTTATGACATTGAAAAGAATAACTTTGGAGATATCTGCCCACTGCCACTGCACTACTTTCAAAAGTTTATTTGAAAAATTAGTTAGAATTTTAAATTTCAATTATTCAAGAATTATATAAAATTTTATCTATTCTAATCTACACTTATATTGATTGTATTGCAATGTCTTGACATCCACACATTTGTCAGTTAGTGTTAGTTAATACAGATTACGAAAATCTTAGGTCAATTAATTATACCTAATCAAATTGAGTAATTCTTCTTTTTTGTAATATGTAATTATAAATGATATAAGATGTTTGTTGTACATTAATAAAAATTACTGAATAAATTTACTTAAAATTACATTAATATAGCTAGCTTATGTATCAAAATAATATATAGGCTACAATTTATGTAAAGATTTTGTATAATTTATCTACAATATAATACTTATTATTCTATCTTTTAAGTAATACGCAGGCATTACTTAAAAGATAAAATGGCTCATTAACATATTTACGTTTAAATCTTTTAAAAGACTTTTTACTCTTTTAAGAATAGTCATTAAGTACTTACACAAGATAATATTATACAATTACTCTTGTTATCACGCTAAACGGAGTGTCTTAACACTAAGTTCCCTCTGCCTACCCTGCTGTGTGCGGGATACAGCGTGTAGCTATTTTTTTTTTAATTTTTTTATTTACTCTTGTTATCGGCCAAATCTTAGTTTAGATTTGGGAATATTTTTAACAGATAGGATATTATCTTTAAAATCAGCTTCACGCTGTATCCCGCACACAGCAGGGTAGGCAGAAGGAACCTAGTGCTAAGAAACTCCGTTCCCCATTTTCTGCCTAATTCTGGAGGCATTTCGTGTTGAGTGGCAGAACTCAACGCCGCGCTTAACCTCGACACCAGAGCGAAGAAATGGAAATATAAATTTTAAGTAAATATTTCATCTCCTCGAGTGGGGATCGAACCCACACCTCGTGCCGCTGCGCCACGACTGGCCTCAAATCTTATTATCTTTGTAAAGACTAATTAGTGATTACAAAGATATTTAAAAAAAATACATTTTAAAAAATATGGAACCGATTTTGACGACATTTGAACTCTTCAGTAATTTGGATTTCAGATCTCAGAGTAATATCCTCATTTAAAAGAATATCCTATATATTACTCTAAGTTTCTGAGGGCCTTCCAATTTATTTGTTCATAAATTTATGAACAAATAAATTGGAAGGCTTGAAAGTTTAAATAGATCATTAAACTGTAGTACGTGAGGAACGGAGAGTCTTAACACTTGGCTATGTGGGAATTATGATCATGTAGGAAATATCTCATATTTCAACCTATGGCCATAGTGTTTGATAATATTAATTATAAGCCATAAAAATGTATTAAATTATATATTTAGAACTTTTTCTAACCTAATAAAGTATAGATTTTTTATTGTATCCTAACATTTATTTTTTATCAGACATGGACGGTTATGGGCGTGCTCTTGAACATGCTGGGACAAGGCATGGTACTCAGCTTCCCATCAGTAATACTACCAGCTATTTTGAAACCAGATTCTGATATAAAAGTCGATCTTCATACGGCTTCTTGGGTAGGTACGTATTTTTTTTATTTCTTTTTTTAGCAGAGTAGTCAGAGGAAACCTAGTGGTAAGACTCTTCGTTCCCCACGTTCCTCTTAGTTATGGAGACTTGTGTGTTGAGTGGCAGTTCAAAGTCGCACTTTGGCTTATTGCCAAAGCAAGGAAATGGAAACAATTAACTTCCGGGGCGATAAAATAATTATGTTTGCGGGAATTGAAGTTACAATCTTCGCGTTTAGAGTCGCTGTGCCTCTGCGCTAAAATTTATTTTTTTATTATATAATCGTAAACAAAATTTATATATTTGCCATTTAATTTGTGCCTTAGATATAGCCAAGACGTTATAATAACAATCATTTTTTAGATCTAAGCCGCTTACCATATAAAAAAAGTAAATATTCAATTTTAAAATTTAAATTTAATGAAAAAAAAATAAAAAATGCATTTATGCATCGGCCGGGAATCGAACCCGGGCCGCCCGCGTGGCAGGCGAGCATTCTACCACTGAACCACCGATGCTTACATCATATGTTCGAAAATACAAATTGTAGGTAGCATTATATAATTTTTTTTAAATTAAACAATAAACTAAAGGCCGTCGTGACGCAGTGGGCATAAGTGTGTTAACGCGACGGTTATGAGTTCCATTCCCATTTCGGAAAATCATATATTTTATTTGTTCATTTTCTCACTCTAGTACCTAATGAGGTAAAGCGCGTCGTTGAGTTCCACCACACAAAGTCTAAACAATTCGGGGAACAGAGTGAAAACTTAATAGGAAACAAAGTGTCTAAACAATAAACTAAACACACCAGGTGTCCTCTGCCTACCCTGCTATGTGAGGAACACAAAGTAACAAAGCAAAAAAAAACTAGTCGTTGCGGGCACCTTGTCTACATGGACTTTAAGACGTAAAATATAAAACTGAATGTTCTTACTTATTTAGAAAACGTATAAAAATTGGAACGTAGCGGGACTCGAACTCGTACCTCCTGGAAACCGACCAGGAACTGAATGTTCCTATAACAATTATTGTACGGGCCTCACGCTTTATTTGGCTAACCAGGGTAAACAGAGAAAACATACTATGTGAAATTGTGAAGAAATTTCGTTCTTCATTCGTCTAAATTCGCAACCTTACGTGTCGACTGTTGAGTAGTGAAAATCGACTTCGCATTTTGTTAAATAATTTAAACGGCTCGTATAAAATTTTATCCTAATTTTATACGAGCCATTGTAGAGGCACAGTGTCCGATTCTTAACGCGTCGACGGTTGCGAGTCCGAATCCGTCTTGGGGGTTCTAATTATTTTCATTTCCCGCTCTGCTAATAAAACACAGCAAAATAGTTTGTTGCGAGTTTGGGGAACAGAGTGTCCTATCACTGGTTTCACTGTGCCTACTCTGCTGTAAAGCTGAAGAATATTATTCTTCTCCCGAGTGGGGATTGAACTCATAACTCTTGAGTTTACAATTCTAATTACAAGATGAAAGAATAGTAAAATATTATTGGGAATTTTTCAATGTAATAAAGCCCATATTAATGTGTTTTTTTTTGTTTGTCGATTCGTCTGTTTGTCTGTGCATTTGTGCACGCTAATTTTGACCAAATGACGTGCTTCATGTCATAAATCCGTAACTAATTTAATTTTCATTATAAACAACCGCCACTCAACATGCAAGGCATCAATAATGAGAAGTGTCTTAACACTAGGTTCCCAGGTTCCCGCTATCTACCTGCTATTTGTAAGATACAGCGTGAAGCTAAAAAAAAAATTTTTCCCATAACTCTTACATTTATTCCCATTAAATAAGACATTACCGTGGATGATATAAAGATAAATTGTTCTCATGCCAAGCTACACCTAGTGTTATACAGACTGTTTTTGTCAGCACCACTTTAAATGAAACCACGGTTTTACTACTCTATAAAAGCCTAATACAATTTTCATTTTTTACCCAAAAATGAAAATGTGATTTTTTGAAACAAAATAAATACTAAAATTATCGTTGCTATTATAAATAAGACGCCATTTGTCAAGAACGACGCACGCAGCATATACCTATCAAAAGAAAACCGCTGCATACGCCTCATTCCGAAATCGAGTCCTAGGTATTGGCGGCAAAGTTCTAAGTTGTTTAACCTTTAGTAGTATTTTTGCAGTAGTATGTGTTTACGTTATTGATATCTATGCGTAACTGCGTCACACGAAAATACAGGTATGAATAAACATCGTGAAATGAAAAAAAAATCTTACGTCTAAGCTGTTTAGGTATCTTGATTAATTTCTTTAGATATGAATTTAAAATATTTTACCCTATATGCTGTTCCCGTAAAAGGAGCGTTGACACTTCCACGGAGTTTCTTATATACAGGATATAAGAAACTCCGTATCCCCTTTCCGCCCAATTTTCATGACGATACATGCTGAGTGGCGGAATCAGCGCCACTCTGTCTTGTTACCAAGGCGAGAAAATGAAAATCATGACTTTACTGAGTTGAAATTGAACCCACAACCTTTGCGTTTATGGTGAGAAGATGAGTCGCTGCGCCATGTGCGGCCCCTTACGATTTTTTATTTCTTCACATGCATATTTAATAATTATTGTAATTAATTTCAGCTTCCTGTATCGGTATTGCGTGTATGCCTGGTTTCCTATTATCTTCCCTTCTCATGGACATATATGGACGAAAGTTGGCACATGCGGTAGTGATACCACCAGTTATAGTTGGGTGGGTACTCATATGGAGCGCAAACGATGTCCCTTTGCTTATAATTGGTCGATGTTTATGCGGATTAGCTGTTGGAGCTACGGTCTCTCTTGGAGCAGTCGTCATCGGAGAATATACAAGTCCGAAAAACAGAGGAATGTTTCTTAACCTTAAGACAACTTCAGTATGTATTGGGAATATGATCGTCCACATCTTCGGTCATTATTTTTCCTGGAGAACTGTTGCTTTAGTAGCTCTTATACCATATACAGTAGCTTTAATAATTATATTTACGTGGCCTGAAAGTCCGGCGTGGCTAGCTGCCCAAAAGCGATATGAAGAAAGTAGAAACTCTTTCTATTGGTTAAGAGGTAAATCAAAAGAATCTACATCTGAAATAGAGGAATTGATAAGAGCTCAGAAAGAAAAAAATGAATATTCGGCTCCTTTGTCTATATTCTCCCAGTTTGATGAATTTCTAAAGAAATTTACTAAACGAGATTTTATTAAGCCAGTGTTTATAATTATATTTAGTGGACTGCTCCTGGAATCTTGTGGGAGACATATATTCCCAGCTTACGCTCTACAAATAATCGAGGAAGTTACAGGAAGCAAATCCTCATCGTTTTATTACACTTTAGCTATAGATTTAATTATTACAGCGAGTGCTCTTTTCTCATCCGTCCTCGTGAAACTAATGAAACGGCGAACTCTTCTTCTCGGCAGTGGTTTCGCTTCATTATGTGTCTTAGTATGTGTCTGTTTATATTTATATCTGGTATCTGCTGGCATTGTATCGAATCAGCAGTCATGGATCCCAATTGGCTTGTTTTCAATTTACTTTATTTTGGCTAATTTAGGTTGCACACCGATAGCCTTGGCCTTATTAGGAGAAGTGTTTCCTCTAGCTCATAGAGGAGCTGGATCATCTGTGGGGGGACTAATTCTCTCTACTTACGTCTTAGCTGCTATGCAAGTAACACCATATTTGCTTGTCAGTGTTAAAGTATACGGTACATTTACAGTATTCGGCTCTCTCATGGCAGTGGCTCTTATAGTGTTATATTTTATTCTCCCCGAAACTAAAGATAGGACTCTACAGCAGATTGAGAATTATTTTAATTTTGGTAAATTCACAGATGACAAGAAAGACATAGATGAAGAAGCTAATTTGAAAATGATTCCTAAATAAAACTTATGATATTGTTAATTGTAGGGGTATAACACTAGGAGCCGGCCCGCGGGTTCGCCCGCTTGATCTACATCATTATTTATTTGATACACTGAATTACTATCGTGTCTTAATATTTTATAAATGTAACGCACTTATAGTGATTTCTAATGTGAAATTTTCAAAACCTTTGGTATTACTATGACGTAATTGTAATAAAAATCTTATAAGAATACGACCTACATTGCTATTTAAGATAGGTTCGGTACGTTTCTTAGAGCGCTTTGCAGTATAGTGACAAATTAAAGTTTGTTGCATTGACCATAGGTTAAAAAAAATACTATTTGGAATTATTAAATCAATTTACAATTGAGTAAACACATTTTATGATTAAATAACTGGCCTTGATGAGGATTCATTCCTGGTAGGGTACTGATAATGTTTTTTGTCAATTTTGCTATAGTGCATTTAATTGACGAAACACATTTTTTTTACACAACTGTTATTATAATTTGTGCATCCCTCACATTGGAGGGATGCGCAAATTATACAAATTGGGAACCTAGTGTTAACATACTTCGATCCCATTAAGGGATAATTTTGAGAGTAACGCGTGTTGAATGGCGAAACTCAACGCCGTGTGTTATGTTGTTACCTCGTTACCAGAGCGAGGAAATGAAAATAGCTAACGATGTAAGGATCATCGGTTGATGGCCGTCAATATAGCTTCCGCCATGGTCGCTCAACCGATGATCTTCTAGTTTACCTAACGCACTATTGAGCTGCGGCTATTGAAAGTGGCCTGGCAATTAGTTTCGATTGAGTATAGTACGGAGCGCTTCTTGCAAAACTTCGAGCATACCGTCTGTCCGAGAATTTACGCAATGAGATCGCCAGCTTTCTAACAAAACGTAGAATCAAAATTGCTGTCCACGGTTTCCGCTTTGAATACATTCCCGAAACGCTGGCGTCGAGGATCGTAGTATATTCGGCCTCATATGAAGTACTGTTCATATCTCGAGTCTAATACACCCTAATATCAGCTGGATTCACTTCTTCGCATACAACGTAGAGCCGTTTGAATTGGTGCGAATTCAATAATCTGTGTGTGGCTTGACACTCTGACTTTGAAAAGACTAAGTCATCGCCAAACTAAAATTAATTTCTGATTTTACATGATTCGTTAACAGACAAACAGACTCCCTGACAGACAGAAAGAAATTGATACATTGAGACATTAAGGGATCATATGTTTTTATATCTTTCTTAACTTTCCTATATTTTTTTTATATGTATAGAATATGAAATACATTATATAACATAGTTAATAGATGTTATTACTTATATTCCCTAAAACACACACTTAGGGGTCGAATTTCGAAAGAAAATCCGTTTCAAAATCCTGTCTAGAGTAGCTAAAAAATCCAGCACTTGTAGTGACGAGTTTTCATATACACTATCAACTCTAAAACTTCATCTTTAGCGATCGAATTTCGCGCAATCCCGTCATAGTTAGCATCTACGTGCCATAAATAACGCCTTTGCAAAATTTGAGTCTTTTAGTACTTATAGTAATGAAGTTTCATACAAATTATCAACCCCAAATTCAATCCTATAGGGGTCAAATATCGTAATTACCCATCTTAGGGCACTACGGTTTATAAATAACGCTCATGTAAAATTTGAAACTCCTAACACTTGTAGTAAATGAGTTTCATACAAAGTATCAGCTCCAAAGACATTCCGTTAGGGGTTGAATGTTGCAAATTCCCGCCTTAGTAAGCACTTACGTCCTATAAATATCGTCCACACAAAATTTGAGACTAAGTATTTGTAGTAACGAAGTTTCTTACACCTACGTCATATTAACAACTTCTATGCAAAAATTGAGATTAATAGCACTTGTAGTTTTTGAGATTTCATGATGAGTGAATGGCCTTTCGATTTTATATATATAGACAAGTTAAAAAATCAATAGTGAAGTTATTTAAATGTAATATATGATAATATTAATAATAATAAATGGGTTACAAATATATTTTTTTTTTTTTCATTTTAAATACCTATGAATTTAAACAACTAATATTTCAAGATTAATATATATGTTGCAAGCCAACTCGGATTGTTATTTTTTTTAAATTATAATTGCCTTAAAAGAGCGAAGAAATAGAAATAATTCGGACCTCCAATAAGAACCCGAAATTATTAGACTTCATAATTCCGAAAATGTTGATTTATAGATAAGCTATAATTGCTTAATTGTGACAGAACACATAAAATATTTATTTAACTTTGTTATACAAAGATAACATAAAATGGCAACGTTATTACCTTAATGTTATCTAAATTATCTTGTTATTTGTTACAAGAATAAATTTCTTAGAAGCAATAATATTTGGATGCCTTCAAGGAGTGAAACGAAGCGGCCCCTGCATATATATAAGAACAAATAACTTTTATTACTAGAATAACATAACAACAAATATTACAAACAGTCAATAAAGGATTTTTTAAATAATAATGTTCCAAACTGACGAATAATCTGAAATAATTTTATATGCGTGACCGAAACCAATATTTATAGATCCTGTTAAACAGCACGAGCAAGACCATATGGAATCAGCTTCACGCTGTATCCCGCACGCAGCAGGGTAGGCAGAGGGAACCTAGTATTAAGACACTCCGTTCTTCACTTTCTGCCGAATTCTGGAGGCATTGCGTGTTGAGTGGCCGCGCTCAGCCTCGACACCAGAGCGAAGAAATGGAAATATAAATTGAAGTAAATATTTCATCTCCTCGAGTGGGGATCGAACCCACAACCTGTCGGTTTTTAGTCACACTTCCTGCCGCTGCGCCACTGGCCTCAATTGACCATATGGAATAATTCTATTTATTATCATATTCTTATTTTAGTACATTAAAAGAGTATGTTATTATCAATTTAATTATACATAATAGTAATGACACTAACTTGTAAATTAAGTAGGTTCATTAACTTTTATTTATTTTATAAGCTTAACATATAAAAAGTACTGTTAAATATCACTAGCAACACTATAGAATTATTCAATTTCCTTTTGTATAACTTTTATTTTAAGACCTATAAACAATATGTTATTCTCTATTCAATTATCTCTATATAGGGTGGAAGTGTCAGCGCTCCTTTTACGGAAACAGCATATAGGGTAAAATATTTTAAACCCATACCTAAAGAAATTAATCAAGATACCTCAACAGGTAGGATTTTTTTTTCATTTCACGATGTTTATCCATACCTGTATTTCGTGTGACGCAGTTACACGTAGATACCAATAACGTAAACACATACTACTACAAAAATACTACTAAAGGTTAAATAACTTTGAACTTTGCCGCCAATACGTACGGCTCTATTTCGGAATATGGCGTGTGTGGCGATTTCCCTTTGATAGGTGTATGTGTCGTTCTTGACAAATGGCGTTTTATATTACAACAATAACCTAATTATTTATTTTGTTCAAAAAAATCACTTTCATTTTTGAGAAAAATAAAATAATAATTGTATTAGGTTTTTGTAGAGTAGTTAAAATTGTGGTTTTATTTAAAGTTGTGCATTTGACATTTCCATCCTGTATAATAAAGCAGTAAAAATATTTTATCTGTACATGTAGTAATTTTGACTGAAGTGGACACTTAAAAAGAACAATAGATAGCAAAAATATATTTTTTTAAATTTCTTGTATGTCTGTCTGTCTGTATGTATGTATAGTCACGTTAATATCTGAAGGTACTGAACCGATTTACTTAACAGTTTCGCCAATTGCTTTATTTTAACTCAATATTTAAAGTTTGTTTCATCAAAATTGGCTCATTAAAAAAAGGTATCGTCATTTGAATGAACTCAAGCCATTAGTTTGCCTGCGAATGTTATATAGCAATCGCGCTGGTAAGATTCCTGGCTAAAGAATGACATTCGAAACGTCTTGGTTATATGACTTTTGATAAAAATATATATTTTTAAAGCACTATTGTTCTGAGTATAATAAAGTAAACAAAATTGAATTGTTAGTGAAGGTTACCTTCATAAATCATAACAGTTAAGTTTAAGTCGTAATTAATTCAACAAAGATATAAGGACCGATTTGTTCTTCAAAGAAATATTAAGTAAATACATAGATTCTTCGTTCGTTTGAAATAAATCTATATAAAAATGCCTAAAACCAGCCTTTCTACGTGTACTCTGTAATAACTACATATTTACCAATTGTAATTTAGCTAATAATATAAGTATGTAACTACTTTAAAAACTGTACAGGAGTTAATTTGCAATCATTACAGTTATTTTACAATGAATATTATGAATCCTTCAAATCAATAATTTAACATTTAAGGCTGTTTCTGAAAGAGTAAATTAAATTATTCACTGACATCAGCACATTTAACAAGTTTTAAAATTATGATGAGACGTACATAACATAGGTAAAAAGAACGTAATGTTACAAAAATATATACGTATAAGAAATAATTAGCTTTATGTATATTTTTATAAATATCAAATATCAACATTGCTCGTAATTTTTTAATTCAAAATAATTAAAAGTTCTTGTAGAAATCATGATAATGTAGTAAAAAAATCATATTAGAATATTACAGATTAAAGTAATCAAAATCATATTAGAAGTCATTATAGTTGTCAGTCAATTCTGTTTATTCTATTTATATTAGATCAATAATCATGTAGTTTAAAGCGGGCCGCTAGAAGCTAATAATTGATGACACATTGATTTGTAAATAATATATGGAGAAAAATATTTACTTTAATGATTGTATAAATTTAACGTATAAAAGTTGCTCATTTGATAGTATGTCCAAATATTTATAAATTTAAAAGACAGTTTCGTTAGCCATGATCAGTCGAATAAACTAAACAGAACGTGGCGCTGCTCGTTTTATTATTCCCATATTCGGACTACTACTGGAACAATCCTTATCCGAACTTGAAATATTACAGCCGAAACATCCTTGGTCCTCATGCTTTCCTCCAGTATCAACAATATTCCAGAAAAGAATTCAAGACTATGTCATTCGATATCAACTGCGCCACGATGGTGTATAAGAGATATTAAAATTCTAATACCTATATTTTGTTATTAATAAAGACTAGACATTACGACTGTTTAATAGAAATGAGGGCTAATTCATATTTAATATGCAAGTAATGTATAGTGGCTACTATTTATAGAACACTGAACGATTATCACGAGTATATGCACATGACACGGCCTTCACCTAGAAACATAACTTACATAGTATATAATAATAATTAATTATCTATTTATAACAAACGTACGTACATACTTGCTAATAAATTTTGTTTTTTAAAAATTTTAGTTTATTTTAGTTTTTTAAAAACAAGATAAAAATACCTATCGTCTATATGTTTCTAAATAATTCGGAAAGAGATACTACGTATTTGCAATAAATGTATCACCTAATAGCAAATACTACACACAGGGCCGTTACCCACAAGCAACTACCCCCGATTGACACAATTCGATTACTTGTCATTTTTACCTACTACCCTCTTTTACGCGAGTTTGCTAAAAATATTATATTTTTGTCGTGGCGCAGGGGGACTAGCGTGTGATTGTAAACGTGACAGGTTGTGGGTTCGATTAATAGTCGAGGAAAGTTGAGAACGGAGAGGGTTTCCTTTACCCCTGCTTGGTTTGCTATATGGCGGATGCGGGACAGTGTGTGAAACTGAAAAAAAAACTTTAAAAAGGCACCATTTTTTAATAAAGTTTCATTTGATAAATAATTCAAAACAGTTTACACGATTAAGCGTCTTTGCTCATTTATTTATTCACGTGTGTACTCGTATAGTTATAATTGTGCGCGGAATCATTTGAAGGAATTAGGTCAAGTACATTAATAGCAGTGGCATTGCCACAACCATATTGTAAAATATACATATACCTACGTATTTATATATTGATTGTGGAACGTGGTTGCGTAGTTGGAAAGTGTTTTATGTAAGTGCGAATACTATTCGGGAAAATATTTTTACTCTTCAACTATGTATTGTATTTCAAATTTTTTTGGTATATATATATATATATATATATATATATATATATATATATATAANTATATATATATATATATATATATATATATATATATATATATATATATATATATATATATATATATATATATATATATATATATATATATATATATATATATATATATATATATATATATATATATATATATATATATATATATATATATATATATATATATATATATATATATATATATATATATATATATATATATATATATATATATATATATATATATATATATATATATATATATATATATATATATATATATATATATATATATATATATATATATATATATATATATATATATATATATATATATATATATATATATATATATATATATATATATATATATATATATATATATATATATATATATATATATATATATATATATATATATATATATATATATATATATATATATATATATATATATATATATATATATATATATATATATATATATATATATATATATATATATATATATATATATATATATATATATATATATATATATATATATATATATATATATATATATATATATATATATATATATATATATATATATATATATATATATATATATATATATATATATATATATATATATATATATATATATATATATATATATATATATATATATATATATATATATATATATATATATATATATATATATATATATATATATATATATATATATATATATATATATATATATATATATATATATATATATATATATATATATATATATATATATATATATATATATATATATATATATATATATATATATATATATATATATATATATATATATATATATATATATATATATATATATATATATATATATATATATATATATATATATATATATATATATATATATATATATATATATATATATATATATATATATATATATATATATATATATATATATATATATATATATATATATATATATATATATATATATATATATATATATATATATATATATATATATATATATATATATATATATATATATATATATATATATATATATATATATATATATATATATATATATATATATATATATATATATATATATATATATATATATATATATATATATATATATATATATATATATATATATATATATATATATATATATATATATATATATATATATATATATATATATATATATATATATATATATATATATATATATATATATATATATATATATATATATATATATATATATATATATATATATATATATATATATATATATATATATATATATATATATATATATATATATATATATATATATATATATATATATATATATATATATATATATATATATATATATATATATATATATATATATATATATATATATATATATATATATATATATATATATATATATATATATATATATATATATATATATATATATATATATATATATATATATATATATATATATATATATATATATATATATATATATATATATATATATATATATATATATATATATATATATATATATATATATATATATATATATATATATATATATATATATATATATATATATATATATATATATATATATATATATATATATATATATATATATATATATATATATATATATATATATATATATATATATATATATATATATATATATATATATATATATATATATATATATATATATATATATATATATATATATATATATATATATATATATATATATATATATATATATATATATATATATATATATATATATATATATATATATATATATATATATATATATATATATATATATATATATATATATATATATATATATATATATATATATATATATATATATATATATATATATATATATATATATATATATATATATATATATATATATATATATATATATATATATATATATATATATATATATATATATATATATATATATATATATATATATATATATATATATATATATATATATATATATATATATATATATATATATATATATATATATATATATATATATATATATATATATATATATATATATATATATATATATATATATATATATATATATATATATATATATATATATATATATATATATATATATATATATATATATATATATATATATATATATATATATATATATATATATATATATATATATATATATATATATATATATATATATATATATATATATATATATATATATATATATATATATATATATATATATATATATATATATATATATATATATATATATATATATATATATATATATATATATATATATATATATATATATATATATATATATATATATATATATATATATATATATATATATATATATATATATATATATATATATATATATATATATATATATATATATATATATATATATATATATATATATATATATATATATATATATATATATATATATATATATATATATATATATATATATATATATATATATATATATATATATATATATATATATATATATATATATATATATATATATATATATATATATATATATATATATATATATATATATATATATATATATATATATATATATATATATATATATATATATATATATATATATATATATATATATATATATATATATATATATATATATATATATATATATATATATATATATATATATATATATATATATATATATATATATATATATATATATATATATATATATATATATATATATATATATATATATATATATATATATATATATATATATATATATATATATATATATATATATATATATATATATATATATATATATATATATATATATATATATATATATATATATATATATATATATATATATATATATATATATGTATATATGTATATATATATATATATATATATATATATATATATATATATATATATATAACATGTTTTATAATTATTATTCTGTATTTACTGGGCTCTCTTGGCTTTAAAGTACAAAGAGATTAATGAAGACAAGTAAAATATTGTAATTATTTACAGAATAATCCCTCGTATGTATGTGTTTACTTTAAACAGGTAATAAAATATAATTTTCTTGGCAAATTTGGGAATTCACCTGACTCACTATCATCAATAAATGTACCTATTTAGCTTCTAAAAATATGCATGCCAACAAAAAGTTAAAATTCTATATCTCTTAATATAACCCTCAAAATCATTTTTTCAAATAGTCTTTACTATTTGAAAAAATGATTTTGAGGGTTCGGTACTTCAAAAAGAAAAAAACCGAACCCTTAAAGGATCACTTTGTTGTCCAACAGTCCGTTCGTCAAGACCATGCTTCTTAATAAACGCAAACTTACCTTTATCAACATTTATAAATTGTACCTACTTCCCGTTGACCTAAAAACTATTTTCATTTTGGCACAATTAAAACAAACAAAGCATTTAGTAACAAATTTATTTAATGCGGCAAGATTTTAGCTTCACATTTTATCCCGTATCTATATTCGGGAATCAATGTCGGAAAGAGGGAACGTGCTGCAAACGTAACGGTTGGGCGTTACGTTTACAGCAGGCAGTGTGCCGTTTCGCCACGACCTTTTCCTTTCCCAGGTTGGGGAATTTATAATATTAAGCATGACAACATATTTTGAGAAACTCAAACTCTCAACACATAAACTAAAAATATAATAATAATATTATAATAATTACAGCGGATATTATATTTCTGCGAAAAATAAAAATTTTGCATTAAAAAATACACTTTAATTTATAAGTTTATAAACCGAAAACCGAAGTGTCATGCGTCGCGCGTGACGTCAAGTTTAAGTAATCTGTCAATACCATTTTGTATCTGTCTATAAAAAAATCATTTATTTACCAAGGCGTAAGTGGCGTTGAATATACAACAACAACATCCCGGCTTTCCATATTTTATAGTTATTTTATTTCTAAATAATGATTAATTATACATTATTAAATAATTAAACTAATGCATGTTTTGTAATCTATATTAATAGAGATAGATATACCGGCTAATATATATACTATTAGCTAATTAATAAATATACATATCTGCATATCTTCCTCCTGACATTAATCGCGGCGTTGCCAGGGTTTGCTTTCCTGCTTAACTTGTTCTACTTTGCACAGTCTGTAACGTTCTAGGTGTTTAGACCATTTGCTCTCATGTTCTGCATCACGCAGATCGAAGCGGATTTGGATTGCAATGCCTACCAGATACACTGATGAGGCATACAGTCAAAGGCCTTCTGCAGATTAAAAAAAATACATGCAGAGCTCTTCTTTTTTCTCTACATGCCTCCATCAAAGTTCTGAGGGCGAAAACGGCGTCCAAAGTGCCCGATCCTAGCTGAAATCCATATTGAAATTCAGAAATAGTACATTCTTGGCAGAGTCTGAGATCGATCATGCGCTCGAAGACCTTCATGGTATGACTCATAATCTTAATGCCCCTATACCTACCACAATCATAAACTCTGCCCCTTCCCTTGTAAAAAAGGATTATGAAAACAAGTCGCCACTGGTGTGTTCTGAGTATCCACAGAACATGTGTTCTGAGTATCCAGGATATGGCTAAAAAGATCAGTAAGCAAAAGATCAGTGAGCACACCAAGAGAATCCAATTCCATGCTTCGATCTGGATATCGTCAGGTCTCACCGCCTTTTCGTTCTTCATGAGTCGAAGGCAATTACGAGTTTCGTCAAGGGCTATTGTGGTATTAAGTCCGAGGTTAGGAGGTGGATCGTGAAGAACACAATCCTGGAAGTAGCGTCTCCATCTTTCCTTCACAGAGGCATGACTACAGAGCAGCGTGCCCTGGATATCTTTGACGCAAAGACATTTTGCGATTCCTGCTTCACTTTATCCCGGGCATGTGCCAGCATGTATACGAGCTTTTGTCCCTCCATAGTTTCAAGTTTATCATATAATGGTGATAAACTCTCACTGCGGGTTCTGGCTACCGTTTTTTTGCTGGCACGTTTCGCTACTACGTACTCCAGTCTTTCTTCAGGAGAGCTGGATTGGTATAACTTCTTACAGGCAAGCTTCTTTTCACGGATCATCTCCTGCACCTTGTCATTCCACCACCATGTCTCCCTGTCGATGACACGTCTTCCCCTAGAAATACCAAGAACTGGCTTGCCCGCCACAATGACTGCAGATTGTACTCGATTCCAAGCATCATGAGCAGTGTCGGTGTTAGTCAAGAAATTTTAATGCTTTGATTTTTCACCTCTGGCAGGAAGTAGGTCTGTATCGGTCTATTGAGCAACCGCCACTTGATCCGAGGTCTTCGCTTTTCGGATACTTTGTTTTTCGGAGTGACGTTAAAGTCCATGACACGAAGACTATATTGGGCCGTCATGCTTTCGCCTGGAATGATATACCATATGACACCGTCTGGTCAATAAGTAGTCAATTACCGTTCTTATACATGATAAGATACTGAGGATTGTTTTAGAAAAACTTATTTACGACGGCCAGATTAGGCGCAATACAGGTTTTCAGAATATTTTCCAAAATCCCTGTGAATACGTTCATACGGCTCAGCAGCCTTACTGACGTGACTGTTCAAGTCCTCCCAACTAAGACCACTGTGGTAGATGGTACATCAAGTAGAACTCCTTTATACTGCTCCCAGAATGTCTCCTTTTCGGCCGAGTTACATACCACCTGGGGAGCATAGGCACTACTTAAGTTTGTGGTAGCGCCCAGCTTCACGCTATATCCTGCGCACAGCAACGGAGGCAGAGGGAGCCTAAGGCACTCCGTTCCCCATATATCTGCTAAATAGCTTATTTTTTTTTTTACATTAGACACAAAGAACTTACTGGCTAATAAAAACTTCACTACTTTCCCATGGGTGGTATGTGCGCACCCTAGAATAGTCTGGTGCCGACCCCAGAATTTTTACAAAAAATGAAGCTTGGAAAATTTAAAAAACCTTTATACAAAGAAATCAGTTCCAAATTGAATTCAAGACCCCTCTTGGAAAATGCAGAAATAATTAACAAAAAATGTTATATTTTTACCTTCACTTCAAGACACCGTCCAATTCTGGTAACATTGTTTGTTGGTAGCGGAACTCGACGCCGCGCTTTATCTACCAGTGCGAAGACATGCTATTTTCATTGAAATATAATTATCTCCCCTAGTGAAAATCGAACCCACAACACACATTTACAATCAGAAGCTGACCAGCTGAGCCGGAACCTTACGTAAGTTGTTTTCAAATTTTATTTAACTATATTTTTTCTAAAAAACAAACTTGAAATCTGTACCATTTGAATACACAATAACGTATTTTCAATTTCCTATATATAAAAAAATATTTTTATGTTAAACGGTCTTATTACAATAAAAATAATGTAGGTAATGTACTAAAAGCTAAAAAATAATTCGGTAAGTCCTAGCTACCAGATCGCACCAATCTTCTCATCAATCTGGGGTATTGATCAGACAAATAATAAAATCGTTGGGCGCGTGAAACTATTATATATTAACTCTAGATACGCAACGTAAAGTAAATATACCTACCTACCAACACTGTCAAAACTATTCTATTTTTCAGAATGAGCTCTTTTCTACTAATCAAGCCCTTTCATTAGACACCTATATTGAGGTAGTTGTGTAAAATATATAATCCGCCATTTTGTCGCGGCGGCCATCTTGAATTTTATTTTTTTATAGTGAGCTCTATTCTACCAATAAAGCCCTTTCATTTGATACCCATAAAGAGGTTGTTGTGAAGTAATATGTAATCCGCCATTTTGTATCGGCGGCCATTTTGGATTTACAGGCATAATTTTTTTTTTTATTGTATTGTCATCAATATTAAGAGTGGGTACCAAATATCAGATCGATCTGGTGTCAGGAAGGGGGTAAAATTCCAAGTACTAAATTTGACCCAAACAAACAAAAAAACTGGCCTTAAATAAAACTGTTTAATAAAGTTCTCATATATGAAGCTTTCACTTTTTACCGCTATTGACCCGTTCTGTTGCATTTCGCATCTAAACGTAGATCGATGTTGTCAACAGAATACATACAATGCAATGCTATTTATATTTGAAGCGAATCTGTAAAATCGAAAGTCTTGAAGGCAAACTAAGGATTATTTGTTTTATACGTGTGTATGTTGTGAGTTCATATTCCACATTTAACCAACTTCTAGCAACATAAACTTGAACAGTTTCTGGGTTCAAATTCCGCTACGTCCAAATTTTTATACGTTTTCTAGACAAGTATCATATATACTTTGTTTTCGAAGGCCAACCGATGTCTGCTCCTACCTCTCTTACCATTTACTCACACTTTATGAAGGGAAACCGTTACAAAATATAAAAATATTTTATCAATTCAATTTTTGTTATTTATTTTTAACCTGACATTCGCACACGACTGGCATGTGATGTGTATGTTTTTTTTTTGAAGGTACAATTTTCGGAATTCAAGATTGAGAATTGAGGCCTGTCGTGGCACAGGGGCACAAGCGGTTGATTGTAAACGCAGGTTCGATTCCCATTCGAGGAAATTAAATATTTAATATTTTCATTTCTTCGCTCTGGTATCGAAGCAAAAGCGTTGAATTCCGCCACTCAACACTCAATGCTTCTCGAATTCGGCGGAAAGTAGGGAGCTGAGTGTCTTAACACTAGGCTCCCTTTGCCTGTCCTGCTACGTATGGGATAGCTGTATCCCATAATAGTAGCTATAAAGTTGAAATAAAATAATAAAAAGATTCAGAATTGAGATTAGTATCTTTCTATTATATAAAAACATCTTGCGTCCTCGTAGACATTTTTAAAGTACAAGATATGACGATATTCGGGCATTATTTTATTTTTAAATTTGAACGTGAATTTAACACCGGAACATCGTTATATCGTATACTTTAAATGTCAAATTAACGCAATTTATATAATAATACTTAATTTATAGTGTAGATATTAGCCATCATCGCTGGCCGAACGGGAGACATCGCGAGCGAGTCTTACTGCGCACGTTGCGACGACTACACTGTAAACTTTAAACTTTAAAACTTGCCAAATTTGATCACATCTAGCGCATTTAATTAAATAGGGAATAAATATGTATTGCTTAAAATAATTTCGAAAATATCCTTCTTAGTTTTTTATTCTCCCGTTTTTTCAACATTTCGCCTTCTTCGATGAATGGGCTCAACAACATAAATATAATTTCTAAAATCGAACCAGAAGTGATGTTGCGCAGGGATACAAGGATGACTCTAGCGCGACGGTTGTAGATTCGATCCCCACTCGGAGGAATGAATTATCATTTCTTAATATTTTCATTTTTTCGCTCTGGCACCAAAGCACTCTGGCCCGGCGTTGAGTTCCGCCATTTAACACGCAATAACTCGAAAATTTCGGCGTAAAGTGAGGAACGGAGTGTCTTAATACTAACTGCCCGCTGTGTCCGGGATACAGCGTGAAGCTGAACCCTATTGGTTCAGCTGATATGTAGGATGTTCAACAAAATAAAATTTATATAGGATGTTCAACAACATAAAAGTGCAGTTTTATATATGGCATTTTTGCAAACCTTCCTTATTAGTTCATTACATTAGCAAATAAAGTTAATGGGTATATATACCATAATATTTGATTTAATGAATCAATTATTTAATTCTTTGCTAACATATAAGTAGAAAATTTCTCCATCCAATAATCAGCAGAATATTTACTTAAAAATAAAATAATACTGCTTGAAAATAAATGTGACATACATTTTTTTATAATTTTATGTTCACGAAAAACATAATAAAAAGAATATAAAATTTAGTTAGCAAATATTTTAGTTTAAGGCTTGAGTGTCCTGATTCAATATAGTACCTATGAGTACAATGATTATGGAGGCATTGCGAAATATACTTTGACCGTATGGTATAGTCTTTATGGTACTTAAAAAAATAAACAAGGTGAGCACAATTTGTTTAATTTTTTTTTGAAAAAGTAAGGCAAAGTAGCGTACGAGTCACCTGATGATAAGTGGTCACCGCCGCCCACGATCTCGGGTAACACCAGAGGAGGTACAGGAGGCACAGGAGATACAGGAGGTACAGGAGGTACATTTAAGTTGGTGATAGACAATCTTTTGGGAGGTAATAATTTCCTCTCATAGGGGCACCCACATGCGAAGTTTTAACTTTTACTCGTAGATCTAGTTTGGCGCGTTGTCTGTAACTCACTATTGTAAAAGTTTTATATAGATACAGTACGATCGACGAGTCGTGGCCACCCCGATGTTTGTTTCTGAACTCTTGCGCATTGCTCAAATATGTGCGTTGTATAATCAAAAGCAAGAAAAAATATAAAATCAAATCCTCGCAGTCATCTACAGCTATCTTCAGAGCGCCCACGAGACGTATATAATGACTTGTTTGTATCGTTAATTAAACAAAACAAAAACTGATTTGAAAACAACACCCAAGCAATGTACAAGATTAGATGATTCGATGTAAATATAATATAATAAAAAAATAATAATTAACAAAGTTAATTATATTTATATGGGTATTTATTTAATATTTAAAACCCGTTATTTTATAAGTCGGTGCAGATTTATATTTATTTTGTATAATACACCGAGTATTTAATAGTTATCTATTGAGATTGCACCAACGACTAGCACCTTTTAAAAATGGTTTTGACGAAATATTGTACTTTTTCATCATCGTTTTTTTTAGCTATATGTTGTATCCCATATATAGCAAAGTAGCCAGAGGGAACTAGGGCTTCTGAGCTTCTGTTCAGACACTCCATCCCCATTAAAGATACATATTTTTATATATTAATCGTATATAATAATGTTAAAAGGTTTACGAGTATACCTTAAAACATTTACACAAGTAGAATTCGAAGCTGTAACCTTCACCCACAAAGTTTATTTACCACGTCCATTACAAAATCGAGTTTTAAGACTGTACATACGTCCATACATACATATATATTAATTAATACTTTGTACCGCAGTGCACGTGACTCCGCCGAGGAGTGGTGCAGCGAAAGTATCATACTTACGCAAACGACTATTCCGCTTGTGATGCCTGATGGTTTTATCGATTGTTTTTGTTGTTTTTTTTATATTCACGCTGTATCCCGCAGCTATAGCAGGGTAGCCAGAGGGAGCCTAGTATAAAGACACTCCGTTCTTCACTTTCAGCCGAATTCTTGTGTGTGTGTGTGTGCTGGGAATCGAACCCACAACCATTGGCCCACGACTGTTTTAGTAATTGAATACTAGTAAATAAGATTAAAGACACTCACACAGTAGGGTAGGCAGAGGGAATCTAGTGTTAAGACACCATCATACCACCATCACCACACCCATTTCTCATCAAGTCACTTTTTTTTGCTTAATATCACATATATTTAGAATATGTGGCACTAATAAAATATTTAGATGAATTGATATTAAAACAGATTATCGATAAGCTACCCACTTCATACTTACATCCCTTCTCAGAACAACTCGTACTGTCACTCAGTTATAGAACATTCGTTGCGTTTCCAAATACTGAAAAGCACTGTTAGTTTTAATTTCTGTGGCAATAAGGAAAAATATTAGTGTTGTGAGTGCAAAATGTGCGCCGTGGGTGCCTTGTGATGTTCAGGTTAGTTTATTATCGATAATAGATGTCGCTTAACTATTCCGGTACGTACACAGAGTATTTTGAATGAATCCACGAGTTGTACATGAAGTATGAAAGCACAGTTTTAACTACTCTATAAAAGCTTAATACAATTAAAACTAAAAAATATTTGAATAAATAAATAAATAAATGAAAAAGTTTTTTTTAAAACAAAATAAATAATAAAATTATTGTTGTAAAATAAAACGCCATTTGTTAAGAATGACGCACACGGGCTAACCTATCAAAGCTACAACATCACACACACCTCATTCCCGAAATCGAGCATTCGCGGTGAAGTAGAACGTTGTTTAGGTTTTTTATTTTTTCGTTATGTACATTTTTATATATTATACATTTTAAAAGTGTAAAAAAATAAAATAAAAAATAAAATTGACTTTTATTTTATATAATAAAGAATATAAATGAATTTTCGTATTTTTTTGTGTTTAGACACTCCATTCCCTAAGACTTTCCGCCTAATGCTGGAGGCACTGTGTGGTGAATTGCGGAACTCTACGCCGAACTTTGCTTCAGTACCAGAGCAAATTAAAATATTA
This sequence comes from Heliconius hermathena, assembly GCA_013403705.1. NCBI lineage: Eukaryota > Metazoa > Arthropoda > Insecta > Lepidoptera > Nymphalidae > Heliconius > Heliconius hermathena. The sequence goes on along the minus strand of JAAIXJ010000058.1, from coordinate 664,126 downwards.
AATATATTACCCGAGATTTAAATTTAAGCATCCAATTGTATGTGATGATCATCATTACACGCCTTTACAATTAGATATTTTCTCTTCCATATTAATTAAAACAAAAAATAATACTTTCACTAATCGGTAATCATTCATATTTCAATGTTTGACTTTTGACCGTAACCTTTTTTTACTTTTGGTTTTGATAATTATAGCCTACATCTATATATAAATATCCGCATAACATATAGAACTTATATTAGGAGGCCATTATACCTACTTAATATCTCGCTCAAGTAACATGCAATTCTTTCGAGAGAAAGCTGAACAGTGCGTGGGGAACGAAGTGTCTTAACACTAGAAGCGGAGGTGGCACAGGGGCATAAGCGTTCGAAGTGACAATTGTGAGTTTGCCTCCCACTACTGGGAATGACATATTTAATATTTTTATTTCCTCGCTCTGGTAACAAGGCAGAGCGTGGCGTTAAGTTCCGCCACAGAACATGCAATGCCTCGATAATTCTGCGGAAAATAGAAAACGGAAGTGAACACTCCGTTCCCATTACAAAATGGGAACGGAGGGTCTTAACACTACAGTTTGCTCTGCATACCCTGCCATGTACTAGACACGGCGAAGATAATAAATGATAATTAAATTTTCTCATCTGGATTACTTTAATAATGTTAAGATAAGATCATTAAAGTAATCCAGATGAGAAAATTTATAATTGTGCAGTTCCAGTGGTCAAAGCCGCGAACGTGTAACTAGTATTATACAGGAGAAATCTCTTATGTTTTAATTGTATTAGGTTTTTATAGAGTAGTAAAAGCTGTGGTTTTATTTAAAGTGGTAATCACAGAACACTCTGTATAAAACACTTCTTTTTTTGAGTGACTGACATACAACGCACAGATGAAACTACTGGACTAAGAAAGTTGCACGTACGTAGGTTAGGGAACGTTGAAAAGAACGAAGAGGGGACGTCTCTAAAATCTTATAAATATCCCATAAAAAGTTGTGAACGACGACTAGTATAATATATTAGCAATAAACAAATGAAGATGAAGTAAATTACATCAATAATTTGAAATCGCGCGTAATTCAAACGCTTATTATTACCACTATAGAATGAATTATTATAATTTGCAAGTAGGTATTTCCGTAACGGTAGCGCTGCTGAACGTTTCCTAGTGCGTGACTGTTATAGTATAATAGATTGATTTGTAGGTGATTCACCATTTGATTTTGGTTTGGTGCTTAAGATTTATATTTTGTAAAAGCCTTTGTTTACTTTAAATCAAATAAATCATCTTCACGCTGTATCCCGCACACAGCAGGGTAAGCAGAGGGAACCTAGTGTTAAGACACTCCGTTTCCCACTTTCTGCCAGAGCGAAGAAATGAAAATATAAATTTAAGCAAATATTTCATCTCCTCGATTGGGGATCGAACCCACAACCAGTCGATTTACAGTCATACTTTGTGCCGCTGCGCCATGACTGGCCTCACTTGTTTACTTTAGCTACTTTCATTCTATTCGTTTTGGGGTTCTATTCTATTTTGGGGTTATGCATGTATTAAATAATCTTTTTCTTGCATAAGCTGTAACTTGGGCTCTTAAATTTCCTTAAAGCTAAATTAAAAAAAAATTATGTATTGGCATCTAAAAAAAATCATTTTTGAAAATATGATGTATGTTAAGAAAAATATTAATGATTTTATTTATTTTTAAATCGGCGATATACATAATATTAATACTAGAAATAGGCCTAAACTTATCGCACCTGTAACCTGATGTAATTGACCTGATGTAAACTCTTATGGGACAAAGTGTACGCTTTTACAATAAAACGTCCGAGAACGGTCTAAATCACAATTTTAAAAAGATGTGAAAAGGTGTGAAAGGTATAACTTCCCAAATTGATAAAATAATCCAGCTTCACGATGTATCCGACACACAGCAGGGTAGGCAGAGGGAACACTGTTTTAACAGTAGGTAGTGTTAAAACAGTGTTCCCCACTTTCTGCCGAATTCTGGAAGCATTGCGTGTTGAGTGGCAGAACTCAACGCCGCGCTTTACCCCGACACCAGAGCGAAGAAATGAAAATACAAATATAAGTAAACATTTCATTTCCTCCAGAGGGGATCGAACCCACGACCAGTCGGTTTTACAGTCAAACTTTGTGCCCCTGCGCCACGACTGACCTATACTTGGCCCAAATTGATGATTTTATAAATGATAACACACCTTGAGAATGAAATGCTCCAGTCTGTTTCAAAGGTATCATTGCCACAAATAATGAAATGTTTATTTGTATACAATTGTTTTTTAAAAAAATCTCGCGGAGTTTCCTGCGCCGGTTCTTCTCAGGTCTGAGGCATTAACTCTAATGAACCGGCGGTAAATTATTTGACGTTCAAAAATGAAGCATGTAACTTTTTATTTTGAATAAAATTATTTGACTTTGACTTTGTTGGTTAGGTTAAGCAACCTTTATTTTGTCCAGATGTGAGATGGGTTGGTAGATAAGTTGTCGTGGTGTACCACGCCGGCATATTATAGAACTCGATGCTAAACTTATAAAATAAACATAGCAGACAAAATATTATAGAATAAAGTTGGTAGTAGTTCCTTGTTATAGATAATTTAAAATGGTCTAAAAGTAGAATAACCTCAATAATCTTGATACTTGAATCATATCGAAAATACAAAGTCTGTAAGTAACTACAAACACGTGGTGCTTGTTGTTTTTCATATTTACTCATTTCTTTTATTTTTTTATTTTCCTCTGGTTGTAAGCTGTATACAAATTCGAATGTCCCTTAATACTGTATAAAATGCCGCATTCCCTCCTAACGAAATAAATTAAAGTTCAATTATAACGATTAATTTGTCCTTCAGTTTATTTAGTAAACTAATTTTGTATCGAGACTTTCGATCGTTATCGCGACTAATCTTTATACAAGATCGTAACTGCCTGTCTGTTGCTTAACGGAAGCGAAAATTAACTTGACAAAAAAAGGATTATATAGACAATTACTTTTTTTGAGGCTATTGTGGCGTAGTGACTGTAAAATGGGGCTCGGCCGACACTCAAATGAATAAGTGATATATCTTTTTCCCGCTCTGGTAAGAGTCCGGTGTTGATTTCCGCCACTCACCACGCAATGTCTAGAATTCTGGCGGAAAATGAAAAACCAAGTGTCTTAACATTTTCTTGTGTCAAGATATTTCGTTCTCTCTGCCAACTGCAACTCTCTGCACCTCAGAAGCTGAAAAAAAGACTATAGAACATAGTAATGGGTCACTAATTTTTTCATTTTCCGATCCGATAAAATGAGTTTCTCGGATCTTAACGGCATTCTTAATGACAAAGGTATTTTAATCATGGAAAAGATTATAATATTGAAATTTGTTTTTGACTTGAATACGTCTATAATTTTGCTATCTACCATACGGTGGCAATCCAAAAAATCTATTGATAGTCAGCTTAGCTAATTGACGGATTGAGTTTGCCCTTGTAGTTTCGCTGAAAAATCGCAGCGTTAAGTTCCGTTCCTCAACATGCAATACCTCCATTAAAAAAATCTTATTATTTAAACTACGATTACTTAAACCCTAGAATATATCAAGAATCCAGGGCATTACGTAAAGCAATTACGATAGTTCGATATAATCATTGTATCGAGTGACAGGCGCATATCACCGCGAACTAGCGCTCGTGTGAAAACCAACTATAAAGCTAAGATTAAAATGTAGCTATAACTAGCGACGCCCGCCCGCTTTACTAATAAACTAAACATAGATATATAAACACAAAAACCCATTGATGTTTTTATATTAGAAATGCTTGTAGCGTTGTATATCTACCTACTTATGAACTGAGAACGAAGTGTCTTAACACTAAGTTCACAGCTTAACTCTGTTGGTGCCTTGCCCAGTATGGGATACAGCGTGAAGCTAAAAAAATATTAATAAAACAATAAATTAAATCACATTGTAAAACAACTGTGTTCCGTCATTCTACACAAGATGTCTAAAAAATGAAAGAGAGTGACTCACAATTTGTTTCTCGACCTGTCAATTAATATACAAATTTTAATATCAGTTAATCATTAATAGACATCTCTGAGTGAGACTGTAATTGTAATATCTCAGAAACACTAATTACGCCAGTAAATTACAACACTACGTTACGTCGTCGGTAGGATTTGGATTTTGGCAATATATCAAGTAATTTGTGAATGGCGTCGAGAAGCTTTGACGATATTTCTCCATATAAAAGTTTTTTTTTAGGGCATTTTTTTTTGTTGGTACCCGGGTGGGCACAGACCACCCGCCCCTATACCGACCTACCCTATACCTACCAACCTATGGTTGTAAGTTTGACACATTAAAAACTAGATAAACCGTATACGCAAAAATATTTGTTCAAAAGTGTATGTAGGTGTGTACGTATATATATCACATGACCTCTAAACGTTAATGCAAGAAGCCATTGAAATTTCTAAATATACTAGAGACGCCTACTTCCTGTTTTCCCGGCCAAGAGCCACCACTATGAGTTGTATTGTCAAGAGTATTATTAGCTTTTACGATTATTAGCCTAAAGCTTGTATTATTGTTTTTTAGGGTTCCGCATCATGTAATAATCGCCTCACATATAAAGTCTCGAAAATTGGACGGCAAGAGAGGAACGGAGTGTTTTAACACTACTTTTTCTTTGCCTACTTTGCTATATGCGGCATACTGTGTGAAGCTTAAAAAAACTATCCAAAATATATAACAAAAAAGTTTTTTTATATACGACATTGAATTGACCAAGAAATAAGATACAATCATTTGTTAGTATTGGTAGAGTCTTTATGGTCTTTTTACATTAGGTAAATTTGTATAGCAAAATAAGTATTTATATATAGATGCGGAAATTTGTATTATTTGCCGATTGGACTGAAGTCCATTACCCACCCGCCTATTAGATTCCACGAATTTGGTACAAAAACATCTCTATTTCTACTTAAGATCACAAGGTTGCTTTAATCTGTGTATTAGTTAATGATGGATTTTTTATAAGACAATCTATACATCAATTTTTTTTATTAGCGTCACATCGTAACCTGCACATAGCAGAGTAAGCAGAGGAAACCTAGTGTTAAGACACTCCGTTCCCATTAAGACACTTTCGTTCAACATCAATCCCACCTAAACTAAAAAAACATAATTCAGTTTATTTGCTATAAAGAATGATAAAAGTACCTTTTAAAAAATCTATATTTATAGAATAAATTAAGAAAACGTTTGCTGTCCCTGCTTGTTCAACACAAAATTAATAATCTGTATTTATTATCGTTTAATATTTTTGAAAATATAATATATGTAAAAAAATTATTAACTTGGAAAATGCTTGTTTCTTCTGCCATTTAAAACTCCACTAAAAAGTTGGCTTTTTATAAAACTTGATTACATTACTAACATAAAACATTAGTTAAACGTTTACATGTTTAGTCACATATATTTCTACATTATCACCGTTCTCAGATAAATATCACGCAGCAAAAAAATATCTACTTTTTGGTTAGGCCATCCGACTGTCCTTTTACAAAACTTACTAAGTTAATTTATTAATTACTATGTTAATTTAATAAGAATAATCTCTAAAGAAATTACAAAAAAACAAATACAACAACAAAAACTTTAAATATTAACTAAAAACCCACTTTACAGATCCATTTTCTTGCACGAAAACACGACGCCTGCGACTGCGTGACGTCACGTGACGTCTTGAAGCAACGCAAATTTTAAAAAGCGGTGAATATTTACAAGGCTGTAACTTTGGAATTCCTTGCCCGATTTTGATGAAACAAAAACTATTATTATTTGCACAAGTACGCGCATTTGTTGTAATTAAATATTGATGTGTTGGTGTGACTCAATGTATGTTGTGATCAAAGTGTTTATATAACTGGATAATTTATAATAGAATTTTTATAATTTATTCAGATCATTCAATACAAAGAAAATAATTCTAGTATTGTCCTGTTGTTTATAAAGTTTCCACTCATTAACATTATTTAATTACCATTATAATGCCATAAAAACTAGAAGAAATTCAATTTAGCCACAATGCAATGGAAGAATAACAGTAATAGATTTCGAAGAAATACTAATATTTATAATAACATATTTTAATTTTTCTAGTTTTGAATATGGACGGAAAATGAAGAAGAAGTTTTGTTTCTTAACACAATGATTATATTTAGTTTATTTTTTTAACTCTAGTAGACAAATGCGGCGTCGAGCATCGCCATCTAAAAGTGAGTCGAAAACTGGGGATCGGAGTGTCTTAGCACTAGATTTTGTCTGCCTACTCTGATGTGAAGGGAAAACGCGGGTATCTGAAAATTAAAAAAAAACAGAAAGAAAAAATATTTCTTTTTCAACGTATAAATAAATAATTTTCCCATGACACTAGAGTTATTTCACCTTACAGTACCATAAAAACCACAAGAAACATAAATTACCCAAGTTATTTCTATATACACCGGTTCTTCGTTCGTGGACTAGATGCGCATACGCCGGTCTCGTTAGATGGCATTGCTATGATAAAAAGCATATTGGCGCCAATGGATCCATCTAAGGTATGGAGTAAGAAGTGGATTTAAGTATATACATATGTATTTATGTGTAAATATATTTTATGGGATAATTAAAATTTGTCTTCAAACTTCTTTCGGTAAAATTTTTAAAGTTTTGTCTCGAAAATAGGCGAAAGGCCAAAGGTAAAAAGTGAACAACGGAGTGTCTTAACACTAAATCTGCCTATGCTGCTACATGCAGTGAAAGCATGAGAGTGTTTTTACTTTAAGTTTAAGACACTCCGTTCTCATTAAGACACTCCCGTTCCCTATATTTTTTCTAGAGTGGAGGATTTCCACGCCGCACTTTGCCTCATTACCAGAGCGAAGAAATGAAAATATTAAGTATTTCATTCCCCGAGTGGGAATTGAACTCAGAATCGTCGCGTATAAAAAAGTCACACGCCCTGCGCCGCGGTGGCATTTTAAAATATTGTGTTTTTAAATATTTCTATAGCTGGCAAAAACCATAGTTCTAGATATAAGAAAAGATGTTATATCTATAGAGAAAGGCTAGTTACAATTTACAAGTTATATTTTGAAAAGAAAATTCCAAAAAATATTTAACACATTCAATTTTAAATAAAAATGTAATACCTACCTAACCTAATTATTTTTAACAGATCTAGAAAACAGCAAAAGCTGAGATTTTACAACTATATAAATTTTATCTTTTTTAAACTTTCTAGAGCATAGACAGAAAACTTTATTCTCAGTTATTGCGATATTGAGGAAGACTGAGTTAATGGCTGCACTTCTACAATCTTACTAAGTAACTTTTTTCTTATGTATATTAATGTTCCAAGTATTCTGTGCGTGCAAGGCACATATGTAAATCGCATCAGACAAAATCTGTTTTTGTTTTATTGATGTTTTGGGTGGTTTCTTACTTTTTTTTGTAAATCTTCATGAAATACTGAGTAGAATTAGAACCCAATACTTTCAACTATTATAATAACTACTTTTCTCTAGAATTAAAACCCAATACCATGATTATTCAACTAATAACTACGTTTCTATACCGCGTCATTAAAAAAAATACATTAACGGGCACCGTTTAAAGACAGTTACGTAGTAATTAGAAGAGATGTCGTTGCGATCTATATATATCTCAGAAACCATATGATACGAGTTTTTCTAACTATTTTCACGTAATGTCGCCTTTCAACTTATATGGTGGTTTGAACAAGACTTGTGTTATATAAATACTTAGGACTAGTTGAACTGGAAATGTAGAAGTATGTATGGAAAAATATTTATTTTAAATATCTCACTTTCCTAAGACAGCATTGTACCGAGGCAAAGAGCGGTGTTGAGTTACGCCGAGTTATTTATATTATAAATAATTTTTTTTTCAATATTAATATAATTTCTTATTAAATCCGCGGTACATTTTCTAACTGTAAACGACGGTTGCTGGTTCGGCAATAATTTTCGTTACCTTGCTCTGTTGAGTTCCGCTACTCAACACGCATAATACCACTGAGCTATCAACATTACGTAATAGTAGGTTAATTTAAATCACCTAGATATTGAGGTCACCTCTTATGTATAATTACAGTTTGCGTATAACAATTTCAAGAACATTTGCCTGATAAAGATACGAACAAACATTTCATTCCAATATCAAGATGTTGCCATGTTACTATATTTATCCGTAATATACATATATGTATCTATGTATGTAACAAATTGTGGCTTCATTAATAAAAACCGGTCAAGTGCGAGTCGTATTCAAGCAAGGGCTGCGAACTAATTTCAGGATTGTAAAAGTACAATTAGTACTTTTTGTTGACCTACAATTGCAAAGTACATGTTGCTAATTTAACTTTAAGTGCGTACCAAGTCGTTATGTATAAAATTAACTATATTTATAAGTTTGTAATATTATTTATTTGTAATTTAATTGTAATTTTCGGATAGGATTTGATTACGCGACGAATGTCATACAAAATCTAGCAAAAGTAATGCACAAATGCCCGTACCTTTTGATTGCGCTGACTTAAAATAATAGAAATATTTATTTCGGGTTGATACCTTCTCGAGATAAATGGTCTTGACAGACAGACAGGCTACAAAGTCTTCACGTAAGGGTTCTGTTTCTTCCTTTTTACGAAACCCAAAAATGGCGTAAGGTGTGGGTTTGATACCCACAACTGCCATGTTGACAGTCGATAGAAGTGTAAATTTAAATAAGTTTATTAATTTTAATAATATGTAATATTGATTTTTATTGTCAATCAATTTGTATAGAAGTATAATTTATTATTTAACTAAGAATTCATATCCTATTGTATATACTATAGGTACTAATTATAAGGCATGTACACACAAACCTTGTTAGATACTGCTATCGTCATAGGCGTATCTACAGATATATTCCAGGGGCGGCTTGCCTTTAGTGATTTTCTTGGTCAGTTGTGTATTTATTTGCACATTTAACTATTTTGTCAAAATCAAAATAAGAAACAGCAGCACGGCGTTGAGTTCCGCTACTCAATAACAGTGAGGCGGGGAAAAAAAGAAAAACCAATTTAATAAAAGATCATATCACTTTAGCTTTAAACTGATATATTTGGATATTTTTTTTCTTTTCTAGCCATATTTTTTTGTCATTATTTTCGGATGGGCACGCTTAACTGGCCTACGTCCATCTCTACGCCAGAAGTTTTGAAAGCCCTGCAAGTTTTACGTTCATCAATTACACTGAGTGACAATGGTATATTTAAAGGATTACGCGGTGCGTAGAGAAAAGAATATTCTAGTTTCATTAGGTTTCTTCTACCTACTCTGTTATATGCGGAAGATGTATAACGTGAAGAATGTGGTTTTGAAAGTAACGGTAGAGGGTTCAAGTGAGGTAAAAGGTTTAAAAACAAATTAAATTTGCTGGCTTAGTTTAACTCAATGGTTTTATATTTAAATTATTATAATCATTTTGTTGTATCTCACACTCACACTCGGTAGAGCAGCCTGAGAACAACTCAGATATTGCTTGTTTATTGGCGGAATTCAACGCTCCATTATGTCTTTACATAAAAAAAATTCATTACCCAGAGCGACGATCCTACCCATAAGCCTCAACGTTTGCAATCCGAATCAATCCCAATGAGCCACGATGGTCTCAAAATTCTATTGTATAATTGTATCTAAGTTTTATTTTGTTCAAGTGTATTTAACCCTTATCTTACAATACTCACGTTTCGTCAAAACGCGGAAATGACTTTGGAGAGAACAAATCAAAATATCATTTAATAGAATTGTATACTCTTAATTGTGTTTTTTTATATAAATTGATTATTTTCGTTTCCTTATAGCTTTTGAATTAAAATTTTTTATGGATTTTTTTTGTGACAAAAAAAAAACGTTACGTTATCTTTTGTAAAATATTTTGTATAGGTACATTTAATTTAAGCCGTAGTTGTTCTTGGAATATGTTAAATAGACTTTGGTTCTTATAACTGTTAAAGCACTCTCTGTTTCACTGTACACTCAACTTTCGAGACATTGCGGTTTGAATGAACTAATAAACCCGTTTATTTATGTAAAGACCCCACGTGTCTTTCAAAACACTAGGTTTTCGCTTTCCACATTTAGCACATAGTAGTGTAGGCAGAAGGAACATGGAAACCTAGTGTTAAGACACTCCATCCCCACTTTCCGCAAAATTTTTGATAAATTGTATGTTGAACGGCGAAACTCAACGTGCCGCTTTGCCGCGTTACCAGAGCGAAAAGTGAAAATGTTAAATATTTCATAATAATTCACTCCCCCCAGTGGGGGATTACTTTTCAGATTCTTCATTTGAACTTATTTAGATTTAACTTAAATTTAAGCTGTTCAAAAGAAATTACTTTTGAAAAAACTAGTAATACTCCTGAGAAACTATTTTCTCGAGAAAGTATTGTTTACTTACTGACTTCAATCCAAACATAGCACAGAAAGCGAAACATATATTATTAGTCGTCAGCTTGGAGAGTAAAAAATAACAATTTACTATTAATAATACTAATAGGTAGTTTGTAATATTTACGCATGCACAAAGACGGATGTTTAGACGTAAATTAATTCAAAACAAGAATATTGTTAGATCATTGAATGAATATACATATTATATTTTTGTACGTAAGACTGACAAAGTGCAGGGTTAAGTTCTGCCACCCAGCGCGCAATGTTTCTTTAATAACAGCAGGAGAGTGGAGAACGGAGTTATTTAAAGTCTTCCTTCTTTTGATTGTAAATAGTATTTATGTATACGCTGGTCAGTGGTCATATGACTAATAATAAGGTTTATCTTTTAAACATAATAAAATGAAGTTTGTCATTGAGTATATAAATGCGTAAATAATTTATATTAATTATTGTTTTTCTAGTTACACGCAGTATCCCGCACATACCAAGGTATACAGGCATTGCGTGTTGCGTGGCAGAACTTAACGCCGCGCTTTGCCTCGTTACCAGAGCAAGGAAATGAAAATATTAAATATTTCATTCCCCCAATTGGGAATTATACCCACAACAGTTGCATGCTTGTATCTCCGCGTCTCGACTGCCTCATCATCTTCATCGTATTGTAATTATGGCTTAAGGTACCATTGCAAAACTCTGCAGGTATCTGTCTAATGAAACTTATTTTTAAGAATGACACATAATAGTAGAAGAGATTACACCAAGGTTATCTAGAAGAATCGTGCCGCAACCACCTTTAATTAAATTTATGTTAATTTGTTTTTGTTGAAAAATTGCATTCACACGTTTTTATGTGAATCCAACATCATTTAAAAAAAATCGCATAAGAAATTGTAAAAAAGAATGGTTGCCATCTCTCAGTCTGCCGCCACCCCAAGGTTTCCTGGCTTAAACAAATCATTTAATGTTGATGATTTGCACTCATGTGGTTTTTAAGTGAATTATATGTCAAATTAAAGCTTACTCTTTTCTCAACACTATAACATATGGTTGCCTGTAAAAAAACTGCCGCAAGCAGAGGTTGCCATTATTCGAATTATTTTTTCCGGTTCCGGTTTACTTACTATGATAATAGAACACGAAATGCGCAGTATGCCTTTTGTTTTAAAGAAAAATATGATGTAATAGAAGTTCTTAAAATCAATGTTTGTTCTGACTGTTCATCTGTTAAATTATCATTTTAATCATATTAAGTACATACAGAAAACTGTGTAATTTATTTGTTGATTTGTTTTATTTATTTTGCAAATAAAAAGGAGGTATCGGTACCAAAAAGATATGAATAGTGGAACACAATGGTCCTGTGTCTAAGTAATGGGTATTTTTATTTTTTAAAAAGAAAGAATTTTGTTTTAATATAATATTCTTTTTCAATATTTATATATTTATGTAAATTTCGACCTCCTAAGAATTTTTTTATCAATTCATGTTGAATGTGTAACAGTCACCTTACTACATTTCTTTGTAACTGTAGTGACCTCTTGTTATCTGTTGTAATGTTAACTATTATCACTCGATTTAAATACTACTTTGCATTGTTGCTAGTTTACTCATAATATATCTTTTTATTATATCTATTAACTTAATATATTTATATAACTCTGTGTGACAAAGTTTATTAAGCGAAGTCAAATTAATAAATAGTTAAATAAACTTTATATAAGTCATGGTAATTTATGGCAGAGAACCTTTTCTGAAAATGTTATGTGGTTGTCATAGTGGAATGTGTGGTGCACTGTACATTTTACTACGGCAATTTCTGACAGTAAGCACAAAGGTTGTGGGTTCGATTTGTATTCGTTGTTATTTTTCTTTTAATTCCTTGATCTAGTAACAAGAATTCCGGAAAAGAGTTTTGAAAATTGGCCGGAGAGTCTCTTAAAATAAGATTTCCTCTGCCTACCCAGTTGAAAATTAAAATTGTTCCGATTTAGTGTACTCGAGGAAATAAAATATTCAATATTTTCACATCTTCTCTCTGGCGGCTTCGCCGAGTTTCGTCGAGTTCTGCCTCTCAACATGCAATGCTTCCAGAATTCGGCGTAAAGTGTGTGGCGGAGTGTCGTAACATTAGCTTGAAGCTGAAAAAAAAGTTGAAATCTTATATGAAAACAATATTTTTTTATACATTAACTTACGACGAATAAAGGAAAAATTATAAACAAGAAACAATATGTTTTGCCATTATAATTTTTACCTCTTTTATTTATAGAAAGACTAACAATTAAGCTAGAAAGAATTCTAGGAAAGAATCTAGTTTCATTTAGAAAGGAATAGCTAAGTGTAACAAGATTAAATACTCAACTAATTATATTACTCATAAACACAAAAAACACTTACCATACATACATAATTACATACAAACATATTTCCTACATTACTTTATCAAATGCCCTAAATCGTTTGTTCTAACAATGCTGGACTTTGACGAGGTGATTGACTCAGTTATCATACTCTTCATTTATTGTACGTTACAGCTAATATATGTTATACTACACACTTGAGTGTGTAGTATAACATATTTTTTTTATATAACATGAGGTTTATAACTTTATATAACATGAGGTTTGAACCTCATGTTATATAATGTTTACAAGTAATATACGCTATTCACGAAGGCATGAGATAAAAGGTAAACAAATCAAAATAAGGTTTATTGGTCACGATTGATGGAGCTTAATATACTATATACGTAAAAACATATCTATGGATTTATGGATATAAATTATATTGAACGATGTCTATAAAACTTATTAGTAAATAATAATTATGATTTAAATTTATCAAATTCATCGATAATGAAATTATTTTTATAATTATATTTTCAAATGTTATAAAATCGTACATGTACCTACGACGTGCAATTTTATAAAATTAAAGATTCTTTTCATATGTAAAGCTAGAAACATCGAAAATTCTAATTTCACATCTAAAAATGTGTCTATTTACTCCATTTTATGGTACCATAAATATATGGTATTTATGATACCGTATATTTATGATACCATATACCTTATTTTTTTTCATATTAAATCAACTTCACGGAGTATCCCGAACACTGCAGGCTAGACAGAGGAAACCTAGAGTTAAGACACTCCATTTTTCACTTTCTGCCAAATTCTGAAGGCATTGCGTGTTGAGTGTCGGAACCAGCGTCGGCTTTTTGCCTTGGAGCCGAGCGAAGAAATGAAAATATAAATGTTTATAAATATTTCATTCCTTTGAGTGGGGATCGAACCCACAACCAATCGATTTTACAGTCACACTCTGTGCCCCTGCGCCACGACTGGCCTCAGATTAAAAATTTGTAAAAATGACACTATTTTTTTAATTTTCACAATAATGTTTAAGTACTTGACATGTAAAAACATCCAAAACTCAACTTGTTCTCAAACTTAGAACGTATTTTAATACTATAAAAATAAACTACTATTAAATTGTTATTGTTTTGTCATCAGTCAGATTATTTCCGGCATTTTTACTATCGGTCAACCAGTTGATAAGACAGTACTGTTGTGATTCCGTTGTTACTTATGTTATTTTCATTGAGTTTCTTATTTTGTTATAGGTCGAGATCCCATTGTTTAAATCTGTATGGATCAGTAATTCTATGGAAAATTATATTTAAGATTGATACATAATAGATTACACTAGGGTTGCCTAAAAGAATCCTGCCGCAATCACATTTTATTAATATTTTTCGTAACTCGTTTTTGGAGAAAATTGCACTCATATGTTTTTTATGTGAATCGCACATCATTTGAAAGAAAATCACATAAGGAATTGAAAAACAATGGTTGCCAGCCCTCAGTCTGCCGCAAGTCCAGGGTTGCCTGGTTTAAACAGGTCACTTGATGTTAATATTTGCACTCATGTGTTTTTTTAATGAATTATATATCAAATTAAAGCTTATTTTTTTCTCATCACTAAAACACATGGTTGCCAGGAAAATAACTGCCGCAAGCAAAGGTTGCCATAATTTGAAATATTTTATTCCGATTCCGTTTGTCTGAGAATAGACGATGAAATTCGCGGTTTGCCTTATGTTTTAAAGTAAAATATTACATAATAGAAGGTCAAGCTTAAAATCTATGTTTATCTAGTATCTGTCTAGCTGTTCGCTTGTTAAATGATGAATTTAATCATATTAAGTACATACAAAAAACTATTTAAACATGAAATTATTCTTATTTTTCAAGTGAAATAATTAATCCATGATATCTGTTTTCTTAATACTAATACTCATTTAAATTATCATTTTAAAACGACTAAATTATCTAAATAAATAAATGTTTACAAATATCGATCTATTATAAGGTGTTAATTACATCATGTTTCCTTAAGATAATGAAGGGTGACAATTATTGCGTAATACTTATCTACTTATTTAGAAAACATAAAAATTTGAATGTAGCGGGACTCGAACCCGCGCCTCCTAGAAACAGATCAATTATTGCGTATATTTTTTTAATTAAGAAAATATGGAAAATTACATTTCAATAAACTCTCTCTCTTCGTCCTCTGCTCGTTTGCTTTGATAAGGGTTACCACAAATTTTTTTTTCTCACGCAACTTCTAAGAATTTGCATAGGAAATAAATATATATGATAGAATTATAATAAACAAAACTAATTTAGCATTTAGCAAAATAAATTCAAAGAAATTCCGACAGTAATGCCGACTAATAAACGCTATTTACGATTTTTGACCAGGAGTCGACAAATATCAATTAGTTGTCTACTTTTTACTATAGATAAACATTTTGCGGCGGTATACAAAGCAAACAAAATGCAATAATTTTATTTTCGTAGATGTATTGTTTCTAAATGCAATAACAGTGCAACATTAACATGACAAAAATGAAGATCTGTTTTTTGTGCGAATGAATGATTTTTATATACAGTAACATTTTCTTAAATAGTAACACAATGCACGGTTATCACTTACAGTGTTACAAAAAGTTCATTGTTGTAAAACAAAAATATAAAGAAGAACCCCACTCGAGGACATGAAATTCACTTAAATTTATATTTCCATCTCTTCGTTCTGGTGTCGAAGCAAAGCGCGGCGTTGAGTTCTGCCATTCAACACGCAATGTCTCCAGAATTCGGCAGAGAGTGGGGAACGGAGTGTCTTAACACTAGGTTCCCTCTGCCTACCCTGCTGCGTGTATCCCGATACAGCGTGAATCTGATTTGATTTTTATTTTTCAATTATTTTCTAATGCAAAACGTAAGTATAATTAATGTTTGATAAGTATAATTAAATTTAATGTTTAATATTATATATTTTTCTCTGTGGACGAAGAGAGAGATTGAGAGTTTATAACGAGGTAATTTTCCATATTTTCTTGATTAATAAATAAAATATCTGCAATAATTGTCAACCTACATTATATTATGAAAACATTATGTAATTAATACCTTATAATAGAACGATATTTGTAAACGTTTATTTAATACTAGTGGGCGCGCGAAGCTTCGCCCGCTTATTTGAACCCTTACGGGGTGAATTCTAAAAAACCATGAAACATGTGTTCAATGAAATGTTTTTAGNCAAATATGTATAAATCACAATTTTAAAATTAACACAAACCAAATCTACGAATTATCGTTATTACGTCATTTCTTTATGATGTATATTATTATGTTGAACTCAAGTTCAATTTGAGAAAAAATATTATTCATTACATTAATAATGTTGTAAGAAATTATTTATATGTCATAATGCACGTATCACTTATATTGTAAAGCTGGAGAGTTCGTTTGGTTGTATTGAATTGAAATACTTTTTTTAGAATACGAGTATAGTCAATTTATTGAGGAAGGTTTTTTTCACGCTTCACGCTGTATCCTGTATATAGCAGGATAGGCAAAGGAAACCTGGGAACCTAATATTTAGACACTCCGTTGCCATTTCTTCTGTTCCCCACTTTCCGGCGAATTCTATAGAATTTGAGTTGAGTGGAGAAGTTGGGTTTCTTGGGATTTGAAACCCAACGACGATTGCTTCGTTACCAGAGCGAGCAAAAGAATTAACCACAAGCTGTCGCGTTTGTAGTCGCGCGACTGGCCTCAATATGTTATATATTACATCCCGTTAATCGTTTCAATGTAACCCACTTGCTGTCAAAATTACCTACATGCAGTTACCTGTCATGTGTTATACTCAACTGTTGGTTACTTTCATTGGTCCACGGGGCGAAGCTGCAGCTAAAACCTAGTGCATATATGTATATATGATAAGACCGAGAATATAAAAATAAATATTTATTTGAAAAATGGAAAACACGCATAGATAAGAACCTAGAACGCCCCCTACGATTTATTTACATTTGATTTTATATGACATTATGTCCTTATCAATCTTATATACATATAATGTTCATGTAACATACATATAATGTATATAAGATTAATAAGGGCATAATGTCATGTAAAATCTTAATATAAATATATTATACCTAATTGTTAGTGTGGCATTATTTTGAAGATAACAAATTCTATTTCCGTCGTGCGTTTTGTTTTTTACTTTTGGTATGCTTACGATAAAATTGTTCTATGTTTTAGCGAGAAAACTTTTAGAAAGCCCCGTATCTCATGCTAACTCGAAAGATTTGTTGAGCCCATGTGACACAGTGGTAAAGCGCGAAGCAGTAAACGCGACGGTTGTGGGATCGAACTTTAACCGGCGATATTATTTAATATAATACTTATATTTTCTCACTGTGGTAATAAAACAAATCTCAGCGTTGAGTCCCGGTACTCATCGTGCAATGACTTGAAAATTGAGCGGAAAATAGAGTGTCTTAACACTAGATTTCGTCTGCTATGCGGGATACAGTAAAAACTTTAAATTCAAATTCATAAAAAAAATAAAAGGTGTTCTGTAATTCTGCCACCTTAAGTTTGAAAAAAATAATGACGAGATTTGTGTAAGGAATGTCTACATGTAAATTAAAAAAAAATTTTTGCTTCGGAGCTGCAAACGTGAGACAACGAACGATACTGCGAACGACTGCGAACGTTATTATACACAAGTACAGTACGGTCGACGAGTCGTGGCCGTCCTGAAGTTACACAGTTTCAGCTACCTGTGTAACTTTACTTTAGGACTGTATTGTATCAAAAAAGTCTTTCTTTTCCACACAACTCATGTACCATGCGCGACAAACTATAATACAAGAGAAAATATTAACGTTTTTGTTAACCCTTTTGTTTTCATTTCATCTTCAGTATGCGCTACTACTTTATTGTCATTTTAAAAACTAGAGGAAAAACGATATTTTATATATTATTAGTAGGATTGGAGTATATGAATCTGAATTCGAGTTGTATACTTACTAGTAACCTCTGCAAAGTTCAACTATTTACAGATCCTGGCTCCATCGTCAAATCAGCTAGACCTTATTATTGCATTTTCACAGAATCTATGTAAAAGTGCAGAGTTTCAAGATCTTACAATAATTACAAGTGGACCCAATTCAGTACAAGACTTGCAAGTCGACGTAATAAAAGCTTGTTAAATAGTCATTTAGGTTCAGCCAGAGATCTTAACTAAGCATCGTAACTAAGTATTTTCAGCACTACAATTAAAAAGAAACATCTTCATGCTGTATCTAGCTCACAGCAGGGTAGGCAGAGGGAACTTAGTGTTAAGATAGTCAGTTCTCCACTTCCCGCCGAATTTTGGAAGCATTGCGTGTTTAGTGGTGAAACTCGACACCAGAGCGAAGAAATGAAAATATAAATTTAAATAAATACTTCATTCCTTTGAGTGGAGATTGAACCTAAAACTAGTCATACTGTGTGTCCCTGCCACGCCAGTGTTAGTCCACGACTCAAACTACAGTGTAATTTACAACTTCGGTTGCGGTATCTAAATATTACATTAATGACAAAAAATCCTACACACAAACTTAATATTAATCAATTATATATATATATGTAAAAATAACTTTTTTAGCTTCACACTGTATTCCGCATATAGTACTTAACTTAAAAATAAATAATTTTAATAATTCTTGCGTAGTAGAGTAGAGCTAATAAATGTACCAAAATTTTCCTACAGAGGTGATAATAACAAAAAAATTAACTGGCGCCTGGAAATTTTGACGTTTCGTTGTATAAATTAGCTAAAACGCGTTGTTTGTTTACGTTTGTTTACAGCTTCAAGCTCAAGCTGTATGGTGTTTGTGATGGCAGGGTAGTTAGACTTAACTTTATGTGAACACTCACCGTTCTCCGTTTTTTCCGAATTCAAGACATTGCGTGATGAGTGGTAGAACTCAATGCTTCGTCAGTCTTGCTAGAGCAAGAAAATGAGAATAATTAATTGTCATATTCATGTAGCAAAAGAATCCAAAGCCATTGCGTTTCATAGTCAAACATCTTCCACTTCGCCACGATGGCTTCTTGGCTGTACCTGTATTCAATAGGCCTTATTAAAATATTTTTAGCAATTTTCCTTAATATATGGTATATACACTTAGGCATTGTATCTGACCAAACCGTAAAGAAGCATAATATTCGAAATTAAAAATATTACCCAAAAGGAAATCGAACCTGCTACCGTATTATATACTCATACTCTACAAAATGACAATCAAAATTTGTTAGTTTATTAATAAATAAAGATGTCATTCATAAATTACACAATAAATTTACGAAAATGTTGACATTTTAAATTTTTAGCTTGTTTTCCTCACAGCGCGTAATTTCCAAACGGCAAACTCACCATGTTTTTGATAACAAGAATTATGTACATATATTTGCTCAATTCGATTGATATATTTATTTTATTTAATTAGAAAGATCTGAGGCTGCGGCGGCGCAGCGGCACAGCGTCTGACTGTAAAAGTGATAGTTGAGGGTTCGATTCCTTTTTTGGTTTGGTTTAATATTTTTTTTCGCTCTGGTTGAGACAAAGCGCGGCGTTGAGATCTGCCACTCATGTCTTGAAGGTGTATTTGCAGTGTCCCAACGTTAAAAAAATACTAGTATTCCTCTCGTAAATGCGACGTTGTGGGTTGTGGGTTCGATGATCTAGTGAAAATTTCATTTTCTTGCTCTGTTAACAAGACAAAGCGCGGTGTTGAGTTCCTACACTCAACGAGCGAAAATTTGGAAATTGAGGAATGGAGTACCTTAACACTAAGTTCCCTCTGCCAACTATGAAGCTAAATAAATAAATAATATAATATATATACCAACGTATGCAAAAAGGATAATTCAAAAAATTATTGCGTCTCATGCAATATTCCAAAAGTGCAAATACGTCATTGTTGCACCAAATAAGCGATGTGTATTATATATTGAAATTATGTTTACTTATGCGAAACCTTGTTATTAAAAAACCAAATGTTTAAATACGACAAGTTAGTAAACTCAATTTGTGTTATCTTTATTTACACTTTCATTTTATTTATATCATTTAACTATATTACAGTTAATACAGAATTAGTAGAGTCAAGACACGGCAGAAATATGAATATGATTATTTAGAAGTTAACTACAATCAAATGAAATAAAATAAAAATATTCCATTTTAGCACTTTTGAATCGTTAAACTGCAAAGTTATTTAGTTAAAAGTGTCATTAGTGTCAATCCTGCATGAAGCTACCACCACCGAGGAAAGCAGTACCGTTAAAAAGAGACATTGATCAAAACCAGTCAATTTTTTAGGTTCACGCTGTATAGCAGGAAGGCAGAGAAAAACTGGGAACCTAGTGACACGCCGTGCATCATGCGGCCACATTTTCGTTCTCCACTTTTCGCGAATTCTTGAGGCCTTGAGTGTTGAGTGACAGTACTAAACTAAATGTAAACGCGACTGGTTATGGGTTCGATCCCCACTCGAGGAAATGAAATATTTATTTAAATTTATATTTTCATTTCTTCGTTCTGGTGCCGAGGCAAAGCGCGGAGTTGACTTCCGCCACTCAACATGCAATGCCTCCAGAATTCAGCAGAAATTGGGGTACGGTTCTCTTTGCCTACCCTGCTGTATGCGGGATACAGCGTGAAGCTCAAAAAAATGTAAAAATAAAATATTAATTGATAAAACCATTTTTTAAATAAACTTTGTTGTTTTGTTTCTAAAAGTTGTTTAATGATGTATTGTATTTTATAAATCAAGCAGTTTTATTTGATTCTCATATAATATATAATTTCGCATACACTAACACACACTTTTTTAAATTATCAAATAAAAAAGCCATCTAAGACGAATGAACAGTATGTTGAGATTTTTTATTAAATTAGCCTACGGCCACCACCTACGGCCTCGCGAACGGGGGGGGCCTCTCGCCTTGGATGTATATCCAAAATACAGATTTCCAACGAAAGAAAAGCTGAAAGTGATTCCTTTACTCAAAGCCACAAAATAAGTTTAATATTTTCCAGGCAGACATTTGACAATTAATAAACTAATTTTAACAAATAAATATTAAAGTGAGGCTAGTCGTGGCGCCGTGGCACGAAGTGTGGCTGCAAACGCGACTGGTTGTGGGTTCGACCTCACTCGAGGAAGTGAAATATTTATTTAGATTTATATTCATTTTCATTTCTTCGCTTTGGTGTCGAGGCAAAAGCACGGCGTTGAGTTCCGCCACTCAACACAAGGTTCCCTCTGCCTACCCTGCTGTGTGCGGGTTACAGCGTGAAGCTAATAAAAAATATTTAAGTACAATTTTTCAAAGGCATGAGAATACCAAACAACATATTATTGTATTTATGTATTACGAAAATACCAAAAAGGATCGTGTTAAATTGCCCCAAGCTAATGTATTTTTGGGAGCCTGGCTATCTAATCAAATAATTGCAATTTCATAATTGCACTTTTTACTTGAACTTGAAAAATTATACCATCAACTAAAAATTTGCTTGAAGTACGCTTTTCCAATCACGTTGGAATTGGCTTTCCCACGTATTGGCTTTTATGATTCCAATTAAGCATTTTGACGAATTTTAATGAATAGTTAGCATATTCCTCAAAAATTATATTTAGAGACAAAAATAGTTTTGGGCTAAGATGAATAAAAATGTCTGAATTCTGAAAAAATCATAATCTAGTGAGGATATTTGAAATAATTACAATTTTTTACCAAAAAAAAAACCCGATCTTCCACCGGATCCCATAATCGTAACCTAAGTTTCACCGGTTGGCGTGAAGTATCACGCATACACAAATATACATACGCATATACAAATGGTTGATTAACTCTATTGAGTTATTCATCCATTTTGATCAATTTTGATGTTTCAGAAGTGCGCTGTAACTCGAGTCAGAACCACAATTTCGTAAACAATCTATGTTAGACGCGCAATCTAGTAGAGTAGGTTTGTAAGTCCAAGATATAAACATAAAAAATATATAATTAAGCATGATGAGACGGTAAATATAAAGTGTAGGTATTATTCAAAACGAGTACTACGACTAATCATAGGGATATTCTGTATTCCATTAGCTTTGATGAGTAATCATGAATTATGTTGCAAAATTATACACAATAATTCGTGATTACTAGAGAGTACTGTTAAAATTCTTGCTTTCCAAAGTAATTTAGTAACATAAGGTTAAAACCAGAGAAAAGTCTTTCCTTGTCCATGGAAAAGCAATTGGAACAGCTAAACTTTTTTTAATAGGTGTGGAGTGTTCAAACATAGCAGAAAACTGTCGTAACTCAAACGTCTTCGCGTCGTCCTGATAATTTTTTTGAAATCCTACACGAAGCAGTTAGTCTTGCTTTTATCAATGTTACCGTTTTGTCATCCAGGGCGGATATTTTTCTTTACCGTGGAAGCAAAACCGTGTAATTCCTGTAAGACTATTTTTTACATGTCGTGGTTGGCGTAGCTCGAATCTGTATTAGAAGACGCAGTTTCGAATTTTCGTTACTTTAGTTTGCAAATTTTCAATTGTAACGATGACTTTGAAGCAATTAACCAAATTACTCAATCAATATTTTCCTTTGGAAATTGAGTAAAATCAGCGTGAAGCTGATTTAATTAAATTATAATTAAATCAGCTTCACGCTGTATGCCGCACACAGCAGGGTAGGCAGAGGTAACCTAATGTTAAGACACTCCGTTCCCCACTTTCTGACAAATTCTGGAGGCATTGCGTGTTAAGTGGCAGAACTCAACGCCGCTAATTAATTAATTGCTTCTAGTAATAAGTGAGGTTTTACGCTTCATATTAATATTGCTTCTTTTACAAAAACTTTTTTAACTGAGCCCCGTCACTTAAGACGTAATCGTTTCAAACTCGAGTGAAAAGCGGAAAACGGAGTGTCTTGATTTTAGATTCTTTCCGCTTACCCGCTTTGTTTTGTCTGTTTATGGGTTCAATAATTATTCGGAGAACTTAATTATTTTCGAATTTAAATGAAAGCTGGCGAATGGAGTGTCTTAACTCTAGGCTATCTCTGCCTACACTGCTATATAAAAAGCAAAGTAACTAGTCACTAAGCCTTACCTTTCTTCTCTCATCTATCTACTCTATCAAGGCGAAGGCGATGCAAATAAATAAAAAGAATCCACCGAAAGATAAATGTAAAGAACACAACGCAATTCAGTTTCCGTTTATATTATTTTATAAAGCATATAGGTTATAGCTTATCAATAAATTCGTTAATGATATTTAGGTTGACATATATACATACAAATGCGTGGCTTGTGTCGTATGACGTGACGTATAATTAAAGGTCAGGGGAAGGCAAAATCGGGTGACGACATATAGTAGGCGTGGATCTCACTTGTCGATAATATCGATAGAAATATTTTTATATTGTGTAAAAATATTTTTTTGATGTTATTACTATTTGATCATTGTAGATTCAATATTAGGTGATGAATGTGTACTTTAAAAATATTTTTTTTAATTTCACGCTATATCCCGCATAGGTGTAATCAAAGGGAGCCTAATGTCCGGAAACCGCCCAATTAGAGACATTGTGGGTTGAGTAGCTGAACTCAAGGCTGCTTTATTTTATTTGTTTTGTTATCAGAACGAGAAAATGAAAATAGTTCGAAATTCAGGGAATCGAACCCACAGCCGTCCCGTTTATTTCCGGTGCTGTGCCGTTGAGTCACGACGGCCGTGTAAACGCCATAAATATGTTTTTCATTATGTATATTTTTTATAGAAAACCGTACTTTTATTTTAAAGGTAAAAACTGTACCTTTATAAAAAACCAAGCTTCCAAGTCAACGCATGCAATCAAAAGATGCGAGCATTTGTTTAGACATCGTTTTTGCTCCGATTTGTGTGAAATTTACCGCTTAATTAATAATTGTAGGCTACTTTCCGTGGGCCGGTAGTTATGCAGTAACGGCACGAAGTGAAAACTTACAATACAAACAAAGGAAAAAATCCAAAAAGGGAAAATTCATACAAAAAAATCAATACAAATCATTCATTTCCTACAAAATGAGTGTATATGCCCGCAAATTTAAGTTTATCAATAAATTTGGGTTACTACATACTATTATAAAATATGGCAAGAAGTGAGAACTTGCAATATAAATAAATAAAAAATGTAAATTAATAATATTACAGTCAAAAAGTTGGTAATAATAAACAAATTTCATTTTATAAATCGGTGCATACGCCCGTAAACTTAAGTTTGTCATCTTAAATGTTGTACTTCCCGTTGACCTATAATATAATACAATCCTGAAATTGGCACAGATCCCTCGGTGGGCTAGTTCGACTCACACTGAAGCTGCTTCTTAATTTAAATTATGTTTGGTTATTTCTCAAACGTACACCAACATATAAAAGACAATTGTCTTTGTAATTTAAATTCCGTTTGGTTATTTCTCAAACGTACATCACAAATAAAAGACAATTGTCTTTGTAATTTAAATTCCGTTTGATTATTTCTCAAACGTACACCAACATATAAAAGACAATTATCTTTTATAGAACTTGCAAAATGTTTTTTTATTAATATTATTGAAGCTCTTTATTAAATGGATCTGTGGCCTGATTCCGTCAAATACAATATATATACAAAAATACATTTTCTCAGTATGAATGTAAAATTGTACTTTCGAAACATATGTGGACATGAACATGGACATAAACGTGGCGCAGTGGCATAGCGGCTGATTGCAAACTCCACGGTAACGGGTTCCAGGCTGAGAATGATGAAACCCGCAACCGCAACAGGGGAATTATTATATTTTTATTATTTTCATTTGGCCGCTCTGATAGACGTTGAGTTCCATCGCTCAACAGGCAATGTCTCGAAATTTTGGTTGTGCGTAGGGGACTGAGTGTCTTAACATTGGGTTCTTTCTGTTTACCATGCAATGTGGGAAAAAGTGTGAAATATATTACATATATATATATATATACATACAATTTATTATGAAATGCAAAATAATACGTGCAGTAGTATAATTTCAATTGATAAAAGTGCAAAATGCGAAAGTCAAATACATTGTTATTTTCGAGTACCTATACTACAAAAGATCCTTGTATAGAATTATTCTTGTGATAACACCGATAAAATATGTATAATTTGTTCTTGAAAATTTAATTACGACAATCAAAATGCAAACAATAATGACAAAATACGGCGTACATGTGATAAAAATATGTATTTGGTACAAATTAATTATTGCGAATTTTTTAAGACTAAATTTTTTTATGGAAAAAGACAAGGCAAACCGAACGTACGGGTCACCTGATGGTAAGTTTTAACCCTGTGTAACACCAGAGGAGATGCAGGTGCGGTGCTGGCATTTAAAGTGGAGATAGATGCAATTTTTGAAGGTACCTAGGTCGTATCGACCTGGAAACACGGTCGCAGGTAGTGCATTCCACATTTGTGTGGCGCCACACGGAAGAAAGTTCCTACGTGCCACGTATCTCGATAGTATGGATGATACTTGAGTTTGTGACGTACTGTGCGGTTAGAAAATTCAGCGGCAGGTAGCAGGTCGAACAGTTCCCCAGAACGCTCCCCATGATAAATACGGTAGAAAACAGCGCACAGCGAGGAGACATCTCTATCCAATAGCTAATGTGTCAAGCCCTGCACAGATCATTGAGTCCCCAACGATTTGAACGCCTCTACGTTGTATGCGATCAAATGGGGCAAGCTGATACTGGGGTGCACCAGCCCAGAGATGAGAACAGTACACCATATGAGGCTGAACCAGGGCTCTATATAGGGACAATCAGTGTTTTGGCGTGTCTCGCTGTGTTGATGACCCCCAGTTTCTTTGAGGCCAACTTGGCCTTGCTTTCCAGATGATCGCGATACTGGCAGTCACACGAAATGTTAACATTTCCCAATGAGCTGATACTGGGCGCGGCTGTAAGGGAAGTATTTTGGAAGACTGGCGATACGACAAAAGACGATACGATTGAAATTGTATGCTACAGGTTAATTTTAAATACTTTTTTTATAAAGTAAAGTAAAGTAAAGTATCTATTATTCTTATTAACAAAAAAATTCTTTATCCCAAAAAAACCGACCAAGAATCTGTCTCGTGCACGTAGGATTCCGTACCATTCACAATCTACAAATAATTCACCATGTGTGGGAAGTCCTCTTCAATATTAATTTTATTCTGTTTTTTACTATTTGTTGTAACAACAAAAATAATCATCTGTGAACGTTTGCGTATTTGATCCCCACTCAGGGGATCCCCGCCACTCGACAGGCCATGTCTCAAAAATCTGGTGTAAAGTAGGGAACACAGTGCCTTAACACTAGCTTCCATCTGCCTGTCGTGCTATGCGGAATATATTATAGTATGAAGTAATCGAATCGAAATCGAAAAACCATCGCATAAATTAAATTATATAACAGACAATATTATATTATTCAAATTAAACAATTTGTTCTAATGTTATCGCGTGACATAAAAATACAATAAGGCTACTATGACAGCACTTACACTATAATTACATAAGATAATTAATTCAATGATATAGCAAAAGCGTAAACAGCTACAGGTAAACTTTATGTAATGATAATATGGTATCCAATTATAGCACAGATGATTTTTTTACGATATTTTAATTTTGTCACGTTTTTTTAAGTTTTTATTTAGCTTGCAATCGATTTTAAATTCACGCTGTATCCCACACACGGCAGACTAGGCCGACGGAACCTGGGAACCTAGTGTTAAGACACTCCGTTCACCATTAAGACAGTTCTGTTCTCCTTTTTCCCCCGAATTTTCGAGACATTTTGTGTTAGGTGACAGAACTTAAAGGCGCGCTGTGTCTCGCTACCAGAGCGAGGAATTAAAATATCAAATATTTCTTATATAATTTCCCCAAGTAAGAATTGAACCTACAAGGAGTTACGAATGAAAATTACATACATAGATCATATTTAACTCACATAACAACTTATAATTTATAAATCTGTTACAGTTTCATTTTGTGAAAGGTTATTTCTAACGTAAGTCACTCGGAGCGTTAACCTTCCACTGCAAAAAGTTGCAATACTTGTCTTATATGTACCTCCACATA
Source organism: Heliconius hermathena (assembly GCA_013403705.1). Lineage (NCBI taxonomy): Eukaryota > Metazoa > Arthropoda > Insecta > Lepidoptera > Nymphalidae > Heliconius > Heliconius hermathena. Next base: position 637,037 of record JAAIXJ010000058.1, on the reverse strand, counting down.
AGTCATACGTACTCCAGCTGTCGTTTCTAGTTAATGGACACGGATTTGCACCCGCCATACCATTTTTTGTTTACTTGACACTTAAATTGGTTTTTAGAAATACTTCACTGATTCTGACTGATACTTCACTGACTTCGATTTTATTACATACTAGCGGCCTGGTCGCGGCTTTGCCCGCTTGAATTACATGATTATTAAAATTAAAAAAAATTAAATTAGCTTCACGCTGTATCCCGCATACAGCAGGGTAGGCAGAGGGAACCTAGTGTTAAGACACTCCGTTCCCCACTTTCTGCCGAATTCTGGAGGCATTGCGTGTTGAGTGGCAGAACTCAACGCCGCGCTTAACCTCGACACCAGAGCGAAGAAATGGAAATATAAATTTAAGTAAATATTTTATCTCCTCGAGTGGGGATCGAACCCACAACCAGTCGATTTTGCAGTCACACCTCGTGCCGCTGCGCCACGACCGGCCTCACTACGACATACTATAATATTTTTTAATATATCTCTTTCTATTAGTGGGACAATAATAAATTTATAAGACTTTATTGACTTTTAACTATATTTCGTTATCATATTTATATTGCAGAGTAGTCAATGAGAAAGAGAATCTCATCCTAAGATATTTGACTCTATTACACGTAATTTTCTTTTTTTTAACTGACTAAGGACAGCGTTGAGTGAGTTCCATCACACATGTTCCGAAAGTTGGGCGGTGCATAGGGATCGGAGTGACTTATCACAAGGTACCTACCGCAGGGTAACTACTGCATAAAATGCTATATGAGGTTTGCTCTGAACTTAATGTATAGGATTCCGTAACCAACAATCGTAATTTAATAAAAAATACTTCACTTTGATTTTACCATTTGTGAGAAATCATAAGAATTCGTTTTATTAAGATTCGAATCCACTATTACTATAAATCATTTTTTTAGCTTGTATAGCAGGGTAAGCAGAGGGACCATTGGAATCTAGTGTTAAGGCATTCCGTTTCTATTAGGACACTTCAATTCCACACTTTCAGTCGAATACTCGAGTCATTGCTTGTTGAGCGACCGAACTCAACGCCGCGTTTTGTCTCGTTACCAAAACAAGGAAATGAAAATAGTCATTCCTCCAAGTGTCGAACCCACAACCGTCGCGTTTACCCTTGTTCCACCGGGCCATAACAGCTTCATACTATAAGTCGTGCATATCCAAAATGTGCAAAACAATGCGGCACCAAATTTTTCTCGTAACTAATAGAAATAAAGATAACGTTCTATATTTAAGTAATATATTAATTAGCATTTTAATAGTCTTTAAAAAACTAAGTATCTCAAAATTAATATGAAAACTAATTTATAAAGACATAAAAGACAAAAGTGTTTTCTTTGAAACTACTGTGTAGTTCTTTTTCTATTTCTTACTTGCTGGAAGGGAGATTTTAGGGACAAGACCTAAACCTAACACTCATCTAGAAATATGTTCCAGGAGCGCTCTCCATCTTATCTCTCTTATTCTTATTTTTGAACTAATCTCTTTATTGTATTGTTTTTTTGTTTATTTTTGAGGCTTAATTTTTTGTTAGTAGCGATTCAAGGATAGGTACGCACCTCCGGCTCTCACATACCCATGGACAAAATACTTCGTTCTTTCAGAAAGCAATAATCCACATATTTTAACATCTTCTGATTGGCAATCGAACCCACATCTATTTCGTTTAGTATAATTAAACTGTTGTAAATTGGTGTATATGCATATAAAAATTAGACTATTGGTTTGCTTGTTGCACGTGATGACTATGGGTTCAATTCCAAGCTCATCAAAAGTGACAATAGTAAAGGTACTGCGAGTTTTGAAATTTTATTATACCTACTACATATTTTGATAAATCCGAATAAGTGCAATTTAAAAATATAATTAACTAATCTGAAAAAATACAAAAAAATAGTAAAATTTTATGGACATCACGTGTATAACACGTGTTGAGAATTTGCTGCAGAATCTTTTCCACGGTCACTTAACAAAGCAAATGACGACGTATTCGGAGTGAAAAGTCGAAATTAAACTTCATATAATCATACTTTTTTATAGTGTATAAGTCAAAAATATTTTATTCTTCACCTGCGTATGGCAGAGTAGGCAGAGGGATTCCAATATACACCCCATTTCCAATTTTTGAGACCTTGCTTATTCAATATCGGAACTCTGTGCCGCGATTTCAAACATAGAAAATATTTAAGACAATTCATTCCCCCTAGTGGGAATCTGCTGCACCACAGCGGCCTCGTTATGGTATTGCCGTATTTTAAGAAAAAGGCATAGCAAGAGCATAAAAAAATCTGCAGAATTAATTTGAATCCATAATCAAATCAAAAAAATCAAATCAGCTTGACTTATATTCTCGCACACAAAAGGGTAGAGGGAACCTAGTGTTAAAACACTCTTTTCCCCACTTTCTGCCGAATTCTGAAGGCATTGCGTGTTGAGTGGCGGAACTCAACGCCGCGCTTCGCTTCGACACCAGAGCGAAGAAATGAAAATATAAATGTAAATAAATATTTGATTACCTTACCTTACTACCTACCCTTGTGCCCCTGCGTAACAACTGGACCCATAATCATAGAGTACAATGAGACTAGCCTTGGCTGCGCCCATATGGTGTCAAAATGGTCTACTTTAATTATAGCAGAGATAAAACGCGGCGTTAGATTTTTGTCAATGTTTAATAAAATATTAATAAAACAAACCTTTTTGAAAACAAGCTTCCTAGTAGTTTTTTTCTTGTTACTATGTTACAGTGCGGTGCGGTACATGACAAGTGAATTATAAAAAAGAAAACAAAAAACTTGACTGCATAGACTAAATTAATATATTCAGTAGAACTAATGTCAGGAAAACAAATCCAGCGACGACATATCGTTTATCAAAATCAATTCACTGGTTTATAGTTAGAGTGAATTCTAAAAAAACCACGAAACATGTGTTCAATAAAATATTTTTAACAGTCTGTATTTAATTTTTTATACAAATCGTTGGCGATTTAAAGATTTTTCCATATAAACTTTCAACCCCTTATTTGAACCCTTAGGGGGTGAATTCTAAAAAATCATGAAATACGTGTTCAATCAAATATTTTTAAGAGTCTAAATTTCAAGTTTTATGAAAATCGGTGCCGATTTAATTTTTTTTCCATACAAACTTACGACCCCTATTTCATCCCTTTAGGGTTAAAATTTTTCAAAATCCTTTCTTAGTGGATGTCCAGATTACGAAAGTAAACATCTGTGCAAATTTCACGTTTCTATCATCAGCGGTTACGGCTGCGCGTGCGTCTTACCTCAGTCAGTCAGGTACATGTCCTTTTATATATATGGATAACAGTTATATAGGATATAAGGATCCAATTGAATTCAATTAATTGTTCAAACTCCTACCAAGATATTTAAATGTTATGGGAGTCGTAAAATGGGATATAATGGGAATAACGGGAGTTGTACCCACAATCGTCAAAAGTTTATTCAGGCATATCAGCGTGTTGCCATGCTGGCCTTTTATTAAGCAACAAACAATGGCGTTATATAAAAAAAAACTTTAAAATTACCTTTTTTTATTATATTCTTTAACAATTTTCAGAAATATTTAATTCACAACATACAAATTTCATTCATTTAGCACTACACTAAATTCTTCCATAAAAAGGTTTATTTACATTAACAACATTTTAAGGATGCTTATATACAAATAATATAATAGACAAGTTAAAACCCATAATAAACAAAGCCTTGTTTATGATAAACGATGATATATGGGTAAGATTAAAAATCGATACGTATATATATCGATATAAGCACATCACTACTACTAGTGTTGCGTGTTTCGACGGACACGCGTATCAGTTAACTGCTTGTCGTCAAACTGCGCGTACGCATCTTGCGTTGAAAATTTAAACAGAGTTTTGTGTTTATTTTTATTGTGTTTATATAAGAAAAGGTATATATTTTTTATATTTTTTGTTTAATAGTGTTTTTGTGTCATTTTAATTTTGAGGTAAATTATGATTGAGCTTCTGATGTAATAGTGAGTGAGTGCTTTTATCAAATAGAGACTGTATATATGTATGCATCGAAAATTATAAATTATTTAAATATGAATTAATTGTTTTAATTTTAATTATTTTTGATGCAAATATTATTTTACATCAGTTAATTAGGATTTTATGAATAGAACAGACGAGTGTTCATAATTTTAATCACAGTTTTGGTTCAGTATGTTTTATGTCTCGTAAAGCTAACAAATCTGTACAGTATAGGAGCTTTCCAGAATGCAACTTGTTTGGAGTTTGGACAATCGACCATCGAAGATTGTACGTACTTTGAATTCGTTAGTCGAAAAGCGTAATATTATTTTAAAAATGATATACTTATGAAATTTTTATTAATAATCCTTTTTTAACAACAATTTAATAGGTATATCATTTTTATTAATGTTATTTATTTAAAAAAGAATATGTAGGCTAAATTGCATTTTTATTACTTTTACTCATCTCTCGTACAGTCACTCTTTTATTTACTTTAAACTTATTAAAGAGACACTAAGACGTATTGAGTGACACTCAAACAAGTAGACTGGAAAGCACTATTTTATAAATTAAAATATTACTCCGGGATTTTATATACTTATTAAGTGGGGAACGGAGTGTCTTAACACTAGGTTCCCTCTGCCTACACTGCTGTGTGCGGGATACAGCGTGGAACTAATTTAATTTTAAAATATTACTCCAACTTGGATTCAAACCCACAACTATTGCGTCCAGCCTCGACTCGTTATTAAAACTGATAAATGCGCTACAAAGGCTAGTATTTATAATAATAACTAAGTTTAGTACTGTTTCTTTAGGTAATTAGGATTTATGTATTGTACTAACTTTTTAGGATACCTAAATGGCTTATAGTTTTACGGAACTCTTCAAGTGTATTTGTTAAAGAACTTATATAAGTAAATATAATTCCCCTTAATATTTCATTTTAATTTTACAATTACAATAATAAAAAATATATTTAATATTAACCTTTAGACAAATTAATTCTTGAGATAAATGGTCTGGACAGACAGGAATTAAAGTGATCCTATAAGGGTTCCGGTTTTTGAACTACGCAACCCTAATTATCAAAATGTTTTAAGTTATTTTCGTATCTTCACGCTGTATTCTGCATATCGCAGGGAAGACAGGGGGAACCTAGTATTGAGATACACCAGCTAAGTTTCAAAATGTTGTGACGAATGGTGGAAACTTGACGCGCTTTGCCTTGTTACCAAAACGAGATGAAAATGATTCATTACCTATTGACTGGAAATCGAACCCACATTCGTAGCGTTCACAACAGCTGCACCACGACGGTGCCAGCAAATGATTTAATTAAACAAAAAAAAAGCTTATATTTTACGTTAATAATTTGCTATGTTTTATACAGGTTTTTTCAAATATTTAATTTTAAAGTCAAAACAGACAATAGCTCGATCTACTTTATGGATAAGCTAACAATACTAATTATGTTACAAATTTGTATTTAAATTGATATCATGGCATAGTTAAAATGTTTTTGCATGTGCACGCGATAGTTACAGGTTCTAAATTAATTAGAATATTTATATATTGAAATATCGATTTTTTAAAAATATAATGACGCAATGATTGGCTTTGTTTAAAAGTAAAGTAACTAGTTCTGGCTTCGATTCCCATTCATGGTAATAAATGAATTCCACTCAACTCAACGCAATGTCTCGAATTTAGGGGAAAAGTGGGGGACGGAGTGTGATAAAATTATAATAAGTTTTCTTAGGTGTCCTAATATTGAAATGCTGGAAAAAATATGAAATATATAAATACTAAAACTTAGTTATCTAACGAAATATAGAATTATTGTAACGTACATGAAATTTATACTGGGAAATATTTGAAAGGCAAAAAATTAAGAAAATCAATTAAAATCTTAAAAAATCTCATCATACGTTATGCTGTATCTACAAACATATACATACACATGTATGCCTATATATAATATGTACGTATATTTACCCTCAACATTCCGTTCGACAAGACCGGCTTAGGAGTACCTAAATAAATATTGATATATTGGATAGCGCTATCGAGGAAATGAAATATATATATTTTCATTTCATCACTCTAGTGTCGAAGCGCAAACGCAGCGTTAAGCTCCACCAGTCCACACGTAATGCTTCCAGATTTCGGCGAAAAATGGGGAAAGGGGTATCTTAACACTAGGTTCTCTACCCTCTACCTACCATGCTGTGTGCGGTATACAGCGTGAGCCAAAATATAATCAGTTTCACGCTACAGCGTGAAGCCTGTCCCTGCAGTGTGCGGGATACATCCCGCACACTGCAGGCAGAGGAAGCCTAGTGTCAAGACACTCCGTTCCCCACTTTCTGCCGTATTCTGGAGGCATTGCGTGTTGAGTGGCAGAACTCAACCCCGCGCTTGTCCTCGACACCAGAGCGAAGAAATGGAAATATAAATTGAAGTAAATATTTCATCTCCTCGAGTGGGGATCGAACCCACAACCAGTCGGTTTACAGTCACACTTTGTGCCGCTGCGCCTGGCCTCAAAATATAAAATTAAAAAAATTAAAATAAAAAAATACATTATTTTTTTTAGCAATATAATATAGATTAAAACTTTCTAGGCGGAGAATATCAGAAAATCACCCTAATCTTTGACTAACGTCGAATTTAGTTTTTACCTAAATTGATATTTGAACGCGCAAATAAATAAATTAATTAATAATAAATAAGGCATTTTAAGTACGCTGAAATTTATTCAACCTAATATATTTAAATCAGCGAATATTTGATTAAACGAGAAGGAACGAGAAATCAAATTATAAGAGTAAGTACTGTTAATTGTCTATATCTATACATATAATCAAAACTGTAAGTGATTTATGTCTATACATGGAAGATATACGAGAAAACCTATTATTACTTCTATTTTAAGGTATATAACCATATAAGATTAATCTGTCATTACAATGGAACCCAAAACAACCATTTTTAAAATATTGGTCTGCTTGTTTGCGCGTTTGTCAACGCTGATCCCCGGAACATCTTAACCGAATTGTATGCAGTTTTTAAAATTGTATTTTGAGACTTTAAAATTTTGTATTTGGTTTATTTAAATCGGTTCAAAAATAAAAAAAAATGTAAATATAAAGTATTTCGATGATATAAGAATAGCTGTAAAATAGTTGTTTAATTAGACTTTATGTTAAAATTTTTATTCAGTTTTTCAAACAACTCTTGTTGTCAACATCTTTGTAAAATTTTGGCGTGGCTTGAAATCCAGCTACATATACGTCTAAATTCCTAAACTGAATTTAGCATGGTTGCTAAAGTATACTATACATATACTAAAAACAGCATTTTAACCGTTTCTAAGATTAGAGAGAACAAACGCACAGACAAACAGACAAAACCCTTAAATATTAATATAGCCTTTATTGTTTTTGATTCTAGTACGTTATGTAAAGGTTCCCAATAACAATTTTTCCTATTATTCCATGTACAGACACTGATATTCCGATTTAATTATTAGTTTAGATATTCATATTGTAAAAATTGAGGTTATCACGGCGCGGCGGCACAGTATCAAACTTGTAAATGTGATGATTATGGGTTCGATTTCCACCCTGAGAAATGATTTTCATTTCCTAGTAAAAGCCAAAGCGAGGCATTGTGTCAACCGGTTAACCACACGCAATCTACCGAAAATTGTCTTAACGTGTTTGGAAGTGTTTTAACACTAAATTCCCTCTTTCTTCCCAGCTACATGCGGGATACAGCGTGAAAATAAAACAAAAATCATTAAAAGAAATAACACTTTTAAACTTTTAAAGATGATATGTTATTTGTATTGCGTGTCGTCGCGTCGTTTTAATCTTAACCTAGTTTCGTCTTGATTAATGCAAGTCTACTTTTATGTGCCTATTTAGTTATCAGTATTAAGAATCATTTTATAATATTTTTAGCTGTCATTCGCACCAACCATTATAACCATTTTAAAAGTACTAGAAATTCTTCATAAAAAAATGATTGGCTCTCGCTTTATAATAAATATTAAAGATATTTTTTTTGTGAGGCCGTCATGGCGCAGAGCACAACATCTGACTGTAATAGAGATGATTGGAGATTCAATATCCATTGGGTGGAATGAGTTAATTTGAGTTACCCGCAGTGCAGCGTTGAGTTCCGAAATTGGGCAGTGCATGGGGAACAGAGTATCTTTATAGTAAGCTCCCTCTAATGATATACTTATGCCGGAATAAAGATGTTTTTATTTCATTTTATTCTATGAAATACTAAACAAGAATAGACTAAGATTGAACTAGTAATTCAGTATCAGCGTTATTATAGCACTAGAAAGATGATGATGAATTGCTGATTCAAATCTCACTTAGAGTTTTTTTTGTATTCATCTTGTGAATTTCTTCGGTGTGGTTATATAAAACACAGCGTTAAGTTGCGCCACTTGACATTTAATAGTTGTATGTGAGTGAAAATTTGAAAATAAAATGATAAAATTAGGTAACAAGAATTACCTAACGTTCCATACAAAATGCGGACAATGACTGAAAAAAAAAATTTTAGCTATAAAGGCGGTATATACTCTCGAAACTCACTGTAAAGGCAATCTCACAATTATCGAGACCATTGCTTTTTGACTCGCAGAACTCAACGCCGCGCTAAAAAATCTCTTTATATTCTCGTAGTCAGTACAATGGCCATTTTATTTTAATAATACTTATTGATATAAAAAAAATAATGCAAATGTAGTAGTAGTAACGAACCGGGAACTAAATCAACTGTCACTGAACTATAATATACGATAATTTCATGCATCACACCATATATGGTATACGTCAAAGTTGATTTACCAGTTAAGTTAAAGTTAAACTTATAATATTGACGGGTTATTTTTAACCGTGGAGCGGAACAAAAATAAAAGTAAAACTGGTCTAGCGAGATGGCTGTGGAGTTTCTTTTAAGTAATTTGTCTTAACATGTGAAACTTTAGTTTAGAAAAATGTTTTGATTGTATGCAATGTCGTCTCTATGATAATAAATTTGATTTTTGATCGTGGTAATGCTTATATTTTAAAAATATTTTGTTTCCTCTAATTTGGAAAGAAATCCCGGCGTTGGGTTCCGCCAATCCACACGTACTGTCTCTAACAACGTAATTTTATCATTTAAAAAAATAAAAACCAAACTATTCCACACTAAGTGCTGTGGAATTTTCTCCAGGACATAAGTACCTTCTGAAGAGTTCCACTAATCAGGTCCTGGCTCCATCACCAGGCCAGTTCGATTATACGATATTATTACTGCCAAGTTTCATGATGATACAATTATTAAAAGTTGGCCAAATTAAATTTCTTAGGTTTTATTACATAGCTTATTACAACTCGATCTAATAAAAGCTGATTAAAATAGATAGAAGTCGAAGAACAGACCTAGGTTAGTCACTGTAAGTTTTTTCTAAGTTAGTAAGAATGTTAAAATGTTGCTTTAAGTATATCACCAAGAGAGGCACTACAGTGAAAGTCACAAAAATACATAAGTTTATAAAGACGTAACATTCGATTTTTTTGTAGGTAATTTTCACTTTTAATCTCATAATGGGTTATACTTTCTTTTATACTTAAGAATTCCGTTATTGCAATATTCACTTTGCATAATTACCTTTGAGTATCGAACCCGCTAACACTTTAACGTGTGATAAAGCCGCTGAGTCATGAGGCTGAGGCGAACGTGAAAGTATGTAAGACTAAAATAGCATTAAATAATAAAAATGCTTGTACAGATAGCAACAAAGTTTATTAACCTCAGTAATGTCAACTCAAATGATTCTAGACTAGAATTTATTGATCGGAATGTTTTCTATACTGAAGAAAGAAACATTTTTTTGCTTCACCTTTTATCCCACATATAGCAGGCAGGGTAGACAGAGGGAAACTAGAGTTCAGACACTCTGTTCCCCTCTTTCTTCCGATTCGAGACATTACGTGTTAAGTGACAGAACTCAACGTCGCATTTTGTCTTGTTACGAAAATAATATATAATATAATTAGTGCCTAGTGGGAATTAAACCCACATCCGCCGTGCTTACGTTTCATTCGAATCCCGCTTTAGATAATTATAAACGCTTATACTAGAGTAGCTTTTACTGCTTTCCCGTAGTGAAATGGAAATAACCAAGAATTGTGTATAAAACACACTGTCATACATATATCATAAATAACTCTGACCGCAGATATACACATCGAAGCCGTTAACATAATGTAATACCAATAGCTAATAGCATTCTTCTAAAAATAGGCTATCCAATCCAAAAATAATGTTGTAATTTCAATTTCCAACCAGTAGTTTCTGAGATTAGTGCGTTTAACCAAACAAAGATTTATAATATTACTAGTAAGAAGTAAGTTTTAAAATATTACTCTATAAATATAGAATTTTTCCTTAAAGTGCTAAAATAAATCTCAACTAAAATATATACCTGAAATGTGAGTCAAGTTCCATATTGAATAATGTAACAATGTTATAGTTGCTGATGGAATGATTATAATTTTTATTTTCACTTCCTCGCTCTGGCAGACATAGTGCGATGCTTAGTTACGCCGCTCAATATTNCAGAAAAAAATAAATTCCCAAAAATGAAAAAGTTATTTTTTCAAACAAAATAAATAATAAAATTGTCGTTTTAAAATAAAACGCCATTTGTAAGGACGGCGCACGCACACATAAACCTATCAAAGGAACACCGCCGCACACGCCTGATTCCGAAATCGAGTCGTAGATATTGGCGATAAAGTTCAAAGTTGTTTAACCTTTAGTAATATTTTTGTAGTAGTAAGTGGTTACGTTATTAGGATCTATACGTAATTGCGTCACACGAAATACAGATATGGATAAAAATCGTAAAATGAAAAAAAATCCTACGTCCAAACTGTTGAGGCATTTTGATTAATTTTTTTAGGTATGGGTTTGAAATATTTTACCCTATATGCTGTTTCCGTAAAAGGAGCGCTGCCTCTNATATATATATATATATATATATATATATATATATATATGGGGCCAAGATATATATTTACTCAGAATTAAATCAAAGCATGAATATGGAATTCAATCTTTCCGCCGAATTTAGAATTATAAAAAATATGTCATTTTATATGTAAGTACCTACTTGATTTAGAATCTGATATCCATACTCACCAACGTGTAGGAAAAAAAGGTTTTTTTTATTCTCAAATGTAGGTTAAATCTAATTATTAACAGATGAATGAGTTCTCTCGCAAACCTACATTTATTTTATTTGCAAATCAACACGTAATGTCAAGGTAGTGCGTCATTTTATACGTGCGCTTCCGCAAACTGAACAAAGGGCCTGTTTGTAGTATTAACAATTGCAATGGACGCGGCTTTGTCGATATTCAAGTAAAAAAATATTTACATACTAGAAAAATTGCAGAAAAAGTTTTTAAAGAGGCCGTTATTACACAATGTTATAGTATCTGCTGATGGATTGATTATAATATTTATTTTCACTTCCTCGCTCTGACAGACAAAATGCGATGTTTAGTTACGCCGCACAATATCGGGTCGTGAGAAGCGGAGTCCCAATATAAGGTTCTCTCTGCCTACCGTGTTATGCGGTTAAGCTTTTTTATTTAGAAAGTTTCTTGAACCATATGTAAATCATTTTTCACGACGTCACAACTTCACGACGTATCCCGCACCTCGTAGGGTAGGCAGAGGGAACCTGGTAACCTATTGTTAGGTGACTCCGTTCCCATTAATTCACTTCTCAACTTTCGTGGCCCATTTTCAGCCTAATTTTGAATATGTAAAAGTTCTCCTATCAAATAATCTTATTCAACTCATAGCTGTCGTCATATTACATCAAAATGATAGATATCATTCAAACAATTTATATCTTAACTACAGTTCAACAATGTAATATAATAGTTCAGGAACAATTACATAATAATCATTCATTACAAGCACGATCAGTATACATTAATACATACGTAATACCTACATAGTAGTGTAATAAGTATTAGAAAAATATACCAAAGCTAAGATAAGAGAAGATTTCCCTTTTCATTGCGAGAAATATTATGTATATATATTTTCACATTCTGCCACTGTCGGATATATTTAATCGAATTGACAATAGATACAACATTTCAATGACTAACAAATTACATCAGACGGTCGTCGAACCTGTTACCGAAGCAAATATTGCTAATTTAAATCAACAAAAACATTCAATTCTTATTTTTTGTTCAATCTTATACTGGTAACTATGACAGGAGCGTTTTAGTCTTAATTATATACAGATTGGAAACGCACGAGTTGTCGGTTTATAAATATCTTTTTAAATGTTGTTATGAAATAACTTCCTGGATAATATATACCTACATATATAATAGATTTTATGATAGCAACACACCTAAACATTTACCAAAACTTTATTGTTTATTATATACAACTGTACATAAGGTTCCCAGTTGAAATCCAAGCCTAAAAATGGATAAAATTGACAGAGAACAAACATTTTTTTTTATTGTTTATTGTGAAAATTTGAGATAAAAAGAAAAATTTTCTCAAATAAAAATTATAGTTTACGGTTGTTTTAAAATTTTCTAGCCGATCTATTATAATAGTTCATGAATGCGTTGATTATCCCGTTAAACACAAAGGAAACGGAAGATCGTAAGCCTTTGGGCCTACGATCTTCCGTAAAGAGTTGAGATACGATGTAAAAAAATTGTAATATTTTTTCAATTTAAGAATACAAAAAAATCAGCTCAATTGACAATCTGGAAGCAGAGGAAAATGTGAAAAATAGTTTTAGATCTTTAATCACTATAAATAATTGATAAAAAAATTTATATTTTAATTAAGTCTAAGTATGTTAACGCACTTATTAGTCACTATATGCACTAATAAGTGCGTTAACATACTTAGTACATACTTCTTTTTACAGTAAAAAAAAGAAAAAGTCAATTAATTACTGAAAAAACATAAAGAAATCTATTTTGAATCGATTAAAATCAATAAAATTTTAAATGTCAGACTTGACAGCAGATTGACATTGACACCTTGTCTAATAATTTTACATTTTTTTCTTCGCTAGTTTTGTTCATTTTGATATGCTTTGAGTCCTTTTCCATTTGTTTCATATTTTCAACGACCTACTACTTTGTTTCTCACAGATTTTTTTTAATAATCACCTATTTAATAGAGCTTCATTTTATAAAAATTTTACTGTAAGCTTAACCACACTTTTACCAAATCTAGAGATTTGGATAACTCAGCTCCCACATTGTCAAAACTGACAGAACTTTCAGTAAGAGTGTACCTGAATCCATTAAATGATATCATTTTCATTTCTTTACATTTTAGGCCCAAGAATGTATGCAATCGTTTCAGTCTGCTTTAACACAGTAATCTATAGCAACTATTGCTGTTAAAAGAGTAAATATCATCCTACTAATATTATAAATGTGAAAGTTTGTAAGGATAAATGTTTGTTTCACTTTCACGCAAAAAATACTGAACAAATTTAGATAAAACTTTACAGTAATATAGTGTGTACATCAGAATTGGGTACGATTTTTGTAAATATTTTGAATAATTTAGCTATAATATAACAATAAACTAAAGTGGACGAAGCCGCATTTGAGTCGCTAGTTACTACATATACATATATGAACTAAAATGTTTTGTTATCATGCCCAAAAATGAATCATCAACTCTCACAATAAATATAAATGCATAACGTGGGGCAATCTTTAAAACTATTCTATTAATATTTTATTCTTTATATTATTTAAATATTAAACTATTATCATGTTTATCTTATATATTTTTATATTTAATTCGAAATAATTAATGTATCGTTCATATAATACAGTCAAGTGAACTATAGCTAGGTTCTTATCAAAAGTAAAAGCTTATCTAGAATTAAGATTTAGTTTCATGATTATGATCGAGAGATTTATCCCTCGATCATTACCATGAAATCCTTCGAATATAACTTTAAAGTTATAACTACACGAACTACACGAACTACTTATAATTAATATAAATATGAACTTACGTCATCTTAACACAATTACAATGTATGTATCTGAATACACGCGAAGGTTTTTAATTCTCATCTCATTTAAATAAAGAATAGAGCGGCATGTCACTACTACTTTCTCTTGATTTAAAAATTATCACTGTTCCTAGCAAAAATCCAAAATAACATAACAGCTTTGCTCTGTATCCCGCTTATAATGGAATAAGATACTCCGTTCCTCACGCACTCCCCAATTTACGAGACATTGCATGTTGAGTAGCGGAATTCAATGCCGTGCTTTGTCGTATTATCAGAACGATGAAATTAAAAAAAAAATCATTACTTAAAGTGGAAATCAAACTCATAACCGTCACCTTTCCAGTCAAATAATTTATCAGCTGGCCTAAATAAAACATTATCATTATAAAGAGATCTTAAGTAAATAAATAAATTAAATGTATGCAATGTTTCGAGGCCAGTCGTGGCGCAGCGGCACAAAGTGTGACTGTAAAACCAAGTCGATTGTGAGTTCGATCCCCACTCGAGGAGATGAAATATTTATTTAAATTAATATTTCCATTTCTTCGCTCTGGTGTCGAGGCAAAGCGCGGCGTTGAGTTCTGCCACTCAAAACGCAATGCCTCCAGAATCCGGCAGAAAGTGGGGAAAGGAGTGTCTTAACACTAGGTTCCCTCTGCCTACTCTGCTGTGTGCGGGATACAGCGTCAAGCTGATTTATTTTATTTTTTATGTATGCAACTTAACACAAATTAAATTTTCTAAAATATTCCATTCGCAAGATTCACCTTCACTCAGCCAACAGCTGTGTTATAGCAAACAAACATTTATTGACGTGACATCTGAAAAAAAAATGTTATTATCGTCAATATGACGTAACGAGTGCGCGTGCCAAGTGACAAGTCCCGGAGACATACCAATTGATGACAAAAATGACGCTGTTGCTATGTATGTATGTACGTATAATATGTATGTTTAACAGTGGGTGTGTCGATTAGCTTGTTTTGTGTTAAAAAATACTTTTTTTTTATTTATTTAATTTTTTTTGGCAATGCTCCCTAATTTTGAGAGAGGTAATTTCAACTCCGTTTGCTCGCTCGGCTCTTTTCCGCTGGACCCGACTATTTTTTAGTGGAAATACAAGTATGGAGTTCACTCTTGCGAATTCAACGTAGTCCTTAATGAGCCCGCTCCGCTCACTCACAAAAATAGTAATTAAATTTTGTTTAATTTAATGCCGTCGTGGCTAAGGGGAACAAGGGTGTGACTGTAACGCGACGGTTTTGGGGTCGATCCCCATTCGAGAAAATGAAATATTTATTTAAATTTATATTTCCATTTCTTTGCTCTGGTGTCGAGGAAAATAACGGCCTTGAGTTCTGCCACTCAACATACAATACATCCAAAATTCGGCGGAAAGTGGAAAACGGAGTGTTAACGCTAGGTTCCCTCTGCCTATCCTGCTGTGTGCCGGAGCTGATTTTGATTTATTTTTATTTAATTTAAGAACTTCTAGATATAAGGATATCTCGTTAAAACATTTAAGATTTAATCGCAATCCACGATTGAACTACTTAGCAGTCTCCTTGAAACTGTTATATGCACGAGATAATAATTATTGAAAACTTATATCTACTTATGACAGTATGAATACCTAGTATGATGGTGGCGTGTCCTACTTACATTATGACCTATGTATATTATACAGATAAGGCCGTCATGGCGCAGGGGCACAGGTGTGTGACTGTCACGTGGTTGTGGGTTCGATTTTCATTTCTGTCTCTTTGGTACCGAGGCAAAAGCGTTGAATTCCGCCATTCAACACGCAATGTCTCGAAAATTTGGTGGAAAGTGGGGAACGCAATGTACTTACATTAGAATCCCTCTACCTACGCTGCTATATACGGGATAAAGCATGAACCTAAAAAAATAAAATAAAAAAGTCAAGGTCAAGATTAGTTTAATAATCTTGCTGCTTGAATATTAAACTAATCAAAAATCGTAACAGACATAAACCAGACAGACATTTAACAACTGGCGGTGAGAATAATTCTTATAATTAAAATATTATACGCTAATAAAAATAATAAATTATTATTATATAATAATATATATTATAATTGATTATTAATAAAATATAATTTAAGGAGATCGTCGTAGCGCAGTTGCACAAACGTGAATGTATACGCGACGTTTGTGGGTTCAATTTCCAATCGGGGGAATTAAATGTTTAATGTTTTCATTTCCTCGCTCTGCCTCGTGCTGATGCGTGTGTGACGTTGAGTGCCGCCACTCACCAAACAACATCTGAACCAAATCTGAAAAAACAACACCAAAACTAGGCTGAATCGGAAAACGGAAGTATCTTAATAATGGGGACGGACCCTTCTCTAGACTCTAAACACTAGGTTCCCAGGTTTCCTAGGGACACACCGTGATGCTAAACAAATATGTTATTGTGACACAGTAGAAAGTCGGATCGTAAAGGCGATTATTTTAAGCGTGATTCCCACTGGGGGGAATGGTAACGTTTAAATTATTTTTATTTCCCTGACCTATCAATTGGACAGTTGATTATTTAGAAAACGTATAAAGATATGAACGTAGCGGGATTTCAACCCGCGCCTCTTGGAAACCGTCCAAACGCTCTGATCACCATACATTCTGATCAAGCAACGTCGAAATTCCTTATACGCTTATTACATTTGTAAATGTTGTAAGCATCTCTGTAGAGAGATTTTTAAAAATTTCCGCCGCCCAAAGATAATTCTTATAATTATCGTTTGGTAAGATAGGAATGCTATTTGTTAAATATTTTAATCGGTTTCCTAAATAAGTTTTCTTTCCTTAATGTGGAAAAACACCTTAAAAATGCTAAAAATAACTGAACAGTACGAAGAAAACGAATCTTCACAATAGGACCTCAACGCTAATTCATCTAACTGTTAAATAAACAAAGGAAGTCACGCTCAAAGAGCTAGTAACATAAAATATTCTACTAACAATAAGTGCAATTATACTAGTTTAAAGACATAATAAATAATAAAAAGTTAATGATAAATGACTAAAGCAGTATAACGATGACTAAAGCTACTAAACTGAATTATATAACTATAGTAAAGTAGATAGATCTGAATCTAGAAAAATATATTTAGTTATAAGTATTCTGGCTCTGATAGATAAAGCGCGGTGTTCAGCCTCGAAACGAAAGAAATTCAGATTACTAAATAAATAATTATAAATTGTTCAAGCCGGCGAAGCCGCTATCGTCCGGTAGTTTCATATAAGATCTAAGTTTAAAAACTAATTTAGACTTGTTCTCTGGAATCAATGATACGGAACCGAAGCAAATGTTTGACAGCTATAAAAAAGAAGTTACACAAGTATTACAANATATATATATATATATATATATATATTATCAATAAGAAGCTTTTCTTAGCTTCACGTTGTATCCTCCATAGTAGGGTAGATAGAACAAAGACATTCCGTTCCCCAAGCAATGCCACAATTCACAATTTCCGAGACATTGGATGATAAGTGGCGGAATTCGGCGTCGCGTTTTGTCTTATTACCAGAGCGTGGAATCGAAAATAATTCACTCCCCCGAATGAGGATCGAACCACAGCCTTCGTTTTAACAGTGAAACGGTATGCGGCTGCACAACGTCGGTCTCACTCATCTTCTTTTAATAGGTAGAGAATATTATTTTATTTTTTTAGAATACCGAATGGGCAGACTCCTTCACTCAATACGTAATACCTCACAGACAGACAGGGGACAGAATGTCACTAGGTCCTGCCTCCCACTGTGCTATGTGCAGAACACAGCCTGAAGCTAAAAAAAGAATAGACAGACAAAGTTTAGTAGTGCTTTACTTATTACAATTTCCATGTATTTTAGAGTCACTGAGTTTTAGGTGACCCAAAGATTTCTTATTGTTTAAGTCATTCTCGACCGCTGTGCAAATTTGGGAACACTAAATAATTCTGTTATGTGAAAAAAGAAAATGCCTGTCAACAGCCTTATGTTGACGTCATACATCTTAAAAATTTAATTTTTTATAATAAATCCATGAACTTGGTTTACAATATCGCTTACTCGCTTATTGCGGAAATTTTGAGTGAAAGTACTGTACCAGCAAGTAGTATGAAGGTGAACTGCTTAGCAAATGTGCTGTTGTTCTGAAGTGATCCTTGTATAAATTATTAAAAATGATAACTTGACATGCTTTGTAAAGGCAAATTAGATTATTTAGATAACATTTTCAAATGTTGATGATAAGGTTCGATATTATAAAATGATAAACCACTCAAAAATCTGTTTTGTTTTTGTTTCCGTAAGAATTTGGAGAAATCCTCTCTTAAGGGGGTCCTTTTAAATTTCAAGAACATATGCCAAATACTAACATTCTAAAACCAATAGTTTATTCTAGGTGTGTGTTGTCTGTCAGTCAGTCACTAAGTCATTATTATTATAATACAAAAAGTAAATATTTTCTCAATAATTCTTATAAATTATTATTTTTTAAGAAAGAAAAAATACTTAAAAAAGCTTTACTTTGAGTTTTGTAAATATCTAACAACTAATACTTGTGTAAGTGGTAATTTGATGCTGTATTATAATTGTGATAGATTGTCTTGTAACCATTCAGATTTTTATATCTCAATCTCAACTGACGTAGTCAACCTGTACGAGTTTCTTGTACTTAAACATGTTAAAGCTATACTATGAATTTATAAAATACTTTTTTATTTTACATAAAAAATATCAAGTGACATAGAGGCAGAGGGAGCCTAGTGTTAAGACACTCCGTTCCCCACTTGCAGCCGAATTCTGGAGGCATTGCGTGTTAAGTGGCGGAATTCAACGCCACGCTTTGTTTTAGTGCCAGAAATGAAATATGGAAATAAATATCTTCATTTCCTCGAGTGGGGATCGAACCCACAACCAATCACATTTTCTGCCCCTGCACCACAACCAACCTTTATTTCTTATTTTATTATTTTATATAATTTCGTTTTTTTTTTGCGATAACAGGAAATTTTGCATAATAAATAAAATCACTCAACAAATTTTGTCGAGTATAATCTACGAATATCATATACAAATCGTTCGCAAAATCGAAGTCGAATAAAATAAATACATTTTTATTTGTTTTTATTGACAATATTAAATGTTAAATTCTATAAGTATTACATTTATTAAAAAATCTATAAACCTATACAAATCTATAGGAAGGATGCCTAGTGATAATACATTATTTACATAGTTTTCGGAAAAAGGAAAATCTGTAAATAGACTTAAACATTCATGTGGTCAGTCGTGGTGCAGGGGCACACGCGTGCGACTGTAAACTCGACAAGTTGTGAGTTCGATTCCCACTCGAGGAAATGAAATATTTATAATTTTCAGTGTAATATATTGTATGTAATGACGTTAAGTTCCACCACTCAACACGCTATGCCTCCAGAATTCGGCGGAAAGTGATTGACGAAAGTGTTTGAATGAGTACGAAGTGTCTGAATACTAGTTTCCCAGGTTTTTTCTGTCTACTCTGTGAGGATTACAGCGTGAAGCTAAATCAAGTATTACCCCGTAACACCACGCGGGCTTTAAGTAACTAACACGATGTTAATAATTTAAACTTAAATCTGTTGCAGGGAATCATGGGAGAAGACAAGAACGAAACAGAAGAGAACGTAGCAGCAAACGAAGAAGAAGAGCCCCAGCCTCAACCTGAACCAGACGAGGATAATATGCAGAAACAAATGAATACTATAAATAAAGAACTTGCAAAGAAATATTCAGACCACGCAATTAGACAGCGTGAGAATGAGAAACGCGAGTCGTTCATAATACAAACTATTAAGAATTCTAACTCAGGGATCAGTGTGCGGGAGTATAATGAGGACAGTTTGATGACTGAATCCAAAACTGTTGCTAGATTTTCGCCTGTTTGGAAGCAGGTATTTTTTTTTATTTTATTTGAAATTTTATATTCGTTTCAACATAAATGGGTAGAAATGCGTAGGGAAGTATAAAGACAATCTATTATGTGATCCTCTACATTAAAAAAAATTAAAACATTATTTTTAACTCAATAAATATTGAAATTCAAAATATTCTTCATTCAAGTAGACTATTACAACATAAATCTGATAGCGGCTCGGAAAGCAGTTTTGCTGAAAAGCACAAAACTCAACAGTTTTCAATGTCAATGTAACAATTTAATTATTACATAGACTGGTATTACATAGCTACCTTGCTTGAGTTTCAATGGATATTAATTCAATAATAATAAGATTTAAGTATAGTAGCATTTACATGTTAGTATTGTGTTTACAATTTTTTATATTCTTGTAGTTGTCAATTTAGAATATATTTTATTATAAACATTTTCACTGAGACCCATAAAAGATTTATTTACTTTTTGGACGTGATAACTAGTTGTTACAAATTTGTCTTTATTATTCGTCTTTATAGTACATACAATAATATCACTATTTTTACTATCACACTGAATCTATTGCGCGTTATCCTTTAAATCATCCCACAAAGAAAGAAGAATCCTATGAAATAGCTAAAATAAATTAATATGGCAGTATCGATGTCAGTCATTTGCCTCATATTATTAATTGCAAAGGCCACAAATTTTTAACTTTATTTACAAACTAATACAGATGATTACGATTAGATAAATATCATAACTCATAAGGTACTCAATTGTCAGGTTCTCGCATTAAAAGATCAAGGTGCCATGTGTCTGAGAACTGACTGTCGAAGGACTGACTATGATTCGCAAAGCAAATATGTTTTACATAGACTTAATTTACAGTCTATATGCAAATCTATGACGCATAACGTGCTCAAAACTTCATTTGGTGGAACATGGTGGAACATTAAAGAATAGTTTAGCACAAAAAAGCAACTTTCCGTTTTTCTCTCTGCAGAAAAAAGTAAAGGGAAACTAATGTTGCAACACTCCATTCTCTTCTTTCTGTGGGACTCAACGTCGGGCGTCGATTTTTTTGGATAATGCTACTCCAAAGTACGTCTCGGTCTGAAAAACTATGACTTTGCATGTTGTGGCCTCATTGTACAGATTGCTTCTTGCAGTAATTATGTTTTATTTAACGAAGAAATTAAATTAATTTCCATTGAAATGACATTGATAATAACATAAGCAAAAAAACAAAAAATATATATCACTTGGCTCTCTGTCTTTTTTTTCGCAAAATAGATGTTTTTATATTGTCTATTGTCAAACTGTATTTGCCGATATTCATATATAAAAATTGATAAATAAAAATTTACGAAATTTAATTTGTACCCTCATACTTGTTTACAATATTCTTATGCTTGTAGAATTTAATCAAATCTATATTTTTATATTTATATTTTTATTTATATATATTTTTTATTATGATCAATATACATAAATCTGTTTTTAAATTACTTAAATTCTGTCGTATATAAAATAAAATAAAAATAAATTAAAGGGACAAAAGCGGATTTACTAGTCAGATGTCAACGAGACTACATTCCAAGATATTAATGACAACGGATGAATTAAAGTATAACTACAATAAAGTTGATAAATTAAAAAAATATTATTATATTTGCCTTATATTATTTGCAAACACGGCGTTGAGTGATACACAATATCTCGAATTCGTACGAAAAGTGAGTTTTGTGCTTATAGGCAAAAGCGTTAAGATATTTTAAGCCATTATTTTTATGCTTTATTTTTGGTTTGGATCAGGTTTGAATCAAAAATATTTATATTTAAGTACGCATAGATTGTGGCTAGTCTGGCAGAGGGAGACCTCGACTGACCTTCTAGGAAGCAGCATTGATGTTAGAATAGAAAGATCGCGAAAAAAGCATGAGGGCCCCCTGAAGGGAACATGTATGAAGAAGTTGGTGACAGTGGGTGAGGCGAAAGAGATATACAGAGACCGTAGCGTTGGCGCTTCTTTCTCTCTGGCTACTCTCTACTCTACACACACTCTCAATATCTCTGAATATATCCTTAACTTATCACCACCTACACTTGAAATGTAGGTCATGTGTAAAGTAAATTTAATTCTTTAATAGTCATGCTTAAACATAATAAATTTGCATATACATATGTATGTATGAATCATTAAAATTCTTTCGCATTACAACAATGGGTATAAGTACCCTCATATTTTTTACTTTGGAATTCCAGACCCTGGCCTCGACAGCTGCGATACTGATGACCTTCACAGCTGGACTAACTTCAGGATATTCAGCCATCTTGTTGCCTCAACTGAAATCTTCTGATACCATACCGTGTGATGAGAGCACTGCTTCTTGGATAGGTAAATATATCTTGTTTTTTTAACTTCATACTGTATTCCGTACACTCACTTCAGTAACGCAACGCCCAAAGAAATTAATATAATTAATTCCCTAGAGTAAGAATCAAACACGCTAGTCAAATAATTTATTTTAATTTAACAATTGTTTTATTTTTGCTCAATCATCGGCCTTGAAAAGATTTTGTTGGATAAGGAATGATATCAATAATGACATTCGTAATCATATTTTGATTGTACACGTGCTTAGATTAATTAATTCGGACAATAACCGTTATTGTGACTTAATTATTAAAATGAGAAAATTTTTTAAGGCTCGAATAATATTTTTGTAATATACAGGTGATTTGGTAAATTGAGTCAATACTGTTGAAGTGGGAGTATTTTTCAACTATTTTTACCCTATATATACGATGGGCTAAGGTTTTCTCACCTTTTTTGGAAATCGTATATTTTTTTCTAAATATCATATTTGCACAATTAAATGATAAAAATGGTACTAATGACTACTGATTTTCTTGTATATGTCTAAATTATGGTTTTAGCTTTCATAGAAAATGCAGTAATCATAGGTAATAAGTTGCATCACAAACTTTTATACCTCGTTTTTTGTACTTTTTATTTTTATATAAATTTGTGACTTGTGACATTAAAAAGAAACTCTTTGAAGTGGTATAATAAATGTAGAGCTAGGTATAGGGTGCATTTATCCTATTTTTTTAATCATATATCAAAGAAAATCAATGTTATCAATATTAATCTATAAAAACATTACACTATCTACAAGAACAGATTATTCGCAATTATCGTTCCGATTGTCCCTGACCCTTCAGCTTAGAGACGTTGCCTAATTTTACACGTCGCTTAAAACAATTTAATATCGTATTAATCAAGGGCAAATACAGTTTAATTAATAATACAGATTATGCAAAGATATGTAATCTTAAAACAAAATATATTTTCTTCTCTTCGGATTTTAAAAAACACAACTAAGAATGGCACGGCCTCTGACTGTAAGCGCAAAAGTTGTGGGTTCGATTCCCACTCGAGGGAATTGTTAAGAAATTAAATTAAAATTGTTAAAAAAATACAGCGCGGTTATAAGTTCGGCTACTCAACATCTCGAAGCCGTGTGGAAAGTACAGAATACAGTGTCTTGACATTAGATTCTTCGACTAGGCAACCATATGTCCACAATATTAATTGTAGGAATTACTCTTGAAATATATAAAATATGGAAATACGTATGTAAGTCAATGATCCCAAGCCTAAATAACAAGAACTCAACAAAAATTCAAATTTCCTTTGTTCTTCGAACTGGTTTATTTTTCACGTTTAATATTACAGGTGATAATTTAATATTAAAATTAGAAAAAAAACGACCTTATTCACCTTCTTCTACTTAAAAACTAATCTCATTTAGTTTTATATGATTTCATAATATATAAAATATTTTTATTAAACATGTAAGAATGAAATGAAAATAGCTCAGACCCCCGAATGGGAATTGTATCCACAACCATCACAATTACAGTCATACGCCGCCCCACTTCGCCAAGATGGCCTCAAAAGTCAAAACAAGCTACAAAATTTTAAATAAAAAAACTTAAAAGCATTTCTTTTGTTTTTTTCGAAAAGAATTGAACCCGCAACTGATGCAATAGGTTAAGTATCTGTCTGTAGTAATTGTAAGAAAGGTGATGCAAACGATTGCGCTACAAGTAAGTACCGGTTCTAGCGAAATGTCAAAGTTCGAGGAATAATAAACTTGTAGTAAATCAGCTTCAGGGATAGAGGGTAGCCCGCATACAGCAGGGTAGGCATAGGGAACCTAATGTTAAGACACTCCGTTCCCAAGTTTCGGCGGATTTTTTCAAGGCATTGCGTGGTGAGTGGCGGAACTCATCGCCAGGCTTTTTCCCGAGGTGGCAAAGCGAAGAAATGAAATAAAAATAATAATTCATTCCCTGGAAGTGGAGATCGAATCCTTGTGGATTCATGGGGATTTGTGGAGTCCATCGGGTTACAGTCACACCCTTGTCGCCTTCACCACGACGGCCTGTAAACTAAACTAGTGCGTACATGATATATTATGTATGTAATATGTCAAAATCTTTTATCTAGTCTCTGTTTAATTGATTAATGAGAAAGTAGGTTCGATTCTAGCTAGAGTAAAAATATTTAAACAGTAGATTGGTGCGTCGTTGTTGGTGCACTTAATTCCATACATTTTTTGTCTTTTATACCCAAAAGTCTAGGATTGTGTCTAGGAGAGTTGAGCTTTTGCTAATTAACGTTGTTTTTCAGTTACTCGAAATTTCTGCTTTGACAAATTTTAAATATACTTTAAATTTGGTATCAATGAAAACAAACATCTCAATATAGAGACATTGCGTCAATTCACAACTCCTAATATGGGCCAAAAATTTGGAACTGCTTACAGTAGTACCTATCTAAGACGTGAAATAGACAAAAATATATTTATATTTGTCATAGAAATACATAAATTTAGTATAATCGTTGTAACAATTTCAATGTGATCGTAACATTACAATATCATAAAACTGTTGAAGGAATTTAGATTCCGCGTTTCAATTATAAATAGAGCGAGGTACAAGCAACGATTGATGCCAAAATTGAAGAACATTGCTTTGTAATTTGTAATTACTGTTAATATAGTTTTAAAATAATTTTAATCTACTATAGATAACAATATTGTGGGCTTAGAGTGTAGAGTTNATATATATATATATATATATATATATGTGTGTGTATACAACTAGAGGAAATGAAATATTTTATATTTTCAATTCTTATTTATTAATATTTTCGTTATTATTTATTAATATTTTCATTTCTTCACTCTGACATCAAGGCAACAGCCCAGCGTTGAATTCCGCCACTCAACTCGCCTCCACCTTGAAAAATTCGGCAGAAAATTGTTCGGCAGAAAAAACACTTAAAACTATGTTCCCTCTGCCAATTCTCTCACCGAACCGACAAAAAACACAAACCGACAAACAGACAAAAATCATTGTTTTAAGTCCTATTACATTGTAATTTTTTTCTTATTATCTTCTATGTACAATATAATTATCTTCTATGTACAAGTGCAACGATCAGTTACGATTTTATTACAAGTATAGATTATCGTTTGTCATCTCAATAGATTGACTTTCATGATCACGGCCTCTAGCGCCGTGAATACCTACTGTTTAAGACATATTATAACGACCAATAATCGTAAACCGTAATGACTAATAAATGGAAATAAATGTATAAGGAGTCATTAAAATTATATTTACTATGTACTACGTTAAAATAATGGTTCTCTTGACATTGCATTTAACTTAAAAGCTAATATTATTTTAAATTTATGCAGAACTCAACATCGCACTGTGTCTTATTTCCACAAATAATGAAAGTTGTTACATGCCCAGAATGGAAATCGAACCCACAACCGTCGCGTTTATAGTCAGACACTGTGGCACCACAGCGGCCTCAATTAAATTAAATCGTAATTTTTCTTGTTACAGCGGCAATGGCAGCTCTTCCCATGGCGCCTGGCTGTCTAATTGGAGGATGGCTGATGGAGAAATTTGGCAGAAGAAATGCTCATTACATGGTCTGTGCACCTTTTCTACTCGGCTGGATCCTCATAGCTGCAGCTAACAACCTCGCCCTTATACTCCTCGGGAGATTTTTCACAGGACTTTGTGTTGGTCTCATCGGACCTCTTGGACCAGTTTTCATCAGTGAGACATCAAGCCCACAGTTGAGAGGCATTTTCCTCGCAGGTATATCCTTAGCCATCGCTTTCGGTATCTTCGTCTCGCATCTTATTGGTACTTACGTTCATTGGCAGTGGACAGCAATAGTTTGCTGTATATTCCCAATTTTATCTGTGATATTATTGAGTATGATTCCTGAGAGCCCAACTTGGTTAATATCTAAAGGTCAAATAGAAGATGGTGTCAAGGCTTTCAACTGGTTACGAGGCTACGACGACGAAGCAAGAACTGAACTAAAAGGCATTATAGACAAAAGGAAAGCTGCGGATTTAGAACCTGTACCAACTTTGCGAGAAAAGATAAATAGCTTAAAATCACCAGAACTTATGAAGCCATTATTTATTATGATTGTATTTTTTGTGACCTGTCAGTTTTCTGGTGTGAATGCTGTTGCGTTTTACTCAATAGAGATTATAGAGAAGGCGGTTGGCAAGGGTATAGATCATTATATGGCCATGTTAGTTATCGATTCTTTGAGAACTGTAATGTCAGTTGTGGCTTGTATCACTTGTAAGAAGTATGGGCGTAGACCATTGTGTATGATAAGTGGGATTTTCACCGCTCTGTCGATGGTTGGATTATCTATGTTCTTGTACTGGACTGATGGGAAACCATCTAACCTGACTTGGATTCCATTGTCATGTTTAATGGCTTACATATGTGCCATTTCCATAGGACTTGTTCCTTTACCATGGATGATGTGTGGTGAAGTATTCCCATTGAAAGTCCGAGGTCTTGGTTCAGGTATCAGTTCAGCAACAACTTTTGTTTCCTTCTTCATTGTAGTCAAAACTGCTCCAGGAATGATGACGAATTTAGGAGAGGTGTTCACTTTCCTACTCTATGGTATTATAGCACTTATCGGTACCGGTATCCTATACTTTATATTGCCAGAAACTAAAGGAAAGAGTCTCCAAGAGATCGAAGATAAATTTAAAAGTGGTAAAATAAGTATAGCATAATTTTTATTTATATATTTTTTAAAATGTAATTTTAATTAACTTTAAGATATTCCATTGAAATTTACTCGCTCAAAGCGCAATTTTTGTTATCTGTGATATTATAGACTAAAAAAATAATAAATATACATATGTTATATTCTAATCGTGATATTTTATTTCATTATTTTTAATTAGTTTAATAACCAATAGAACCTATGATTGTATAGATCTAAATAAAAAATATATTAATATTTACTTTAATTAATTATTCAGGACTAATTATATTTCAATGCGTCATGTAAATACTTAAAAAATAGCAATTATAAATAATAATAAAATAAAAACTGAACGCTGTATTGCACATAGAGCATACACTGCGTTTCTCAACTTCCACTCAACTTTACAGACACAACGTGTTTAATGGCGGAAGTCAACACAGTGTTTTATCTTTTTACCAAAACTAGGAAGTGAAAATAACTTACTCCCCCCTAGTGGGAATCGAACCCATAACGTCGCGTTTACAGTCAGACGCTTAGTTATATAGCCTAGTTTTAATTGAAACCATAATTTAATAAATTTATAATAAGGGATAAAATTTACATTTTTATCAAATAAAACAATAAAAATTAACAAAATGCGTATATTAGTTAACAAATTAATAAAAAATATATAAAAATGGCACATAATGAATTACGTTTTACGGATAATAAAAATAAATGCATAACGGTACATGAAATAATAATACAATATTTCTTCTCATTATTAATAGTTAGTTATTATTATTAAGATTACTATAAATTAGTAAATGTGTTTAAGTTCGTCATGTTAAAAAAGTTATTGTTCTCTTGAGCGTGTTGTTTTTTTTAATGAACAGGTAAACAAAAAAATATGTAAGAAACAGATATCACTCTTATTTCTAAAACGTTTGGAGTGTTATTCACAATATAGAAATATATATTTTTTAAATATATGAATCTCTGAACGGTTTCTAAGAATATTCTACTAATTATATCACTCATTACATTCTCTACTCATATATAAAACAATATATAAATAATAAAAATGTTGAACTGTTCAAGTTTGTGCCCATCTAGCACGCTTTAAGACTGTTGAGCAGTTGAAGGTATTTGTGCCTAACCAGCACGTTCAACTGCTCAACAACTGTTCAACTACAGCTTAACTCAACTATATTAAAACTTTATAATGAACGCCTTACATTGTGTAACAAAGTTGTACATACACTACAAATTAGAATATGAACGGTTGCTATCTTCAAATTTTAGGCGCTAAAAAAGAAAAAGTTCATAAAGAACAAATACACATAATAATTACAATGAAGTATAATTATTATACAAATTGAAAATAAAATTTACAAAACGCTCAAGATTCGTAATCACGATAAAATTATTTTTTTACTGATTAGAATTAAAATTAAGTTATGCCAAAGCATAATTCCCGAAGTCAAAATTTTTAAACATAAAATTGACAACATTTTTGTAATCTCCATAAGATTTTACTTGGATCTTGGCTTGACAAGTCTTGAGGCAGGAGGTGCGAATTTTGCGAAGCCCTGCTGATCGAAAACTGGGAGAAGATCTCTAACTCGGGCTGACACTGTGCCTCCCGTCACCCTAGAAACATAGCCTCTGTGAACAAATAATTTGGGTTTTAGGGTGCATTCTACTGCTACTACTACTAAAGTGGATTATGGTGGTATTACTTCTATACTATTCTATATACATTTATTTCTATTCTATATGATGTATGGTTCATGATAATTTCAGTATTACCTAATAGCACGAATCAATCGTTTATTACTATTTTAGTTAGCTAATTACAAGAAGAGCTTTTTTTAGACCTTTTAAAAAATTGAATAAAAAATATTTATTCATATTCAAAACTCACCGGCTTGGCTTAATCAATTTAGCAGCTTGCGCAGGAGTGGCCAACTCAGTAGGAAAGTAAGTTGCACCATAAAAATCCAAACCATTTTGAAGAAGAATATTGGCCTCTTCGATATTAGCTAATGTCACTCTCATCACGCTCGAAGCCTCCTTTGGTACCATACTACTGACCAGCTCACCATCGATGTTGGTGATGGCACGAGGTGGCGTCTTTTCTAAAGGTTTCGGAGTAGAAGTGCCTAAAATTATGTGGTTTTATTTTGTTTTGATGGGTTGTGGTATATTTAAATCTAAAGTTGAACTAACTTCAAATAATACATCGTGGGTTAGAATATATATGAGACTCTCTTGACATAACATCTGATGTGACGGTTGTGGGTTCGATTCCCTTACAGGAAAATATTTTTTTTTCATCGATGTTGTAATAAGACATAGAGCGACGTTGAATTCCACTACTCAACACGCAATATCTCGAAAATTAGGAGGAAAATGAGCAATGGAGTGTCCTAATACTAGATACCATCTGCCTGCCATAAAATACTATATGTGGGATACAGTGTGAAGCTAAAATTTAAAAAAAGAGAGAAAGTATATCTTCACGCAGTTTTATAGGTACCCCAAACGTGCTCACGATTTATTTAGATAAAAATTAGGACTCTACTCAGTCCTCGGCCTATGTCTTTTAAATGAGCAGGAATCTCCATTTTTCGACAGATTAACAATGCCAACAAAAATAAAAAAAAATAATATAAGAGGATAAAAAAATGTTAGCCCTTAATATATTAAACATTGTTTAATATATTAAGGGCTAAACAATACCATTTCGTTTGTTTTCAATCTGCGTAAATCAAGTTCGTAATGATACAAAAATATTTTATGACAGGTTAACTTTTACGTCTTTCTAAGGACAAAGTTGAAAAAGGAAAAAGTTAAATGATTTCTTAAAATTATTTAGTACTTATTTAAAGTACCTGTGTTCCCTTCACGAGGTGACCCAGCAAAGTGCAAACGCACAGCTTCTACTACAGAAGTGAATTTGTATAACGCGTGACGCACATCCTCTTCGGGCACGTCATCTGGGATGTCGTAGACATAAATAGTGAACGTCTTTTGTGGACGACAAGGAATTGCGATCTGAAAGAGAGAAATATTTTATTATATATTCTAATTCTTAATTGCACATTGAAGCCGCCGTGCCGCAGTATCCCAGCGTGTAACTGTTAACGCGACGTTAGTGACTTTTAGTCCTACTCAGCAGAATGTATTTTTTTTATATTTTAGTATCAAAATAAAGCACGCTGAATTCCGCCACGGCAGAAAATGTGGAACGGAGTGTCTAAATAGAGGTAACCCTTTTCTCTGCCTACCTTGCTATATGTATGCGGGTACGGGGTGAAATTAAAAAATATATAAAACTATACAGGTACAAGGGAGCTTTACGCTATAAAATATTATCTACCAACCAATTTTGTCATGTGGAAAATAAATATGTAGTGTGCATTCGTTAGTCAAAAAATCAGTCATTCGTTCAAAAATAATTTTAACTAAAATGAACATACGAGTACACGATTATGTATGTACACAAAAAATTAACGAAATGAATAGTATTTTTGAAATTATATTGAAACCATATATAATGGAACCATATCTGTAAGAATGAAAGAAAAATCCTTATACAAGAGGTTTATACTATAGAAGTATGTATGTATAACATGTACATATATTACTGATTTTATTAAATTGTTATTTAGATTAACGGCGTTACTATTCACAGTTTGCATCATGCAGGATAAACAGTGATAGAATCGATGATTGTATTGATTACATTAAAAAGAGGCTAAAAAGAGACAACATTGTCAAACATGTAAGCCCAAATTTTATGTTAAACCTAATTTTATTAGATCAAATTTCAATTAAAGTAGAAACAACAGCCAAAAGATGAAGGGCAGAGCATTACCTTTCTATAGAACCTGGAGCCGGTCACCTTGTGGAAGCCCTTCTTGAACACCATCTGGTAGTCATCTACGCTGGAGAACTTGAACAGGATGCCAGTAGCAGTTTTAGTGAGGGAGAAACAGCCTTTGAATTCCATTTTTTCGCAAATAGCCGATGCTTTTTCCATGCTCAAGCCGTGGGATGGCGTTAGGAGAAAAGCTCCTTTAGTAAGAAAGTGTTCTGAGTCCGATATATCGGACTCGCTGTCTCCGCCCTTCATCAAGGTATGAATCTGCTCTTTCCACATGTAAGGGTCTGACATCTGAATCAATATTTAATAACATTTTATTGTTACCAATTTAGTAATTTTAAATCATCGTAGCGTCGTGACACAGGGTACTGGGTACCACTCAGGGGAACGAGTTATTTTCATTTTCTGGCTTTGGTTACAAAACAAAGCGCGGCGTTGAATTCTGTCATTTCACCATTTTCCATGCTCAAGTCATGTGATGGCATTAGGAAGAAAGCTCTTTTAAAAAACTGTTTGGAGTTCACCCTTCATCAAGGCATGGATCTACTCACATCTGGATCAATGGTTTTAAGTCCTTATTGTTTGCTGATTTAGATTTTTGGACTTATAATTTCTTTCATGTAATATATCAATTTTTGTTAAAAATATATTTAAAATGAATTATGAAATCTACTTTTATCTTCAAACATAATCTCGGTTACGAAGATTTTTAAGTTGTGATGTTTAACTATAAATTGTTCCGCTAAATGAAGTATTCGTTTTAACAAATACGGAAATAAATAAAAAATAACAAATTTTAGCTATAGCGAAATGTTTCACACGTGCACACTGACAGAGAATAAATCAAACAAACAACTTAATAGATCGAACGATCTATTGGTATACACATGGAAAATGATAAATTGAATCAAATACTAAATTAGTTAATATAGGAAACGGAGTGTCTTAACATAAGATTATTTCTATCCTACTACGCGGGTAGGCAGAAAGAATTAAGTGTAATATGCGGCATACGGTGTGAAAAATATATTTAAATTTTTAATAGAAAATTAAAAAGTCTTAGCAACAGTTTAGTTTCCTTTGTCATTCGCAGTGCTCCTTAATAAGTTTAGCTATAAGTTTAACATTTATAGCAACTTAATAGATACGTTAAATTACGTTAAGGTGCGTACGAGGAAATTGATGGAATGAATCAATCTAACATTTGAAAACACTTTATAAAAACAATAGCTTATAAATATTTGAAGACAGCATCGACCCGGGATGGTCGCGGGTCGTTGCGTCTTCCCGATCGTAATTATGGTATTGTCTCGGCTTCCGTTAAAAATGTAGTACTTTATACTTGTTAAAAGAGGAGTGGATAGATTTTTTTTGTATGTACTTAGTTTTGTTACAATTTTTTTATATCACACTCGAGATGTCTTATAGTTTCTGGTTCCTGATGTAAAATATGAAAGGAATATGATAATTATATATATATATATATATATATATATATATCTATATATATATATATATATATATATATATATAAGGGTACAACTCTTTCGTTACTGACAGACAGTTAAGAAAAGACAAATATCTTGGACTTCGGAAGTTGCAATTTATTTTTTGCGCTGTTAAATAAGGCAAGAAATGCAGAATACTAACAAAGAATTTTCCGAAATTCCTACAGAAATGGGAAAAAACGGGATTATCCAATACTCTTACATCTTAAAGTCGACACAAACAAAATTGCGGGCGACGACTAGATTATTAATATAACGATAAATCAATCTGTTCCTATCATTTGCGTCCGTTTTGTGTTCGCAACTCTAGAAAAATGGCGAAAAATTATATAATTTCTGTATTTTTATAATATCATCATGAAACTTAATAATTATAGGTATTAGGGCTTAGGTGACAATTATACTTTCTTCATTTTGGCATGAGGCAAAATATAAACCAAGAAATACTGTTTCTAGAACTTATATGTAACTTTTTTATTTCTATTATATTTAATTAACTACAGGTTTATTCATGTTTTAAAATATAACAAAATCAATATAACAGAAACAAAATAATCAGAAAACAACTTTACACTTAACAAAACAAGAAAATTAATAAAAACAACAAAAAGAACAACGGAATCACAACAATACTGTCGTATGATTTATGAACGAGGTTGACCGATAGTCTTTACTATCGGCCATCTTTATGGTGGATATAATCTGACCGATGACAAAACATTACACTTTAATTTAAAATCCGCAACACCTTTATAATTTATTATAATATTATTTTATTTTTACAGTATTAATGTGCGTCTCAAGTTTGAGAACAATTTCGCTTTATTGAAAATTAAGAAAATTATTTATGGTATTTATGATACCGTAAAATGAAATAAATAGAAACGATTTTAGATTTGAAATTTGACTTTTACAATGTTCCTGGCTGTAAATATGAAAACAATCTTCATTTTTGATTATTGAATTCGTCTCTTTACTTCAATTTTTATTATTAAAATCATTTCATTGTCGATGAAATCAATAAATTTAAATCATAATTATTATTAACTAATAAGTTCTATAAACATCGTTGAATATTATTTACATCCATAAATATATTTTTTACTTAATGCACTATATTAAGCTCTATCAATCGTGCCCTATAAAATAACCTTTTTTTATTTTTTTTACTTTTTACCTATGCCTTCGCGAATAGAGAATAGTTACTAAAACTACCCGAGCTTAGACTCATATGATTTAGGTAGGTATAGCTCGAGAATCAAGAATAAATTATTTTGATTTCTAAGCTCTGCTAAGAGGACAAAGCGCAGCGTTGAGATCCGCCGCCCAACATACAATGTCTTAAACATTGGGCGTAGAGAACCTCTGCCTGCTCTGCTTTATGAGGAAAAATAAAAATAAACATTAGATTTTCTAAATTGTAATTGAATTACATTTCTAGCTATCAATAAACAGAATTAGAACAAAATTAGTTAACCGCACACCATTATACCATATAATTGCAGCTGTGGGTGGACAAGATAAGCGGGTAATTGCGCCGAAACGGTCTCACGGCGTCGTAAAACCATCTTTGGATATATTGTTTGTGTAAAAGTAATTTACTAGTTACTCCAATTGAACAAGGTCTTCTTGATTATAAGTCATTATTGATGGTGAAATTAGATTTAGTGGATGTGGCAGTTCAAAGTTGAAGCCGCTGTGGAGGTGGGACGACTGACTGTAACGCGTTTATTGAAGTGAGAAAAAGCAGGAACCTGCACTTGTTTGCCTGTTTTGATCGCAAAGTTTGAATAAATTCAAAATGAAGTCGGTGCTAAGTAATATAAGCAGGCTTAGTAATTTGATATTGTAGTACAGTTGTTGTAGCATTAGCTTGACACCGTCTTCAAAATTATATATTTTTTTTAATTATTCGTGCTTAACAAAATCAAAGTACGGTTTACTTTATGTAAAATTATTTTTTACTTTTTAAGTTCTTTGTCTGAAGTCGGTTTTATTTTTGCTAAAAATTAATTTATTCTTAAATTTAAGTCATACACATATTTTAATTTTAACTAAAACTTAGTTATGAAAATTCCTACAGAGATACTAAGAATATAAATAAGTTGAAATAAGCGTATTGTAGGAACGTATGGCCCCAGTACTTAGGGCGTTTGGGCGGTTTCCAAAGGTTTACTAACCTTTGGAAACCGCCCAATGGAATAACATTTAAAAAAATAGACATTATAATTGTTAGTCTGAACAGACTAACAATTAAATATTTGTTGCAATAATTGATTTCTATTCAGTTCTCTGTCACAAACATTTTTTTTTCTAAAGACACTTCTGTTCCTCACTTTCCACCTAATTCTAGAGGCATGGAGTGTTGAACGGCTCATTGCCGCATATTATCTTGTTACCACAACAAAGAAACAAAAATATAAAATATTTCATTTTCTCGAGCGAGCTAATTTACTCGTATAAGATCATATTCTTTTACATAGTACGTGATCTGGTATTAGATTCTTTTTGTCTCTCTCAATACAGCGAAACACGTATAGGAATAAAATTATAGGAACAGAATGTTAGTCTTTGAAGTTGAATTTGATGTAATCACATTATATAGGAGATATTCATTAATAGGATAGGATATTTTATAGTAACAGAAAGCAATGTCAATAAATTATATTAATGTACTGTAATATATTTTTATAATATTTTTAGTTATTTTTGCTTTTTAGCACTAAATTTCATGATTTATTACGATTTTGTTCCATTTTAGCGTAATATGAGAATTGCTAGTTTTATTGGAAAGTGGCGGTTTCTAATCCCAATAGATATTATTTAAAAAAATCAAATCATATCAGCTTCACGCTGTATCCCGCACACAGCAGGCCTTTTCGCTGATTTCTGTGGGCATTGCGTGTTGAGTGGCGGAACTCAACGCCACGCTATGCCTCGACACCAGAGCGGAAAAAAATGGAAATATAATTTTAAATAAATATTTATTTTGTGTCCCTGCAACGAGTGGGGATCGAACCCCCATCGATCGTGCCCCTGCGCTACGACTGACAATGCTCAATAAATATATAAAATTTTCCTAAACAAAATTACTATGTCTTATATACACATAAAATAGCCACATTATTTAAGCCATAACTTAGAAAAAAATTGAAATAAAATTTTTGACAATATTAATAATAAAAATAAGATAAACCTTTTAAGCTATTTTACATTAAAAAAGTAAAAAACTACAGATAAAAAAACAACAAATACACTTACCGATGATCGCTCCTTCTTCTTGTTCTCGTTACCGTCCTGTCTGTCTGTGTCAGAGGCACCTTCGACTAAGGACATTTTGTTAGTGAGATGCGCGCGCGCTGCTCCCAAGTATACCACCGAGTGGTCAGCCAACCGAAACACGATGGGTTAAGCTAATGGAGGGGTCGTTTATAGTTGTTTTGTTTAATTGATTTAATTATATAAAATAACTTGAAACGAGAGGCCATAGTGGCGTGGAAGGACGCGAAGGTTGTGGGTTTGATCCCCATTTGGGAGAACGAATTATTCTCATTTCCTCCCTCTGGTAATAATAAAGCGGAATCGGAGTATCTCGAAATTTAGGCGGTGCGTGGGGAGATACAGTGTGAAGCAGAAATATTACATATACCTAATATATGTATATAGTAGTATGGAAGGAAAAATCTAGAGTTAAGACACTCCGCTCCGACTTGGACACATTATGTGTTGAAAGGTGGAAACAAAATCCGCTTTAGAAGTTTTATGAAAGTATCGTTTGTTCTTCTTTTTTCATTTATTACAATAATACAAAGAGTAAATGGTATAATGTATTAATGTGTTTTTTGTTTACTCTACACCAGCGAGATTTTTATCTCTTGAATTGTCAGTAACTTATTATATTAAAAAATAAAATAATTTACGAAAAGGAGAACCGTGTCTGTCCCGCTCGGGACATTTAAATTTTGAGCAAAAAATCATGACGTTGCGCCAAAATCGCGACATGTGAAAACGCTGCTTTATACACGATTTACATATGTATATTATGTTTACGTAATAAATCATAATTACGAAAGAAATATACAGGAGGCTACTTTTACATCCTAGATGAGCAAACTGAGCACAATAGTTCTCTATAGAATGATTAAAAAATCACTATTGGTATTTTTTAGCACACAATATACCTCATATAGAATAGGCAGAGGACACCTAGAGTGGCGTAACTCAACACCGCGCTTTCTTTTGTTACTAGAGCGAGGAATTGACAATCATTACTTATACCGAGAGGAAACCGAACCCACAATTGGTGTTCTTAATGCAACGCTGTGCCACATTGGCCTCAATTAAAACTTTCAACTTATTGATATTGAAAGTTTGAATTGACGCCAATGTGGCAAACTCAAAATCTTAAAATTAGACCTAAAAATAAAAAATAAAAAACATACAATAAATTGAGTCGACTCTACAGATATCCGAATGGGAATTCTTTATTACAGAAACTGTTGTCATCTTTATGTAGTTTATGTGCCGACGCGAGACATCAATGTGTGCCGCATTGTTATATGACAGGCGATACGTTATTTATTTACTATAAGTGACGTAAATTTTCATTGAATTATTATTTTTTATATGCGGAGTTAAGTACCGCCATCTAAAAGTAATTATAAAATTTGTAATTTGTAAATTTGTTACAATTACACTGTTAGAAAGAGAGCTGTGCCTACGATGAGATAGGCTTTTTATATAAAATTGAAATAAAATTATATAAAAAAATGGCTATAATATATAGTTAAATGATAATTATAATGAGATTGTCGTGGTGCAGCAGCACAGCGTCTCACTATTTACTTACTAAATGCGGTGGTTGTGGGTTAGGTTTCCGCTCGGGGAATGTAATAATTATAATTATTTCATCATTCTGGTAAAAAAAATAAATCGTAACGTTGAGATCCGCTACTCAGCACGCATTGTCTAAAAACTTGGGCGGTAGGAAGGTAACGGAATGTCTTAACACTTGGTTCCCTCTACCTACACTGCTGCTGCGCTACCTCGTTAGTCAATTATCACGGTAATAAATTCGACATTTTTTTTATTCTTTGTATGATAACTGACCATGGAAGTGAAGTTACAGGTAAAAACTAATAGGATATATTTAAACTACGCCTCAATATCATATATATTTATTTATTTATGTATTCTGTTTTTTTATTATATTTTATTATCTATCCAGATACAAAATTATTTAAGGGCCCCTTATCTGATTCGCTTTGGTGACGTTCACGATAATATAATACTATATCGCGAGATTATTTTTATAATTATTTTTGTATATTGTATTACGCTTTCGTCACCTGTCATATTAAAATTTAATGTCATATAACAAAGTGGTTCTGGGCGTATTTTAGGAAAGTGATTTCTGTTTAAATTACATTCTTTAA
Organism: Heliconius hermathena; assembly: GCA_013403705.1. Taxonomy (NCBI): domain Eukaryota; kingdom Metazoa; phylum Arthropoda; class Insecta; order Lepidoptera; family Nymphalidae; genus Heliconius; species Heliconius hermathena. Next base: position 598,985 of record JAAIXJ010000058.1, on the reverse strand, counting down.
GAATTAACTGAATTAAAGACTGAAGAAACTGTTGTTTCTTTTCTTGTGTTGGGTCAGCGCTATGGCGAATAGATACAAAATATCGCCATTCATTAAGCAGGTAACTTATACTTAGTATGTTTGTTAGAAAAATCTGTTTCTTTTGAAAAACAAAAACAACAACAAACGGTTCACGCTTTTTTTGCGCGCTTTATCTTGTTGCCAGAGCTAAGAAAATAAAATAATTCAATAATCCATCGCCACTGAGCTACTGCGGTCTCATTTTGAAATGCAAATTTCTGACATTTTTATTATTAACGAAGAGAAGAAGAGGGGGCTCGAACCCACGACGTAATCCCAGCTTAAATTTCTATATACTTAAAAATAATATTCTAACTTAATAAGCTATTCTTACAAACTACATAAGATAGTGATGAAGTAATCAGGTGAAAAATGTGAGATTTTATTTTAGTTGTATTCCGCAAAGGGTAGTGCTCTACACAAACTCTACACACACTACGTACACTCCGTTCCCAATGCAACGACCCATTTTACAGACATAATCTGTTTGAGTGGCGGAATTCAACATTGCACTTCCTTCACCATTCTGTTCCCATTAAGACACTTCCGTTTCCTTTTGTTGAGTGAGCTGAGTGGTGGAACTCAACGCCGCGCTTTGGCTCGTTACCAGAGCGAGGAATGAAAGTATTTAATATTTCATTCCCTCAGGTGATAATCGAACCTACAACATGTCGTGTTTACAGTCGCACGCTTGCGCCACGACTTGTTGTTTTTTTTATGGAATTAAACATTATTTTTAGTGTTTTGTTACAACTGCTGTGGGTTTGAATACCATAGGCTTCGGATGCAGCGTGGGGTACCCGGCCATCTTACTGCCGCAGTTGAAGGATGTGCACTCTGAGATACCATTGTCGAAAGAAGCTGAGTCGTGGATAGGTGAGACATAGAATAAGAAGAATATGATATTATATAAGTAATAAATTGTTTAAATAAACTGTTTCAAATGCATTTCCTGGATAAATAATACACTGTTCCCATGTACAAAGATAGATAGAAAGAAGCTGTAGATGAAAAAGAAGCAATGGAGTTGTGTCAATTAGGAAATCGTTGAACTCTGCATTTTTATTATTATAAATTAATTCATATCATTTTATATAATTATATAGAAGCTATGCCTGAATAATTTACAAAGATACTTAAAAATCGGTTAAATGCGAGTAATATTGGCCAACCGCCCTCGGTTCTCAACCCTTTCTGTGACAATTTCAATTTCAAGATAGTAGGCACGGGAAGTACAATTTTAAATGAAATTAAGTAGAATTTTCATTAACAATATCTAAATAATTATTATTTTTAGCTGCGATGCCCGCTCTGAGTATGGTAATCGGGAATATCATCACACTTTTCATCATGGACCGGCTGGGACGGAAAATGACGCACTATACCCTGACTATGATTGCTCTCGCCAGCTGGTACATCACTATTTTTGCTACTAGTGTGTGGGTATGAGTAAATATATGATATGATACCTTATATGTGGTGCAGGCTGAAGGCACAAATCATATATGTAATAGAAATTTAAAGTCAATTAAAAGATGTCGGCAATAAAAACGGAGTGATGTATCACTAGGTTCTCTCTTCATTAAACAAGAATTGCAATATTGCGCCACGAATACTATTAAGTAAAAATAGAAATAAATAAACTTTTCGTTATTAGTTGTGTTTTAGCTACATTTATTATTATAAACATATTCACAATCAAATTAAATCAGCTTCACGCTGTATCCTACACACAGCAGGGTAGGCATAGGCAACCTATTGTTAACACACTCCGTTCTCCACTTTTCGACGAATTTTTCAAGGCATTACGTGTTGAGTGGCGGAACTCAACTTCGGGCTTTAGCCTTGGTGCCAGAGCGAAGTAATGAAAATATTAATAAATAATAATTTATTGCCTCGAGCGGGGATCGAACCCACAATCGTCGCGTTACAGTCACATCTTTGTTTGTGCCTTTGTGCCACGACGGCCTAATACAAAAAGATCATATTCTAAAATAATTGTTTTCTGAGTAACCTTGTCAAAAAAATGAGACTTTCTTAAAAGTTAGAATCCATTTTACTCTAGACTCTAACGACTATATTAAATATTACGAAACGATTTCTTAATTAAATATATTCCTTTGATTTACAGACTTTGGTCATAGCGAGAACCTTCGTGGGAATAACTGGCGGTATACTCATAACGCTACGATCAGTTCTCATCGGAGAGTATACGAGTCCCAAAAACCGTGGAGCTTTCCTCACAACTGTTTCTCTAACACAAACGTTTGGAATATTCTTTTCCCATCTACTTGGCTCGCTGTTGAGCTGGCAGAAGACTGCATTGATTTGTGCATTTTTCCCTTTTGTAAGCCTTGTTATGATCATGTATACACCAGAATCTCCAAGCTGGCTGGTGTCCAAAGGCAGATACGATGAATGTAGGGAAGTCTTCCGATGGCTGAGAGGTACATGCGAAGATGATGAGCTAGAAGACATGATTGAAGCGCGAATTGCATTTGATCAAGCTGCTATTAAAGAGAGCACAGATAATAATATTTGCAGAAAACTAATAAGAATTATAAAGAAAAAAGAATTTTACAAACCCATCATAATTATGATCAACGGTAATATGCTTATGCAATTTTCTGGCGGGACTACGATGGCGGCTTTTTCTACTGTCATCATAAGCCTGTTGATGGGACCAAGTGCGAACGCTCATTTTTGGATGGTGATCTTAGATAGTCAGAGGATAATTTGTAATGCTTTAGCAGTGTTCGTGATAAATAGAACGAAACGACGAGTTATGTTACTTTCGACAGGAATACTGTCGATTGCTAGTCACGTTGGCATAGCAGTCTATGTATATTGTAAGATAAATGGTTGGAATTACGACGCTCTTTGGCTGCCAGTACTGTTGATTAATTTACAATATTTTGCTGTAGCGACTGGAACTGTACCAGTGCCCCAAGTCATAGGGGGCGAGGTATTCCCCTTAGAATACAGAACGATCGGTGGTTTTATAAGTTTGACCACTGGATGTGGAGTAATGTTCGTAACTTTGAAGACATTTCCTCAACTAATAGACAGTACAGGACTACATGGTACATACATTGTCTATGGTTCAATTTTAGTGCTAAATTTAATAATAATGCTAGCATTGTTACCAGAAACTAAAGGCAAGACACTTCAGCAGATAGAGGATGAATTTAGAGGTGGTAGATTACGATTAGACAATTTAGGAGAACAACATTCTTTACAATCAAATTCAATAACTAAATATGAAAGAAAGGTATCAGAAAGAAGATCTAGTAGTCCCACTGTACCATGATAAAAAAAATATATAGATAATTTTTATAATATTTTTAGACATTTTTATAAAATATCTAGATAGATATATTATATCAGTTAAAAAGCCAAATGTTTTCTTTGTTACTTAAAAAAAGGCGAGACTAAAACATTTTCTTCGCTTAAAAATATTTTTTAGCTTAACAGTGTATCCCGGATAGAGGCAGTAGGAATTCAGTATTAAAAGCTTAAGACACTTCGTTCATTTCGCTTATTTCTCATCCACACTTTGAGACATTTGGTATTAAATTGCGGTACTCAACGCTGCACCAGAGTAAAGAAAATTGAAATAAACAATCACTCCTCCGAATAGAGATCCACAACTATCGCACTTATAGTTGCTCACACTGTCCTACTCCGCCACAACGGCCTCTTGATAACAACTCTATAGATAAATAAAAATATGTTAGATTAATTAGAATGCTAAATGTCTAGAGTAACGCCCTACATGTAGAATTTTCATAATCGTTTCAGCTTTTCTTGAGCCTGAATTCAAGAACATTTAAGTACTATGTACAAAAAAATATTATTTTGTATAACATTTCAATAATATAATACAAAAATATGTATATATGTTTTTCAATAAACTAAAATAATAGTTATAAGCCGTGTTAGAAACGAAATTGATTATGGAAAATTTGACTTTGCGATGGTTGTAGATTCGATTCCCACTCGGTGGAGTGATATTAATTTTGTTTTTCCGCTCTGGTAGAGAAGACGCGGCATTGTGTTCCACCAGTTAACACATAATGTCTCGAAAAATGGGAAACAGAGTGTTTTTTTTATGAAAAAGACAAGGCAAACGAACATACGAATCACTTGATGACAATCCACCAACACCAGATAGGTGTTTTGCCGGCCATCTTAACAATAGATTTCGTCTGCCTAACCTACTGCTTAATGTGCAATAATCATAAAAACAACCAAGAGAAAAATCTAAATTTTATAATAAAGTTAAATAAGTAAAGAATAAATCTAGTTTTTTTTCAAAATTGCAATGTAAATTGAAAACACAGTGTTATTTATGTAACACTGATAATTCAATATCTAGAGATTAGGCGTTTATATAAGCAATTAAAAAGAATTCATTCTTCAACTGTCACTGAGGGAAGTACGATGAAGGTTAATTATCTTAGTGTTAGTTAATAAAAAAATAAATATGTGTATAAAATGGACACCGTTTTACCGACAGGTAAGCTGTGAATAATAAAAAAATAGTTTTTTTTTTATATATAGCTCTCGTACATCAGAATTTGATCTACAAACATTTATTATCAACGCGGCTTCGCCCGCTTAAAATTATTATTATATCTTAACCATTAGCGTATCTAGAGATATTTTCTGAGGGGCCTGGACTTTAACTTTGAACAGATATGTACGTGTAAATATTGTTATTTTAATTATTCGGGCAAATTTTGCTGTAGTAATAGTAAAATTTCTGGGGTAGGCACCAGACTATTCTGGGATGGGCACGGACCAATCAGCCCAACACCTCCCCCCCCCCGTTCCTACGCCTATGATTGTAGCCAAATTATACACAATATTTACATAAATTTTAGTCTTTGTGTTGACGTGATGTAAAAGCTATATTACTCTAAAGTGTCACTTAAATCAGTTCCGTAGTTTTGCGTGACGCGAAATTCCTACGAGAAGGGGAAAAAGCGGTATTTTACATTATATTTATTACAAAAAGGAATTTGGAGGCGGCCATTAGTACAATGTAATAGTAACGTTAATCGATTGATTGCTAGTTTGTAGATTTTTAAATGAAGTGCGTTTTGCTTAAAACTTTGATTGACGTATTACGTATCCCGCATGTAGCAGAGTAGGCAGAGGGAGCCTAGTATTATTAGGCTCCGCTCCCCACTTCTTACCGAATTCTGGAGGCATTCGTGTTGAGTGGCAGAACTTAACACCACGCTTTTGCCTTGACACCAGAGCGAAGAAATTTAAATATAAATTTAAATAAATATCTGATTTCCTCGAGTGGGGATCGAACCCACAACCAGTCGCTTTCATTGTTCTTAAAAATATATTTAAATACGAGCGTTTCTTTTTTAATGTAGGAGAACGCAGATTGTATGTACCTTTAGTTGGCGCTACCTCTGATAGCGCACCACTTTAAAATTAGTAAAAATATGCATACCGTCTTAACTACATATTATACTAATAACCTTTAAAATATCAGCTTTGCTAAATTGACGTAGGTCTGGGGGCCCTGGGATTTTAGGCTATTTCGCTTTGTACTGTGTTAATTTTTGACAACAATTTTTTTTATCTGATTAATTTAAAATATTATCAAATCATCGACCAACATTGCAAATATTATCAAATCCTTGAACTAATTAATAAAATAAAAAACAATATGATATGAATAACCGGAGAAAAAAGTAATAAAGGATATTTTGTTACATTTCAGTGCTTCGTGACAGCGGCAGTAGGTCTAAATATCATCAGTTTTGGATGCAGTGTGGGCTTCCCCGCCATTCTGCTGCCACAACTAAAACAGAAAAACTCAAAAATACCATTGACAAAAGAAAGTGAATCATGGATAGGTAAGATTTCTTTAAAAAACTAGGACTCTTAGTTGAGTTAATTTTGCTTGATGTTCTTCAATCACAGTTGAATAATCTATAGATAATAAATATTAATATTATAAAACTGAAGAGTAAACAATAAGACCAAAACTGATTTATTTCTTATAATAAATATTTACTTGTTTTACATCTTCCTCTCATTTATTAATATAACTCACAAGTTTGGTTGAACGTTAAGCCTTCTCAGAAATAACAATTAAAAAAAAACTTTTTGTGTTGAATAGTTCTTTAATCGAGTAAGTCTATAAGCTATATTACAATTCGTTAATCGGGTCAATGAAACCAATTGTACATGCAGTCAGAGCTATCTCCTACAGTTAGTTCCTTAATTTTAATCAATTAATTATAAGTGATTTACGTGATATAAATGGTAATGTGGCATTTTCGTTTTTGAATAAAAAGGTTAAATATCCCTAATTACTTATTTTTTTTTAAACATATTTAAATGAAATAAATAAATAAATGATCTTGATATTAAAAATTTTAACTGATTGTGTCTGGTAACAGATGTCATAGGTTTTGAACACTTTGCAGTTCGTACTTACATTAGGCAGTTAGATGGAAGTCATAAAAAAAATATTGTTATTTTTTTATCTTGCTATAATGGTATACAGAAATAACCCCTCCAAGAAAATCTATATAATTTAAAGAATATTTTTTTTTGTCACTAAATAATTTGTAAAAATTCAGTTAAGATAGCACATTTAAGATTTTAGTAAAATAAATTTTGATACTTATATTGTAGCTCTCTATCTGATTGTTACCAATTGGCTATAAGTCGCTCTAATTCATATTATTAAAAATATTTTTTGAAATGGAATTTGAACAGACTACCATCTGATACATTCGACTAGTTTCAAATTGCGTACAAAGTATATGACGTTTATTATTGAGGTATCACAGCCCATATTATTAATATATATTTATGATGAGAATGATCTTAATGAAAACACTTTAGTTATGTTATTAGAACTTTACCTAGAGCCCGTACCCAGATCCCTCAACATTAAGGAGGCTCGAAATAGTATTTAAATTACTAAAACCTGTAGTAAATTGTTACTAATTTGACGCCAACTAGGCCCCAATTCCACGTGCCCAAGTACCCAATAAGAAAACAATAGGTTCTATCAATATCTTTTCTAATGAAATTGACAAAATGGATTAAAAAAAATAAAATTTTGTCTATAAATGTAAAACTACTGTATTTCATCTTTGTATGAGTGACGCTAGCATTTAGACAAAAATAGTAGTTATTAAATATTTTATCTAAAAAAAAAATTATTTACAGCGGCCATGCCTGCCCTGAGCATGCTTCTCGGAACTTTACTAAATTTGCCCATCATGGACCGCTTTGGACGGAAGATGACGCATTATACTCTTACAATATTTGGGCTTGTCAGCTGGTACATCGTCATTTTGGCTACAAGTGTTGAGGTTTGTCAATTGCTATTCTGCGTTTTGGTAGGAAATTGGTGTATAATGCTGGATTGCATCATCCAAATGCTTGTTTTGATTAACCACAGTGACATAAAATCAATATTATAAATGAAATCAATCTTTCGCATCAACAATGTCATTAAAAGATTGATTGCAGCGATTTGCCTCGACACCAGAACGAAGAAATTAAAATATAAAATCAACTTCACGCTGTATCCCGCACACGGCAGGGTAGGCAGAGGGAACCTAGTGTTAAGACACCGAATTCTGGAAGCATTGCGTGTTGAGGGGCAGAACTCAACGCCGCGCTTAACCTCGACACCAGAGCGAAGAAATGGAAATATAAATTTAATTAAATATTTTATCTCCTCGAGTGGGGATCGAACCAACAACCAGTTGATTTTGCAATCACAACTCGTGCCGCTACGCCACGACTGGCTTAAAATATAAATATAAATTTCATTTCCTCGAGTGGGGNTGGAGGCATTGCGTGTTGAGGGGCAGAACTCAACGCCGCGCTTAACCTCGACACCAGAGCGAAGAAATGGAAATATAAATTTAATTAAATATTTTATCTCCTCGAGTGGGGATCGAACCAACAACCAGTCGATTTTGCAATCACACCTCGTGCCGCTACGCCACGACTGGCTTAAAATATAAATATAAATATATATTTCATTTCCTCGAGTGGGGATCGAACTCACAACTAGTCGATTGTACAATCACACTTTGTGCCCCTGCACGACGACTGTCTGTTATCTAACTATAATACTTTTTTATATCTTTTACAGGCGTTGATCATTGGGAGATTACTTGCTGGTATTTCTGCTGGTATGCTGTTAACATTGCGATCAGTCCTCATAGGAGAGTACACGAGTCCCAAAAATCGTGGAGCCTTCCTCACTACTGTATCTCTAACTCAAGGTTTTGGCATATTCTTCGTTCATCTACTAGGATCTTTGCTCAACTGGCAAAAAACTGCCTTAGTTTGCGTATTCTTTTCATTCATGAGTCTAGTTATGATCATTTTTACTCCGGAATCACCAAGTTGGTTAGTGTCCAAAGGTAGATATGATGAGTGCAACCAAGTGTTTCGATGGTTGAGAGGCAATGAGGAAGAAGAAGAGCTCAAAGAAATGATTGAAGCAAGAATTGCTTACGAACAAGCTGTTACAAACGAAAAGAAAGACATCAATATTTTTAAGAAACTAAGCGCGGTCATACATAAAAGAGAATTTTACAAACCTATATTAATAATGATATATAGCTTGATTATGTTGCAGTTCTCTGGTGGAACGACGATGGCGTCGTTCTCAACAGTTATTCTTGGTTTACTTATGGGGCCAAAAGCAAACGTTCACTTTTGGATGGTATTTTTGGACACACAAAGAATTATCTTTAATGCATGTGCAGTTTATGTGATCAACAAGACAAGACGACGAATGATGGTACTAACTACAGGTATCTTGTCTGTTGTTATGCATTTTACTATAGCGATATATGTTTACGCCAGAATAAATGGGTGGGAGTACGACTCTATATGGTTACCAGCTTTGTTGATCAATTTGCAATATTTTGCTGTAGCCGTGGGCACTGTTCCAATGCCTCAGGTTTTAGGAGGCGAAGTATTTCCCTTAGAGTATCGAAGTACTGGAGGATTCATCAGCATGACTACAGGAAATGGTGTTATGTTCATTGCTCTCATGACGTGCCCTCAACTGATAGACAAAACAGGCCTACATGGTACATATGTAGTTTACGGATCGATAATATTAATTAACTTAATCTTAGTAATGGCAATGTTACCGGAAACGAAAGACAAGACTCTTCAGCAAATAGAAGATGAGTTCAGAGGAAGACCTTTGAAGTTAGAAGAATTGGAAGAGAAACAATCGTTACAATTTAATCCTGTAGCGAAATATAAACGGAATGTATCGGAGATGAGCTTTGGTAGTTCGATAGCACTGTGATATTTTATATAGATCATATTAAATGTTAATGGATATATTTAAAAGCTTAAGTTTTCAAACATGTGGCATTGCTTGCGTGGCTATAAGAACAGATACAATTAAGGGTTGTGTATGGCCCATTTATTCTAAGTGTGAGACGTTACTCTGACTGCAGGTGAATATTACTACACCACAATAAGCTAATAGCCTGTTGTAGGCATCCTGGATAAATAGACTATAGGTACAACATAAAAAATCAGTTTATACCAGTGTTTCCTGAGGTTACAGCGTTCAACCAAAGAAACTCTTCTGATTTATAATATTAGTATACCTATGTTAAAGCGGACTAATAGACACTAAAAGTAAGGTTACTGCTACTTATAGTATATCATAATAGAAGAACTGTAATTATTAAGTATGTTTACTTATTTATGACTCAATAGAATTAATTTTACGAAATCTTTTGTTTTTTTTTCATTATCCTATTGTTTGGATTGCTGTTTAATTTTATTTTTTCTAAAGATTATACCTATAGGTAATTTAATTTCATATTTTTGTGGCTCGAGATGGCACGAGCAGGTTTTATTCCGCGTTCTTCTCCATATAGCTTACAACAAAAACTGGCCCAACAGCCTAGCTAGCTAGTGACTAGCTTTTTGCGGAAGATAGTAAATAAGGCCTTCATCAGTGCCAATCTATAACAATGCAATATTATCGAGTCTTATACATTATATATAACTAACAACTATGAAAAGTTATGAACCGAAGAGTGGATTTTAGTAGTTATTTGGATGTAGCCAAATCTGCCAGTCCATAAGTCCCAGGTAACATGCTCGAATCGTATCAGTATCATGATTTCCTCACATAAAAAATAGACTTACGTAAAAAAATTATCTATAATATACAACAATTACAAAATAATTACTAATCATTTATTATATTCGATACTAGTGGCCCCCCCGCGGCTTCGCCCGCTTAAACTATTATACATGATTATAGATTTAATAAACAGAATTGATTGACAACTATAATGACTTCTATACTCGATTCATTATGGCATGAGACAAAACGTAAACAAAAAAATCTATTTTTCAAACTTTATTGTATTTTTTTATGTGTATTTCATTTATTTAATGTGGAGTTTTCTATATACAGCATTATTGCTTGTTGTGCTTGAATGTTATATATAAAATACCTTTGTATAATATAAGAACACGTTTCTTCTACGAGTTTAAGGACATTAATAATAGTGACTTTTTCCAATGAACTCATTGGACATTTCTTTGATCACTTTTTCTTCGGTGAAGAAAAAGTGCAAGCATTGCTTGGTCCAGGTTTACTCAGGTTCTAAAGTATGAAAATATCAAAATAACAAAAACATTACAAAATATAACAAAAACAGAACAACCAGAAAATAATTTTAAACTTAACAAAATATTTAAATTTCCTATTTAAAAAAAAAACAAATAAAAATATCAACAAAATCATGAAAATTCAATGAAAATAACTGAAAGTGGTTGATATAATCAGACAGATGACAAAATGTTCTAAAATTAATAATATTAGAACAATAATGTTCTAATATAAATATTAATTACGAGATATAATTTATTTTTATAGTATTAAAATATGTCTGAAGTTTGAGAAGAAGTTGACTTTTAGGTGTTTTATATGTACATGACAAAATTCAATTCAAAATTTTCAAAAATATTATTAAAAATAAAAAAAACCGGGTGCATACCAACAGTTTTAAATTTTTAAGTTAAAATATTCCTGGCTTTAAATATGAAAACAATCTTTATTTTTTAATATTGTTCTTTTTACTTACTACTTTTCATATTCGTTTCTCTTATTATAACTTAATTATTTCTTTTTATTTACTATATATACAGTGTGCAATTTTATAAAAATTGAAAATATAAATATGAAAATTATTTTATTAATGTCAGTTTCACGCTGTATCCCGTACACAGTAGGATAGGCAGAGGGAACCTAGTGTTAAGACACTCCGTTCCCCATTGATGTCCACTAATTTAAATTGTAATTTTATTAATTAATACTTATAACTTAATTTTAATTAATCACAGAATACTAAAAGTTTTTTGTCACTGAATACTATGTTTATACTATAAAAAAATATATAACTTTTCTATACTACACATTAATACAATTCAACCGAGGGCATTCAAATGTGACATACGTTTGGCATTTATTTTACCTTCTCCTAACCGTTCAGAATTTACTAACGAAAATAATTGGATATTATAGGATAAAAAAAATTGTGAATTTTATAAAAAAAAAAATTTCCCCGCTTTACTGATATTCTATTTCAATTATAAGATAATATTATATTAAATTTTATGGCTATTTACAGTGTTATCAGTGTATTAATTCTTAAAATATATATATTTTAATTAATATAATTACTCCATCAAACGTGTCATGTAAAAGAACCTTTTTTTGACATGTTTACCTTTTGTCTCATGCCTCCGTGAATCGAGTATAATATGATTTTTTTACTACATTATCGTAATCGTATAAAAAAATTTAATTGTTTTGAATTAAAAAATACGACCAATGTTGATATTTGGTATTTATAAAATATACATAAACCTAATTATTTATTATAAGTATATATTTTTGTAACATTACGTTCTTTTTATCCATGTTATGTAAGTCTCATCATAATTTTAAAACTCTGTTAAATGTGCTGATGTCAGTGAATAATTTTATTTACTGCTTCAGAAACAGCCTTAAATGTTAAATTATTGATTTGGGTAAGGATTCATAATATTCTTTGTAAAATAACTGTAATGATTGCATATTAACTCCTGTACAGTTTTTAAATTAGTTACATATATTATTAGCTAAATGTACAATTGGTAAATATGTAGTTATTACAGAGTACACGTAGAAAGGATGTTTTTAGGCATTTTTATATAGATTTATTTCAAACGAACGAACGAACCAAAAAATCTATGTATTTGCTTGATATCTCTTTGAAGATCAAATCGTTCTTTATCTCTGTGTTGAATTAATTACGATTTAAACTTAACTGTTATGATTTATGAAGGTAATCTCCACTAACAATTCAATTTTGTTTACTTTATTGTATAAAATATTGTATAATAGTGCTTCAAAAATATATATTTTTATCAACAGTCATATAACCAAGACGTTTCGAATGTCATTCTTTAGCCAGGAATCTTACCAGCGCGATTGCTATATAACATTCGCAGGCAAACTAATGCCTTGAGTTCATTCAAATGACGATAACTTTTTTTTTAATGAACCGATTTTGATGAACCAAACTTTAGTAGTTAAGTTGAGTTAAAACAAAGCAATTGGTGAAACTTTTAAGTAAATCGGTTCAGTACTTTCAGAGAAAAATGTGGACATACATATCGACAGACAGACAGACAGACAAGAAATTCAAAAAAAATCTTTTTGCTTTCTATTATTCTTTTTAAGTGTCCCTCTATCCATTTCAGTCAAAATTACTAAATGTACAGACAAAATATTTTTACTGTCTTATTATATATAGAGATAACCCATCGAATTCTTCTGCGAATTTACGGAGTTGCCGGTTAACGGTTGAATAAAAGTTATGTGTACTTTGAGTTATAAATTCACATTAATTGTATTACGAAGTTTATTCGGTTAATTTTTTTTTAGCTTCGCTGTATCCTGCACACAGCAGGGTAGGCAGAGGGAACCTAGTGTTAAGACACTCCGTTCCCCACTTTCTGCCGAATTCTGGAGGCATTGCTTTTTTAATGGCAGAATCCAACGCCGTGCTTTGGCCTGGACACCAGAGCGAAGAAATGGAAATATAAATTTAAGTAAATATCGAACCCACAACCAGTCGATTTTACAGTCACACTTTGTGCCGCTGCGCCACGACTGGTTTATTAAGACGTAATAACGCGTAATTTATATGCAAATATAAATACTTTTTATTTAATAATAAATAATAATAAATTTTCAACGAATTATATATTTTTTAACGAAAAACAAAGAAGTCTTGTTATTAGTTTAACCACCGGGGCAATGTTGATGCTTATAATTATTGTAAAACTATAATGTCACTTTTTAGCCTAGAGTAACATTTGCTATGGAAATAACATTAGGCGCATTTCAAATAAATTATATTTCTTTTAAGATAACTAGGTAAAATTACCAGTTGGTTACAACTAAGAATTTTTAAATATTTGATATATAATTATTTATATAAGATATATTACTTGGGCAATCAGACAATTTATAGGGCAGTCTAGTTTATTTTTCAACCCCAAAGCCTTGACCCCCGAGCGATGAAATGAAAATATTAAATAATTCGTTTCCCCGTGTGGAAATCGACAATAATTCACTAGGCCGAATGGGATAGAACCTAGAACCGCCGCATTTACAGTCACACGCTATGCCACTGCGCCACGACGGCCTCAAATTTAAATGATAAAACTAATCTGATAAAAAGAACATCCTTATAATAAAAATAATAATAACTTGCCGACATATTATAATTTCCTCCAAGACACCGTTTCAGATAATCTAATCTAATTACAACCATTTACGATGAGTACTACAGATTCTTATCATAATATCAACATAATATTTTGCGATTTTGTCAAAAATAACTTCTTTAATGCGTTGTATTTTTGGTTAAATCTAGAAAAAAAATAAAATTATTACTATAAATATAACTAAGTAGGTGTATATCTTATGATTGATTTAGAAGTTTGTATTTTTCTCTGAATCTAAGGGACTGCCCATCTAAGTACTCAGTATTAATTTCAACTTTATACCTGCGATGAATACGATGTTCCTGTGATAGAAGGTCTTAAAAGACGGATAGATAAAGTGATTGGTTCAGAGAAGATGTTCAGAGAAGGTTCCTTATTCGGAGAAAAACGGACATTTTTTCTGGAGTAAGGAACCTTAAAAATAAATAGACCATCAAAAATTAAACAAATACCTAATCACTTGAGACCAGTCGTGGCGTAGGGAAACAGACGTGCGACTGTAAACGCGACATGTTGTGGGTATGATTCTCACTTGGCGAAATGAAATATTTAAAATTTTCATTTCCTCGCCTTGGTAACATGTCAAAGGGCGGCGTTGAATTCCGCTACTCAACACGCAAATGCCTCCAGAATTCGGCGGAAAGTGAGGAACGGAACGGAAGTTAATGGGAACAGAGTGTCTTACCACTAGGTTCCCATATTTTCTCTGCTCGAACAGACATGGAGTGTCTCAACGAAGTTTCCCTCTGCCTACCATGCTATATGCGGGATGCTAATACTTTTTCTTAGCTCCACGCTGTACCTCAAATAGTACGTACGTATTATGCAGATTAAATATTACATCTAAATTTGAACAAATCTTTATTACAACTATTAATTAATAGTTCAGTTAAAATTATCTAATGTTTTTTTATATGAATAGATATTACACAAATGCAAAACATGTAAACATGTGTAATGTTTAAATGTATTAAAACATTTATCTTTTTAAAAATGGAAAATAATATAAATTTTCGTAAAATCCTTTTTTTATAACAAAATTTAAATTACTCTTATAAAATTATTTTGTTGTTCCTCTGTCTATCTGACTGCCCATATTTAAATAAATATCGTGAAAGAACCAAAAATATCTTTTTTTTCTTCATTAAATAATAAAATTTAATATTAAAATTACGTTAATAAAGAACTAAAATAGTTATTTTCTAAATTTTGTTGAGAAGAGATAGTGTTAAGTAACAAGCTACTGATAATTCTATATCAAGAGATTAGGCGTTGATATAAACAATAAAAAATAATTCATTCTTAAACTGTTACTGAGGGAAGTGCGATGAAACTCTAAAGAATTTGTTACTTTAATATTAGTTGGTAAAATTACATCATGTGCATCAAAGTAACACCATTTTATCGACAGGTAAGTGAATCGATTAAAGAAATTGTGTTTTTACATATATAATTTTATAGTTGTTTTGTGCCGTGTCATCCCGGCCTAGAATAGGGTCATCCTGGTACTGGTGGTGTCTTAAGAGGCGACTAAAGTACGTGTGGTAGAGTCACGTCGCCAGCAATGGCAACACGCATGAGCAGACTCGACCGGATCATTACCACCCCCGGCATTTAAAACCGGTGTTAAGTAGTGGCTTTATGCCACTGCGTTTCGCATCAGGTAATGCCGGGCTCCGGTGCCCAACCCACCTTAAAGGCCGGTGGCGCACCTGTACCTCCTCTGATGTTGCACGGTGTCGTGGACGGCGGTAATCACTTACTATCAGGTGACCCGAATGCTCGTTTGGCTTGTCTTTTCTATAAAAAAAAAAAAGTTTATGTAAAAACCGAACCCTTATAGGATCAATTTGTTGTCCTTTGGTCAAGACCATTTATGTGGAGATCGCGTAGTCGGAGAGAGGTATCAGGCTGAAATTAATATCAAATATTTAGGTCTATGGTCCCTTAAAGTATAGAAAAAAATAATGTTTCTAAATCAACGTAATCAAATAATACAAGCATTTATGCTACGATTTATCTCCATTTTGTATAAAATTCCGCGTAATAAAAACCTTTAGGGGGGGGGACCTACAGTTATGAAATTTGCCACAAAGTAAGAACAAATAAAGGGAAAAAACAGAAAAGTAAAAATTTATTTTATAGAAAAAATATTACATTCTTATATTTCAATTTTACACTCCTTTCCCCACTTTCAGCCAAGTTCTGGAGGCATTGCGTGTTGAGTGGCGGAAAACACACGCTTTACCTCGATACTAAAGCAAAGAAATGAAATTATAAATGTAAATACACATTTCACTTTCTCGAGTGGGGATCGAACCCACAGTCGATTTTACAGTCACACTTTGTACCCCTGCGCCGCTACTGGCCTCTGGCCCTGCTGTGTGCGGGATACAGCGTAAAGCTAAAAAAAAAGAAAAAATTATTGTATTTTACATACAAAATGAGTATTTACCCCCGGAAACTTATGTTACTTAATTTTGTTTGGCGCATAAAAGCTAATCAATATGGTACTTCCCTCGGACCTACAAATATGAAATTCGGCAAGAAGTATGTACTTATAATATAAATAAAGAATAAAAAACATTACAAACCTATATTTGCTGTTGCAATTCATACAAAATGAGTATATAAGCAACCTTAAATTTATTTTTAACTTTTATAAATTCTACTTTTATAAATTAAATAAATATTTAACTTTTATAAATTCTACTTTCCGTAGACCCACAATACTGAAATTGGCACGGAGCTCTCGGTGGGAGAGGCGGTCCTCACATTTGACCAGCTCTTTTATAAAGCTTCTCGCTGTATCCCGCATATAGGACGATACGCAGAGGGTACTAGTAACTAGTATTCAAACACTCGGTGAAAAGGGTGATGGCTCTATATTATTATATTTATACATATATTATATGTGAATGTAGCTTTTGTTTTGATAAAATGTAAAATATACATAAATTACTAAATTATCTGCTATATATACAAAGTAACTTGTACTAAATAATTTTGATTAACAAATTATCACGACGTAAAAATCTAATTTTACAGATAATTGAAATTGATGTAAGTTTCCTTTCTAATGCTGACGCATTCTTAATTCTGGATTATTTATTTTCCTGGTGAATACAAATAATAACTAAAATTATATTTGTATTAATGAATTATATATTATTATTATTTTGTATTAATGAATATTTGTATAATATATTATATTTATTAAGTTTTGGTGAAAAAATAATAAATAATATTATTATTTATTAGAAGAAATAGAATCAGAAATGAGGACATCCATAGTTAAACAAAATAACCGACATTGTACGAAGAATTGGTTAGTTGAAGTGACAGTGGGTGGTACATAGCGAAATCTGATAGCCGTTAGGGCGGAAAGGTTTCCGAGTGGCAGCCACGATCATGGACGACGCTTAATGGGCACGGACAGGTCCTCCCCTGCTTGGACCGACGATCTGGTCAAGGCTATGGGAAGCCGATGGATGCCACAGGACCAATTGCCGTGGAGACTGAGTTGATTATGACGATGATGATTTTAAGTTCCTATTTTAGTAGGTACTGATTCACAACCAAGTAAATATATAATCTTGTCTTCTTTCATTTTCAACTTGCTTGTTATCACTCGCCGACCAAGTGTTCTGTACCAAATTCATAATTATAAGTTAAACGTGACTTACAAAAGTTGACAACTTTTGTAATGCGGACGTAAGCTCTTATTTTGTATGAAATGAACTACAAATATAAGTTTCTAAAGGTTTTTCTCTATGATATAAAATCATAAATAATAATCATAAATTTATAATCTTCTAGGTCCTTGCAAGTCGGAGTTCTCCTGTGCTCCAAGTTGCTTTAAACCTCAGCTTCATTAAGACACTCCGTTTCCCACTTTCTGCCGAATTCTGGAGGCATTGCATGTTGAGTGGCAGAAATCAACGCCGCGCTTGTCCTCGACAAATGGAAATATAAATTTAAGTAAATATTTCATCTCCTCAAGTGGGGATCGAACCCACAATCAGTCGGTTTTACAGTCACACTTTGTGGACCTGCACCACGACTAGCCTCACTCTAAACCTCGGTATTTGATATTTCAGCTTTATACTTCCTCGCGATGTTGATAGACGGACAGACAGACAGACAGACGGAAAACAAAATGATCCTAAAAGGACGGAACCCGAAAAATACCAGAACTAATATACAAGTATATTTTTTTATAAGAAGGGTTTTTTTCTCATTCTATTATGGCTATCACTATGTGAAGTTTATTAGGTTGGAAAATGGAAAGTGGAGTGGCTTAAAGTTTTCTCTGTCTACCCTAGCTGATTTTTACTTTAAAAAAGAAACAAATTAGGGGCAAATGCACCTGTGGCTTATTTTTGTTACAAATATTTTCGGCTTAGCTATATCTTTATCTTGAATGTCTATAGACCCAGCAATATTTCAAATATTATCAAATCCTTAAACTATTATTGTAAAAAAATACTTATCATATTTCGATTACGAAATTCGCTATTTACTTTAAAGCCATATGTGGTACATAGGTATTTACAATACCTTCACACACGTAGATGTTTACATGTTAAAAAATAGATTTTCTGGTTTTTCTCTTATGTGATTATTTTTTTATCAATTTGTTTTTATTTTTTACCATTAAATTTTAACTTTTCGGATTTTTTTTCTTTATTTGTTTTGTAACTTCTCACTTCGTTCCAAATTTCATAACTGTAGGTCTACGGGTCTACGGGTTTTGATTACGCGGTGGATTTCATACAAAATGCAGCAGAATCGATGAATAACTGCTCGTATCTTTTGATTACCTTCACTTAGAAGCTTGTGCTTCAAGGGACCATAGATTTAAATATAATATTTGATATAAAATATATTTTACAATTTTAAAGTGTTATTCCACACATAGAAAATAAAAAGACTTTTTAGAAAACGTATAAAAATTTTTACGCGCAGGTATATATTAATTTTAGCTTGATATCTCCATGCGATGTCGAGATAAACGGTCTTGACATACGGACAAAAGTGATCCTATAAATGTTCCATTTTCGCCTTTTGAAGTACGGAACCCTAAAAAACAATATGAAATTAATAACCGAAAAAGAAAGTAATAAGTGATACTTTATTACATTTCAGTGCTTCGTCACAGCGGCAGTAGGTCTAAATATTATCAGTTTTGGATGCAGTGTGGGCTTCCCCGCCATTCTGCTGCCACAGCTAAAACAGAAAAACTCAGAAATACCATTGACAAAAGAAAGTGAATCATGGATAGGTAAGATAGCATGTATGTATATGACGTATGTGTGTGTGTGTGTATGTTTATTTTTGTTAATTTGTTTAAACGCTAAGATCTCTGGAACTACTGGTTGGATTTTCATTTTTTTATTTTGTATGAAAGCTGCATTTCCCAGAATTGTTATATAACATAAGAGTGTAATACTTAGTTAGCTTTAAATGACGAAATAACAATAATAATGAACATCATCGAATTGCTTTAAGCGCTGCAAAAATAGTTGAATATATGTAAGTACATTGTACTACAAAAACATTTAAATTTCATTAGTTCTAAAATAAAGTCCACGACACCCTATGTCTGTGTTTTATAAATAAGTAACAATAAGGCATTTTGTGACAAAAAATAATTGAAAATTCCAAGGTGATATTTCACCGTTTATTATTTGACGTAGATATTGAAACTTACGAGCGAAAGTCATTTCATCATCAAGGAAATTTTATGAAGATAATCCTTGGCTTTTACAGCATGTAATTTGGACGTATACTTTTTCAGAAAATGTAAAATTGAAATTGAACGCTCTGTTTACGGCCGCCTCGAAAGGAAAATAGCTATAAAAGAGGAACACTAAAACAACCTGAAAGAAGCTAAAGAACAAAGCAAAAAGTTTAATTTACCACCAACACTACTTATACCACTACAAAAATTTATTGGGAGCCACCTGACATACAACGGGTGAATGGCGTTCCTAGCTGCGATATCCACTTGGGTGGTCAACAATTTCGCCCCCGATAGTGATCTGATAGCAACTACAACTACTGAGGCAGCTGAGGATCTCGGGAGTAAGATCCCTTTTAGTTGCAACAGGGTCGTAAAAATCAAAGTCCGCACGATCGCCTCTATTCTGGTAAACAGTGTTGCAGAAAAGCAGCCTGCAACGCTTATCGTGGATGAGGCCGTAATAAAGCATTTTGGGGCAATCGTAATGGCGGCCATATTATTGGAGGCCAAAACATTTACACTTATCGGGGATATAAACCAGCTACCTTTCATCGACAAATTAAACCTCTTCCAAATGCACTACATCGGGCCAAACCTCGTGATGGCTATCAGTCAAGAGCTAGCGAGATCATATAGATGTCCACTGGATGTGACATACGCAAAAGATGCATCTACTACATTGACGCCGAGGAAGACGATATCGGCAGATTCATTCGCCGAACGAAGGTTCCATGACTGATATAGTGGAACACAACATCAAAATGGCTATTTCCTACAGAGACGAGGAGGCAATAAAAAAATATCACGTAAGCAATTACCTGCGCCGCAATCAACATGGTCAACGACCATAAAATTCGAATATTGACAAAAAGCACCGCAGACCATTCAAAATATAAATGATCACTTCACATTCTAAAAAGAAACCAAAAACAACAATTTTAATAACCAATAAAGAACAAAAAAGCACGGACAATAAAAACCTGTGGCGCCTAACAACTCATAATAAAAAAAAACTAGGTTCCCTCTGCCTACCCTCCTATGTGCGGGACACAGCGTAAAGCTACAGCAAAATAATTATTTTACTATACCTATCTACCTAGTACAATAAGTAAAGACAGCAAACACTTTGACTAAATGATATCGGATTATATTGTAACTATCTATCTGATTGTTACTAATTAGTTATGTATCGCTTTCGATCATATTTTTAAAAATATTTCCTAAAATGGATTTTGAACCTACTATCATCTAATACAATCAGTTCCGTTCAAATTGCGTATTACGATGACATTTATATTTGGGCTATTGTCGCAGTCCCAGTACATTACATAATGGAAAAAAAATAATTATACCCTGGTAGGCCTCGACTAGACAGGGCTTCGGTCACCACTACCTAAATGAAATAAAATTGAAAAATAAATTCATTTGCCATAAGATTATCTATGTAGATAATGCGAGGTGTAAAAAAGAATTTTATTTTTTTCATTTATTATATATTCCTAAAATTAGCCAATTCACTTTTTTTTTTGTTATAATTATTACATTAGAATCAGCTTCACGCTGTATCCCGCACACAGTAGGGTAGGCAGAGGGAACCTTGTGTTAAGACACTCCGTTCCCCATTTTCTGTCGAATTCTGGAGGTATTGCGTGTTGAGTGGCAGAACTCAACGCCGCGCTTAACCTCGACACCAGAGCGAAAAAATGGAAATATAAATTTAAGTAAATATTTCATCTCTTCGAGTGGGAATCGAACCCACAACCAGTCGGGTTTGCAGTCACACCTCGTGCCGCTGCGCCACGACTGGCCTCAATTTTATGATTTATTTAAATTTTAGGATTTTATAATTTATTTATTACATTAGAGATGTAAAAATATATATGTTTATAGCTGCCACGCCTGCTATGAGCATGCTTCTCGGAACTCTACTAAATTTATCAATCATGGACCGCTTTGGACGGAAGACAACGCATTATACTCTTACAGTATTTGCCCTTATCAGCTGGTACATCGTCACGCTGGCGACAAGTGTTGAGGTTTGTATATAGTCCTTTTTCATTTTTTAGCAAGCAATATAGATATTAAATTACTACTAGTGTAGTATATAACGATAGAAGCCGTTGCCCAATGCCTGGCTTTAACTAATCACACTGAGGAACCATCTACATTATTATTATAAGGTGTTAAATTTCTTGGTCATCGTGTCCTATCAACTCAATTAGACGCACTTAATGTGTATGAAAACCTTAGTTAGCTATATAACGTTTTTTAATTTTCTTTTCCAGGCTTTACTGATTGGGAGATTATTTGTTGGTATTTCTGCTGGTATGCTGTTAACATTACGATCAGTCCTCATAGGAGAGTACACGAGCCCCAAAAATCGTGGAGCCTTTCTCACTACTGTATCTTTAACTCAAGCATTTGGAATATTCTTCGTCCATCTCTTAGGATCTTTGCTTAGCTGGCAAAAAACTGCCTTAGTTTGCGTGTTCTTCCCATTTATTAGTCTTGTTATGATAATTTTTACGCCAGAATCGCCAAGTTGGTTAGTATCCAAAGGTAGATATGATGAATGCAAGCAAGTCTTCCGATGGTTGAGAGGCAATGAGGAAGAAGAAGAGCTCAAAGAAATGATTGAAGCAAGAATTGCTTACGAACTAGCCGTTATCAAGGAACAGAAAGATATTAATATTATTAAGAAAATAAGCGCGGTCCTACATAAGGGAGAATTCTACAAACCCATATTAATAATGATATATAGCATGGTTATGTTGCATTTCTCTGGTGGGACGACAATGGCGTCGTTCTCAACAGTTATTCTTGGCTTACTTATGGGACCAAAAGCAAACGTTCACTTTTGGATGGTATTTTTGGACACACAAAGAATTATCTTTAATGCGTGTGCAGTTTATGTGATCAACAAGACAAGACGACGAATGATGGTACTAACTACTGGTATCTTGTCTGTTGTTATGCATTTCACCATAGCGATATACGTTTACGCCAGAGTAAATGGATGGGACTACGACTCTGTATGGTTACCAGCTTTGTTGATTAATGTGCAATTTTTTGCTGTAGCTGTGGGCACTGTTCCAATGCCTCAGGTTTTAGGAGGCGAAGTATTTCCCTTAGAATATCGAAGTACTGGAGGATTCATCAGCATGACTACAGGAAATGGTGTTATGTTCATTGCTCTCATGACGTGCCCTCAACTGATAGACAAAACAGGCCTACATGGTACATTCGTAGTTTATGGAATAATAATATTAATTAACTTAATCTTAGTAATGGTAATGTTACCCGAAACGAAAGATAAGACTCTTCAGCAAATAGAGAATGAGTTCAGAGGGAGATCTTTGAAATTAGAAGAATTGGAAGTGAAACAATCGTTACAATTTAATCCTGTAGCGAAATATAAACGGAAGATGTCAGAGATGAGCTTTGGTAGTTCGGTAGCATTGTGATATTTTATATAGATGATAAATATTAACGCTCGCGTAGCTAAATGGAAATAACTAAGACTTGTGGACGGCACATAACCCATTCTTAGTGTGGGTAGCCCTAACCGCAGATATGACTACAGTGAACGAGACTTACACAAACAATTCCGTGACGTGAATTAGTCATAGTACTAGATCCTTCCGTTATATAGTTACTCCGTTATATATACTTAATAGTTCCTGAGATTAGATTATTAGCGTTCAGCCAAACAAACTCTTTTGCTTTATAATATCGGAAGTATATCGGAATAGAAAGATTATATCCTTGAAAACTTTGTAACAACTCTATTTTCGTCTTTGTATAACTGTAATTGTTAGGTATGTTTATTTATTTTTAACTCTCAAATAGAATTTATTTCACAATTTTTCCCCCGTTTCTTTTTTTTATGATTCTACTGTGTGGTATGCTGTTAATCCTAGCCAAGAGGGAGTTTTAACAAAAAAGAACCCCTTACGTTTTTTCTTCATAGCAGAGTAGAGAGGAAACGTAATGTTAAGAGACTCCGTCCCTCACTTTCAGATTATTTTTCAAGGCATTGCATGTTGAATGGTGGAAGTCATCGCCACACTGTCTTGATACTACTTCATTCTACGAGTGGGAATCTACAACTATGATTACAGTCAGACAATGCAAATGCCACTTACGGCCTCAGGCCTACTCGGTGGCCTCAACAGCTCTGTCTTTAGACTGTTACACATCACATAAAATAAAAAGAGCGATCTAGTAAACAAGAGTTATAGATCAATACGAGATCTTTATTTAATAAATAAAAGTAATTGGAAAACAGGAATACAGAAACAGCTTTTTCTTCAGTATAGAACGGCAATGTGGGTGTATATTTTCCACCTGTACCTATATTACGCTCATTTAGGGTGTTTCAATTATAAACAAAACGAAATAATTACAACGAGTATAATTTTCAGAACTATTTACCCCAAAAATTTTTGAGACAACCCATTCAGCTTCTAAATCCTAAAGAAATTCCTTACGAAATTATATAGAAAACATCTTAAGAAGAAATCTTCATAAATGAACTCTTAAACAGTTATTTTTTAAGAATTTGCATCATAATTCGAGGTCTTAATGAACTTGTAAATGGGAAGTTAAATGTATAGACATGCAAATGAATATGTTTTCTAATCTTTGTTCGAATTGCATTTTATGAGGTCTTACAGACATTTTAAATAAATCTTTATTTTTATGACGTTAAAACGAATTCTTCATTAACACTATCGTAACTGAAAATTTATCACCTCTTCCTGAAGTCCAAATTAAGACCTGAATTATTATTTACTAGCGGCTCGCCCACGGCTTCGCCCGCTTAAAATACATGATTACTGATTTAATAAGCACAATCGATTGACAATTATAATGACTTCTAATATGATTTTTTTTACGACATTATCGTCAAAGAATTTTTGATTGTTTTAAATAAAAAAATACGACCATTGTTGATATTTGATATTTATAAAATATACATAAAGCTAATTATTTATTACACGTATATATTTTTGTAACTTTATGTTCTTTTTACCTATATAATATACTCTGTTAAATGTGCTGATGTCAGTGAATAATTTAATTTACTCATTCAGAAACAGCCTTAAATGTTAAATTATTGATTTGAAGGATTCATAATATTCTTTGTAAAATAACTGTATTAATTGCATATTAACTCCTGTACAGTTTTTAAATTAGTTACATTTTTAATGAAACAAACTTTAATTGTTGAGTTAAAACAAAGCAATTGGTGAAACTTTAAAGTAAATCGGTTCAGTACTTTGAGAGAAAAATGTGACCATACATATCGACAGACAGACATATAAGAAATTCAAAAAAATATTTTTGCTTTCCATTATTCTTTTTAAGTGTCCCTCTATCCATTTCAGTCAAAATTACTAAATGTACAGACAAAATATTTTTACTGTCTTATTATATATAGAGAAGAGATGAAATGAACAAAAATAAGTTTGTAATGATGTGTTTCTATGAAATAGTAATAAATTTTTACTTTTCAATTTTTTTTCTTTATTTATATTTTAAGATTTTACTTCGTCCTAAATTTCATAACTGTAGGTCTACTAATTTCATACAATATGAAGCAAAATCGATATATAAATGCTTGCATATCCCTTGACTGCGTCGTACAAGAAGCTTAATTTTTTGTTTAATGCTCCAATCGTATTGCATAGAAAAATTTTTAGTTATTTCACAACTGTCTAGGTAAGCCGTACCTCAGTGCGCGCATGCTGCAAACGTAGTTTTTCCCACATAAATTCTGTTTCCGCAAAAAAATCGTGTTAAACATAGATTTTATATTGTTCCACAAATCTCTATCTATCATTGAGAAATTTCAAGGTCCGGTCCGGAGGTTAGCCTGGATAAAGAGAGAAACAGACAGACAAAAATGTTCAAATTGTTTAATTGTTTTTAGTATCAAATAACGATATGCACTTGAAAAACACAGTAAACAAAGACAGATTCTTTAATTTTATTTATATATATTTCATTTAAATGTTTAGATATAGATAAACAGAATTTTAGTTTTTTTTCCAGCTTCACGCTATATCTAATATCCCGCATACAGCAGAGGTTGCAGAGGGAACCTCACTTTCCGCGCAATTTTCGAGGCATTGCATATTGAGTGGTGGAATTATATTTATTATATTTTATCAACCGCTTAACAAAATATATTTGTATATTTTTCGTTCGTCGTCGTTCGTTTCATTGTCACAACAATAATATTTCAAATAAGTTTCCCTTTTAAAAACAAAATAAAAATCTTTTTTTCTTCTGAACCGATTGTAATCAAACAAACACTAAATGTTAAGGGAATTGCCAGAATCCAATAATGAAAGCTGCATCGGTTAAGTCTAGATTATCTACCAAATTCCATCCATCCATCGAATTTTAATACAGTTTTTTTACGGTTTTTGGTGTTGATCATCGTTGTAGCAATTGTGACTAGCCCTGGCTAAAAAAAATTTATACTTCGTTCTTTAAAAAAAGTATTTTTCTATATGTTTAGCCAAAAAGAAAAACTGTTTTGTTATGTTGCTTCATTACATATTTCTTAATGTTTAATAAAAAATAAATAAAAGGTAAAATACAAAAAAAACCACAAATATTTTTCAAATAATTCTCTATATTATTTGGTACACAATAACCGTCGCTGTTCAACCGTACTGGCGATGAGCTTTATAGTGGTACTAATTAAACAAAATTTCCTATCAAACTCACTTATATTAAGGAAATGTACAAAAATTTATATAGTACATATTTTAAGCAAAATGCAGAACCAGAGGTAGCAGATTCGATTACCGATGCACCAAGTT
Source organism: Heliconius hermathena (assembly GCA_013403705.1). Lineage (NCBI taxonomy): Eukaryota > Metazoa > Arthropoda > Insecta > Lepidoptera > Nymphalidae > Heliconius > Heliconius hermathena. The sequence goes on along the minus strand of JAAIXJ010000058.1, from coordinate 572,510 downwards.
ATAATATGAACTTTTGCATATTTCTCTAATATAATATGCACATCTATACAACGCTCGTTTTCCGGTACGCTTGCACAGACAACAAAACTAACTGTACATGTATACATTCATCCTGAAATATCAGATCCACTTAACTAAAGTGCGTTACAATGCCTTACAAATTATATTGTACATGAACAATCTTGATATTTAATCTGTGTATTGATTTCGTTTGAAAATAACGAGAACGAACGAGAATTAAGTATCGAAAACATTTGTCGAGCTATAGATAAATATAATAAAAAAAGTCTAGCTCAAATAAAAAATCTACCATTATATTTTAATAATAATGATCATATAATTATTTCAAGTAAAAGAAGCAAATAAAAAGATTATATTTAAGGTTATAATCTTTTTTTTTTCAAACCAAATCCATCCACAGATAAGCAAAGGAAAACAGTAACATAGCGTTCAATAAAAAAGACACAAATAATTCTTTTCACGCTACGCACAAGCAGAGATCAAGCCCGACTTAACTATCATTACAGCCATTGTTAATAAATAACGTAAATGATTATAAAAAGACCTTAAGAAATAATTTAAAAAATACCTCATTTTGGGGGCGATAAAATTGAAATTTCTTAATTTAGTTAAAAATAAACTATTTAAACTGCAGCTGCTTTTAAAATTGTATGTATGTACATTATAACAAAACTTACGATACAGTTAAGTAAACAAAACTACAATAACAAAGCTTGAGATTTGACCATTTGAAAGAAAAACAAATAATAGCATTGATTTTTTTAAATATACCGAAAATAATCATAACAAAAGTGTACATTGCAACCTGGCAGCGCTAAATACGCAAAAATCCTAACTCAGACCAATTTATATATCTCACTTTTAGAATAAAAGTGGCCTAACTTATAATTTCTCAAAATTTTGAATTTATGCAAAATTATGAACAAAATTGTCACAAAGTTGCAATTTTTTTTATTAAATATTTTAATTAAATCACCAAAAAAAAAATAAAAAAATGATTTAAAACAGTTTTTAGTAATTGTACAAAATTTTAAGTCAGGCCACTGTCATTATAAGTGCACGATATATGAAGCCATACAAAAGAACTCGCACGCTACTTACACATAGATTAGAAAACTCTACAGATATAAGATTCCGTTTTAAAAAAATATGTACAAAATTTAGAAGACCGCGTTCACTTACTTACATTCATTTTATATACGCACCTCTTTACACAAAACTCCGATATCTGTCAGTTAACGATTTCTCATTTTTTTTAATATATATGTATATATAATATAATTTGATATGGAGAATTTGACTAAACTGTACTAACTCACATTTTCTAAACATATATGGATAATAATTTTGATATAAATCGTCTTAATTATTTCTTTTTTTTTTGTAAAATTTATAGAAATATTTTATATAAATTGTTTATAATTTTAGATATAATTAATTTTGTCAGTTAGTACATTTTGGTGTTTCGTCCATACAATTATCAAATACGAACTGTATAATACTTTAAAAACCAAACAGTATTTAATATATTTACAGTTCTTTACATGTTTTTCTATAATATTAAGAAATTTTGAGACATTTTCGTCATCACTCTCATATTATACTTACAATACATAACTCTAAAACCTATAAAAGGTTCATTAACATAAACATTTATAGTCTCGTCATAAGAAGTACATTAGTAATTAAAAAATAAGTAACGTTGGTACTTTATAAATGACCATACGACAACCTTTGTTAGGCAACTTATAGTATTCGCAACATTTATCTATATATTTCTAGAACATATAGATAAAAAAAATTAAAAAGTCATTTCCATTAACACATTTACCCATTTCCTATTCGGCCTGGAAGAAGGAAGTACTACTCACAACACTGAATCAACTTGAAACTTTTAAAATGGACTAGACACCAAACAGACAACATATACACTTTATTTAATCTATGGTACGTCATCATGACGTTTGACTGACATTGATATTTGACAGAGACATTACTTTTTACAAATTAATTTAAGCAGGACTTATCACGGATCGCTCGATGTTTGACGGAACTCTTTATCACTTCTCGACTCTCTTTTCTTCGTTTTTTATTGTCACTAACACTGAAACACAACACTACACCACACATTTCCATTTAAACATTGTTCGAGGCACTTTATATAAATAAATACATATTTAATATCAATAAGTCCTGTTTAAATTAATATGAGATGTAAATGGCAAGTGCATTTCCTATATATTTTTTTCTAAAAAGCCATAATTTAACACAAAACAACGCTAGTTTTGCAGTCAACCATGTTTTGTTTACATATGCTGCACAAACTACTCAACAGTATCAATTTTTATGGACAGCTCAAATTTAAATCTAAAGTTCCAATTACAACCATCAATCGATCAATCAATCAATAGACAATATTTAAATAGAAACAACACGTTTTGTAAATTTCATTAACAAACATTTAAAATGGCTAGAAATACATTGTATGTATTGTACCTACCTTGGCACTTACATTAAGGCATACTCACACCATCCATGTTTAATTTCAGAGATAAAGTTCATTTATAAGAATTTCCATATATTTCATAAATTTGCTAGAATCTTTCTATAAGCTCCTTTGGCCATGTTTTATATGTTAATGAAGAAACATATTTTTTTAATGTAATTTCCAAAATTTCTCACATTTTGGAATTTTGAAGAAAGAGATGCAGTTTCAGTAACATGAACAGATAAAAATTCACATTATTTTTGTCACAGAGTAGAAACAAATATAACAATTTATAGCAGAAATACAAATCTAGGTGATTTATACAACACTCAGATATTTTTAAAACTTTCTACACATTGAAAGACTATAAATTAGTTATTAATAATAATGAATGTATCAATATCAGTATTTATATTGAATTATGTTGTAACATTCCAGTTATATTTTGTTATGTAATTTAAGATGCATGTCAGTATCATATTATTACATTATTATATAAAGTTTTCTCAATTGACTGACTGAATTCCATTCACAGCTATTTTGTTATTAGCGTAAAATAGTACTTTCTTTAGGAATAACCTCTTTTTTTTTAATATATTTTATCTATATTTTTCTGTATTTTCATTATAAGTGATTTTGTGTTGTTTTCGTTCAGCCTAAAGTAATTCGGTATTCTACATCATCTGTACATTTTTTCATTTTTAGGATTTTTTAATTAATATTTAGGTGATATCAAATGATTAATGTCAATTAAAAACTAATTGACCTTTTTAAACACTAATTGATAATTCTATGCAAAACAATATCAAGTTTAGACATTAATAAATGTAAAATTGCAGCACTAAATCACTTTACGTTATGTTCCATAGTTATGTAAAAAAACCAAATAATTATGAAATGTATGACTGTAAGCGGGACCGGTTGTGAGTTCAATTGCTACTCGAAGAAATGAAACATTAAATATTTTCATTTCTGGTAACAAGACAAAGTGCGACGTTAAGATCCGCCACTAAACACGGAATGCCTCCAGAATTCAGCGGAAAAAGGGGGGACGGTGACATGGGGAACTATCGTAATGGGAACGGAGTGCCTTAACACTAGGTTCTCAGGTTCCCTCTGCCTAACCCGCTATGTGCCGGATCTAGTAGCTTTTTAAAGTATTCACATCAATTTTAAGATAGTTTTTACTGTCTATTGTAGAAAACGTCTGTTCAGTTAGTCCGTTATAAGGTCCTGCACTGACGCCGACGACGTTTAGAATAGACAGACATTTTTATTACTTTTTTAGCGTGAATTAGCTTCTTACTCTGTATCCTGCACATAGTAGTATAGGCAGAGGAAACCTAGTGTTAAGACACTCGGTTTCAATGAAGACATTTCCGTTTCCGTAGAATTTTTGAGTTGCGTGTTGAGAGGCGGTACTCAACGCTGCGCGATGCCTCGTTGCCAAAATAAGGAAATGAAAATATTAAATGTTTCATCCCCCCAGTGGTAATCTAACTCACAACCGTCGCGATAGTAAAAACATCAGTATTAATAATTATTTAAGAAGTTCATTAAGTATTTTGTTACTTAGTTTATAGGAGGAGAAATAATATAATAACTTAAATGTAAAAGTACAAAGTACGGTTGCGTTCTTCAATTTATATACATGTTTTGGTTAAAATACTCAAAACATTAAAAACATTAAATAATATATGAAAGTGAACTTCATAATACAATAAAAAAGAACTTCATATTAATTTTACATAACAAAATGTCCAATTGTGGCTAAACTCAAATTTAAATTCAAAGTATTGAATAAAACCAATAAAAACCCAACATACTATAAAAAATAATCTATTGATATTACATTAAACGTTCAACATACTTTTGATTTGTACTTTTGAAAACACCGTTAATAACCTTTATGTTGGCAGTTGGTTAGTATTAAAAGTGTAATAATGTTGAGTCTGGTTGGTAGTATAGGAAGAGTTGGTAACAAAATAGATTTAATACAAAACAGCTAATTTCCTTACGATTGGGAATTTCATTGATAATCTTTTAATGTTACTAATGTTGGTAGTACTAAAAGTGTTGGTAGTAACGTTGACAGCCGGGTCGGTAGTTTTGGAAGAGTTGTCATATTGGTAGTTTCAGCGAGTATGAGCACATGAACCGCACACGTAGTCGTCGTCCTCTCGCAGGGCGCCACGACTGAGTCCTACACAGTGCATGTGGAACCACTGGTCGCAGCCACCGTCGCATTGCACCCAATCTACTTCTTTACCTGTTTAATTAAGGATATTATTGATATAATTTTTTTTTAAAAACGGTATCGTTGGTATGTGTGTTAGAGAATAATGGATAAAAGTACTTGTATTGATGGGTATGACGTTTCTTATATGATTTAGTGGGATTTCACTAATGATTCTTAACAATACATTATTGAGAGATAGTTTAAATAACGTGGGTCAGTAGGTGAATTGTTCGTGGCTGTAGCCGCACAATCAGGGTCTCACTTGGAACTGTGATCCTGACTGTGCTGGTAGGGCACTCTGACCATGGAGGCCGCAAACGACTACTACGCTATAACATTTTTTTTATGCGAGTTACAGCATATAGCAGGTTAGACAGTGGGAACCAAGTGTTAACACACCGTTTGCCACGTTGCGCCCAAGTTTCGAGATGTTGGGTGTTAAGTGACGACAGTCTACGCTGCGCTTTCAGCAAGCATATGAAAATAATATACTGCCCCGAATGGGCTGTGCCGCTACGCCATGACGGATAAATTAACAACACTTGTGGTATCGTATATAAAAACAATAGTAGCATAATACAGTACGTTCGACGAGTTGTCGCCACCCTGAGATAGCAGTAGATGGCTGCGCAACTTGATTTTAAGATTTTTTATACTATTCATTATTTCCTTTCCAAGCTCAAGCTGCTCCTTCTCAAGCTGCCATCAATGCGCAAAAGTTAAAAAAGGCTAAGGTCAGATCGGCCACGACTCGTCGACCGCACTGTACCGTTACTTACCCGTGGGCCTGAGACACGATGCAGCCGCACAGTCCTCATCATCATCAGCCGAAGAAGAGGATGAGGAACTCCTTCGCTCTCGAACACGTGAACTCGATATCGTCGCACGTGTTTGTGCTGAAATGAAAAAATAATAAGCATTATTTATTATATTAATATTATGGTATAGATATAATTTTTGGTACTTTTCTGTTAGTCGGTTCTGATTAGTTCGCCATTAATGAGTCTTGGTATTAAATTAATTAAATTTAGCACTTGCTTAAGGAAAAGTACATATTTCTTATTATTTTTATTCAATTTATTGGAGGCTGTCATAATGTGTGTACATAACAAATTACTTTATCTATAGCTACCTTAATCTATTAAATAACAATATATAAAATAACCCACACATACCAAGTCTAGGCTGCCTCCCATGGTGTCTCGGAGTATGGCCACCGTGCGCGGGTAAGCCCCGTTTACGGCGCTCCTGCCGCGCCATGTAGTGTTTACGCATCATCAGACCTGAGCCTGACGACATTCCCTGTGAAAATTGTTTATTTATATATCAATGGTATAAATGTTTATTTATATATTATACAATTGAACAGTTTGTTTGTTTGAACGTGCTCTAATCTCAAGAACTATAAGCGAAAGTTCAACTTTGAACAGTTCCAACCACTGGTTCGAATTGAATTCGAATTGTTTTTGTGTTGAATATAGTTACCAAGAAAGACAGCGTATTTATTTAAACCACTGTTCCTGGAGTTAGAGTTAACTAAGGCCTATCTCTGAAATCTTTAGATGCCGCATCTCAAGATCGATCTCAGTGGTTCAGAACGGTTTATAAATACGGGCCTAAGACATAAATATATATTTAGATCAAATTATATAAATATGCTAGAAATTAAAAAAAAAAAACTAAACTGGCGCCGTCGTGGCGCAGGAGCACAAGCATGCGTTGTAGGTTAGATTTCCACTCGGAGAAAAAAATATTTATTTTTTTTCGCTCTGGTAACGAAACAAAGCGCGTACAATAATGTTGTTATGAAATAAAAATGTATACCTGTTTCCTATTTAAGTAATTCGTAGTAGTAGCAGATCCTCCTCTCTTCATTGTAGTTTTAGTAGTGGTGGTGCCTAAAAAATGTGTATAAATCGTGTAATAAATAATAAAGGAGATATATATCTATTTAAATTAAAATGTTTTTGTATAACTAAATCTGTTATGGAATTTGTAAATTTTTAATTAAATAGTATTATACATTAGAACAGCTTATAACTTTCTTTACTTTTTTTATAACTTCATAAAATAATAAATTTTATTTATGCAGTCTAATTACGAATACAATATATACGACATATTAAGGTGGTACAAACACCCTAAGGCCTTTGTGGCGCAACGGCACAAGCGTATGACTGTAAACGCGATGGTTGTGGGTTCGATTTCAATTCGGTAGAATGAAATATTTATTATTTCTTCGCTCTCCTAATGAAGCAAAATGTGGCGTTGAGTTCCACCACTCAATATGCAATGCTTCCTTCGGTGAAAAATGTGAAAAGGAAGTATCTTCACACTAGATTCCCTCTTCCAACCCTACTAAGTGTGATCTGATCCCGCAATGAGTCCAATCCATACCATGCAAGGGCCTAGTCCGTTTTAACGGATGTTTCCTGTGCGCGGGTGCAGAGGGCGCGCGCTTCCGCCGCCCGGCGTCCAGCACGCGCGCCGAGCGCCGTCCGTCCGCCGCGCGCGCCGCCGACACCGCACTCCACACCGCCGCTTGCTCTTCTAAGCGGACCTGGAGAAATAAATATTTATTTAAATTTATATTTTCATTTCTTCGCTCTTTGCCCTGCAATACGCAATGCCTCCAGAATCCGGCGCAAAGTAGGAAACAGAAATGTCTTAATGGAAATGAAGTGTCTTGACATTAGGTTCCCTCTGCCTACCCTGCCATGTTTAGAATACAGCGTGAAGCTAAAAAAAATGATACACAAATATAATTACCTCCAAAAGATCTCCCTCCAACATAAGATCCTCCAACTTCTGTAACAGTGCGGGTGCAACACGCGCGGTTGCTGCACTGCGAGGCGTTGCACTGTATGCGTGTTCAACACTCGCTGACGATCTGTGTGTACAAACAAATTTTAGATAAAATCATAGTACTTTTTTAGAACATGTATAAAAACTTTAACATTTGTATTTTAACCCCCGCCTCTTGAAAGGCGTCCAAACACTGACTGTTTAGCCATAGATTATTATCAAGCTACATGACAATTCTTATATGCTTGTATGGAACATTTTAATAACAATACAATTATAGTACTTATAATATTTATGTATTATGATTTCTAGCTAACAATAAAAATGTTGAACTGTTTGGTCACAAAAATTATAATGCTCACTTTGTTGATTTACCAACTCACTCACGTCTGGTAAGTACAGTACGGTGGACGAGTCGTGGCCGCCCAAAAATTAACTGTAGATGTCTGCGCTGATTAGATTTTAGATTAGATGTGTACAATGCGGAAAAATTTAAATAGACTGACATGTATTTTACGTATCTGAATGTATTGCTTAATTGGTTCTAGCTATTTTATGTATTTATTTTATTCACAGTTTACTTTATTACCAATGACTATTTTATTAACACTCACCTAGGCGCATGTACATCCCGCTCTCGTCTCTCCCGATCCCTCTCTCGCTCTCTATCTCTCTCACGAGGCAAGGCACGTTGAGGCAGAGAGGCCAAAAGTGGGGAGGCGAGGAGGGCTCGGGCAGAATCCTGCCACGCCATTGCCCGTTCTGTCACACATTGTAAAGCTTCGCCCTCTGCTAGGCGTACTGGAAGTTTTTGTAGCCACACCTGTTGTATACAGAGCAATGTGTTAGAAAAGTTTCATCCAAACCATTATAGACATGTACATACAGATGCTGTGCAATTGCGCCATATTAGTTAATAATAAGTTATATTATTTATGACACGGCCGTTTTGGTGCAATGGCACAGCGTGACTGTAAATGAGACGATTGTGAGTTAGATTCCCCACACGGGGGAATAAATTACTTAATCATTTCATTTCCTCGCCGTCGTAACAAGACTAAGCCCGGCGTTGACCTCTGCCACTCAGCACGTAATGTGTCGAAAATTCAGTGATGTGTGAGGAGGAATGGAGAGTTATAACACTAGGCTCCCGCATGTAGCAGTGTAGGCTGAGGGATCTCTTCCTACCATGCTATAGGCGGGATACATCGTGAAAATATAAAACACAAGTACCAATAAAGCTAATATCCTGTGCAAACGCGGTCGTTTGGTTCTCGTACAGTCCGGGCACAAGAACTTGGTCTCGGTGCAAGGGAATGGCAGCTCCACTCTTTCCGGTGACTCATCTCTCTCCTCTGTGTCCTCACGGCCCGAGGCGACGCATGATGCTGGATGAGAAAGAAAATAAATGGTTTCATTTATTTAGTTACTATTATTGTTCACTTTTTTAATATACAAAGTTCACTCAAATAAAATTATAGAATTCTGTCACTATTATGTTATTATTCATATAAAAATTAAATCAATTTCACGCTGTATCTCGCACACAGAAGGGTAGGCAGAGTGAACCTAATGCTAAGACACTCCGTTCCTCATATTTCGCCGAATTCTGGAGGCATTGAGTTTTTGAGATTTATTTTAAGTTTTTCTTATTTTAAGTTTTTTAGATTTATTAAAAGTGAAAGAAAAAGTTAGCACTATCACTGCAAAAATAAAAAGTGTATGTGACCCAGCAGAAAAGAAAAAAGTCGTAGTCAAAACGCATAGATAATACAACGGAACAATTCATTATTAACACAACTAACGCAACAGACAGGAGTGAAAATTATGAGTAGTATTATAATAGTAGAATCCAAGTCCGGTGTAGAAGAATTGATACATATTTTTTTATTGAATGAATAATAAATTTTCTTTATAAAACACTATTTTTGGCTGCACATTTAGTGGTCATTCGCACATATGCACAGCTTCGCTTAAGCCTCGCAGACTATACAAACTATACATGACTAATACAATAAATACAAATGACTTACCATGGAACCAATCCTTGCATAGTTCACACTGCGTCATAACTCCATACTGTCGCTTCTGACAGAGACAGAAAGTGACCCCAGCTGTAGGCGGCGCTCGGACTTCTTTACGCATGTTCTTTGCCCTGTTAATTTAAAATATATATGTAAAAAATGTTTATCCAATTATATGATTTAAAAATTTATGTTTGTGTAATCAACAAAGTGAATTCTTTTCATAACTTCGTTCTGGCACCTAGACAAAGGGCGGCGTTGATTTCTAGAAGAAATACTAAGAATTGGAAGGTCAAAATTGTATAGTTTTCCTTTGTTGCTGTAACGTTGTTCTTTTTGTAAATATTACAGCTATAAAATAGTTTACCTTACATAATTAAAAAGTGCTGAAAACATGTATATCCATCCAAATATCGAAGATAAGAAAAAAACCTAAAACCAAATCTGCGGAGCTATGTACAGCTAACTTTACGGCCATTTTGTACATACCGTAGCTCCTTAACAGCGGCCAGCTCTCTCTGCTCGGCGTGCTTGAACGCGGCCACTATCTCGGTGGGCGTGGCGTCCTCGCTGAAGTGCTGAAGCAAGGCGGGCTCGCCCCGCGCCCGAGCGCCGCGCCCTCGCCCTGCGCCCTCTGTGCGCGGGGACAGCGCCTCCAGCAGAGAGTACGGCCAGTTCTGAAAATAAATAGAAGAAAAATATTATATGTTCTACTATAAACTACTTTTACCATTAAAACCATATAATGCAAGGCTAAAAAACCAACCTTTTTCAAAAACATATCAGCCGCACCCCTCTGCCAGTCCTTGGCGGACTGCAGGGCGGACGCTAGATGTTTCTTCTCTAACAACGCTATGGGTATTTGTGCACCTTTTTTAGATAATGCTTCTACGCTATGCATGTAGGGGTAGAGTTCCTTTGATTGCATTTCTTCTACCTGTTGAGAAATGTGTTTTATATAATAAAATCATCGAAACATTTTTCGATTGATCATTGAAATATAAGAAATATTTTGTTATAAATATTTCCTATTTTTTTATCACGCATATAGCAGAGTAGGTAAAGGGAGCCTAATCTCCTCCGTTCTTCACACATCCATTGAACCCACAAGTAGTCACAGTAGTTTTATAATTTAAATTATAATATGAAAATTGAGGCTCTGGTTCCCATCCTGCTATATTCGAGATACAGTTTGAAGCTAAAAAACTGACCTTAGCCAACCAATCCCTTGCATGAGCAGCGGCTGCGTGCAATGCGTGATGCGAAGGGAGTGCGGCTTCAATTTCTTCGCCTTCCGCTAATAAAGCATCTAATTCCGCCAATGTCGTATGTTCCTCTGACTCAGTGGTTTCAGATTCACGAGGTTTTGTTGTAGCAGGGTTAGTATTCGAATCCTGGAGGACTGTTTTGGCACGTTTCTCCCAATCTTCCACTTGTACTGTTAAAATGTATTAATTTTCTTTAATGATTCTAAAAATCTATAATAAATCTATAATAAAAACGGCAGTGATTATATATAGATAGTATATAACAAATAACAATACTTAGAAACATTAGTCAAAAAGTCGCCGGTTTAAATCCCGCGACATTAGATTAAAAAAGAAACTATTTTACTCACATTTAAGTTTATATAAGGTAGCTCGTTCGGTCTCGACCCGTCTGTGAGGCACCACAGTTTCAGCTTCAGCTAACAATTTGTCCACAAGTTCTGGAGTTAAAGTGGAACAGTCTTCTTTATGCATGTGGACTGATAAGATAAACTTTTCCTGTTGTAGTCGTGCTTGGAGCGCAGATAAGTGTGGAAGTACTATGCAGAGGCGAGAACCTAGATCTACCACCTGTGAAGAATATTATATTATATATTTTATTTTAGGCCGGTCGTGGCGCAGCGGCACGAGGTGTGACTGCAAAACCGACTGGTTGTGGGTTCGATCCCCACTCGAGGAGATGAAATATTTACTTAAATTTATATTTCCATTTCTTCGCTCTGGTGTCGAGGTTAAGCGCGGCGTTGAGTTCTGCCACTCAACACGCAATGCCTCCAGAATTCGGCAGAAAGTGGGGAACGGAGTGTCTTAACACTAGGTTCTCTCTCCCTACCCTGCTGTGTGCGGGATACAGCGTGAAGCTAATTTAATTTTATTTTAGCTTCACACTGTATTCCGAATATATAGCGTGGTAGGAAGAGAAAACTTTGTTAAGACATTCCTTTCTAATAGGTGTTGAGTAGTAGAACTCAACATTGCGCTTTGTTCTGTTACCAGAGCCAGGAAATAAAAAAAAATCTTTCCACAGAGTGGAAATCGTACCTACCGTCTTGTTTAGTCAAAAACAAATGTTTTTAAAAACTACTATACTGTTATCAATTAATTAAAGCCAACCACAATGGGCTATGGCCACACAATTGTTACAGGTTCAATTTATAAAAAAAATATTATTACATAAAACATGCCTACCTCTTCTAACTCTCTAACAGAGGTCGCGTCACATTCATCAAGTTCTTTGCTCAGTATTTCCGTAGCGAGGTCTTCAAACTCCGCCGTTTGCCGCAACACTTCTTTAACTGCTGAACCTGTATGGATATATAAAATATTATTAACGTTACTTCTTACTAAACATATATATTTTTTATTTTTAATAGTTTTTTAATGATATCTTGAAATATCGCAATAAAAAAATTGAAGTGATAAATCATTCTGTCCATATACAACACATTTTTTTTAATTAGTAATGTTACTAAATATTGTAGTATGATATGCATTATTCGTTGTATTTAGAATAGAATTAATGTCAGTGCTGTAGGTACCTTAATATTATGAATAACGTCAGTAATGCAAGTACTGTCAGTAAAGTAAGTACCGTCAGTAAAGTAAGTACTGTCAGTAAAGTAAGTAATGTTAATGACGTAAATACTGTCAGGAACGTAAGTACTGTCAGTAATGTCAATTCCATCCACTCACCTTCAGGCAGCACACAAGCCAACCCATCAATCTCAGCGGCAAACAAAGTAAGTTCGTGTATTGAAAGTCTATATTTAGGGTCATGATGGCGCGTCCTCGTACGCATTTTGTTCAGGTCTAACTGTTGTATTACTGAGGCACATTTCTCTGCGTCCTCGATTGCCGTTTCTAATGCTCGTACCAATTCTGTTTTGTGCATCTGTAATTCAATTGAGATTGTTTTATATAGTTATCTACATATACATATGTATAACATGTAATTTAATAAATATAATTAAAAAAATAATATTAAAATTTCTTAAAATATTAACCTTTAAATCATGAGCTCTCTTCAAATGAGCCCTAAGTCCGTCTAAGTCGCATGTTTTAGGCGTGTCAGGATCCAAAGCATTCTGTACTGCTTCCGCCCATTCGCGGAACTGTTCTGATTTGCGTTTTAGTTTTTCTAACATGGCGGGTAATTCGTCTAGTGTGTAACGATATCTGTTTAAAGAATAAATTTGTTAAGTATGTCATATGTCAATATAGTTATTTTTGTATAGATAACATTGAAAGATATTAAGAATCGGTAATTAATGATAGTGATCAAATATTTATCTATGGTTAACATACTCAGGTACATACATATAAATAGTGTATATTTATAGTTCCGAGTATTAACACACTCGGAACTATAAGCAAGTAAAAAAATTGTCTACTTAAATGGAATCATTTTTTATATCATAAATATTATTAGAGACCATAGTAGCGCATGGGCACAAGTGTGTAACTATGCTACTAAATATTGTATAAACGCGACGGTTGTGACGGAGTATCTTTACGCGTACGTACCTCAGCTTGTGCGCCTGGGGCGGGCAGGCGCAGAGGCGGTGGTGGTGCGGCAGGCACACGACGTGCGGCGTGCACGCGCACGTCACGCACGACAGGAAGCACGTCGTCTTGCACTCGTGGCAGATGCGCTCGTCGTCCGGCAGCAGCTCGAACGCCTCCCGCTCGGCTTCCGTTACACCCTACGTACACACAGATCAAAATAATAGAAGGCTTGCATGGAGCCAGTGCAGGTGAGAAGCTCAGAGCACTACCAAGTTTTAAGAGTGTTTGTCATTAAATGTGCATTATACTCTCCTCAACTGTCCAATTTTAATATTCGAAATGAATGGGCTCACTTATTGGTTTTAAATGGCCCTCATTTGAAGATATAGCAATTTTCAATAGTATGACGCGATCATCTTGAAATACCATCTCAAACGTAAACTAAAAAATTTTACTATAAAATAAAAAAATATATATTATTATGAAATACTTATGCGGAGACCGTTTCGCGCCCCGTTCTACCTGGCTATCCCCACTAGATACTTTTTTATTTTATTTTTTTATTTTATTTTATTTTACCAATACAATTGTACAATATTATGATACCGCGGTATAAAACATGAAAATAAGCAAAACAATAAACAATATCACTCACCCAATCCAACAAGGCCTTCCTCAGTTTCCTCTCATCATGCAACATGGTCCTCATGTCTCTGTAGGCAGCCAACGCCACGGTTAGACTTAGGGAGTCTGCTTCAAGCGCCATTTTGCATACCAGCTCGTCGTGAGAGAAAACACAGTAGCGGCGTAGCGTTGAATAGTGGGTGATGCATTCGCGTCCCATTTTGAGCTGTTTAGTATTTTTGTATTAGTAAATTTCTATTACAGAACATAAGAAAGTAAAGTTAATAAAAATAATCAAAGGTCCAAAAAACAAGTAATTTAATTTTATAATTATAACTATTTATCAAGTTACATAGGCACTTTTTTAAAAACATTTATATAATTTAGCATGGAGTGCAATTAGGCACCTTAATCTTGTCTATTATTTATATTATTTTGCCTAATAAAATATTAAATAATGAAAAATATAACAAAAAATATTATATTTAAAATATTATTAATAAAATATTAATAATATTTAAAATATTATTAATATTTATATTTAAAACTTATAATTAACAATAAAAATTGTTACTTTTTATTTTTAATTTATCCTTATCTATATAATTATTACATGTTAAAATCAAGAAAGTAACATTAGACTCATACTAACCCAATCAGCTGGTGTAAAATTGACAGCTTCAGCAAAGTTATACCCCTGGTTGAATCCAGCGTGATAAGCGCGCGGGAATGTTATCACGAATTCGCCGGCGTGTTGGTCCGTCCTGTATAAAAGTTATATATTGTTATTACAAATCTTATTTACGAATTCTGAAAAAAAGCGTCCTTAAAATCTGACCCCCTTTTGGATAACATGGATTGTCGCTAACGATAACTATAATGTTAAATTCTGTTACTTAAACTGTGCAATTTAAAATGATGACGAATCTATTTGAAAAAATAATGTAACTTGATATAACCATACAATTATCTGTGTAAGGGACGGTGAAATTCTCCATATCCTTTAGTGCGGGGGAGCACTAAGAGAGGATTCACCTGAATTCGATTTTGCGCAAACAAATTTGCGGGGTACAACCAGTATTCTATAACAACTTTAAAAAAAATATTTTAAAATATTGTCAGTTGTCAAATATAAAAAAGAAAAGAAAAATAGTCCTATATATAGTACAAAATAAAACAAAAAATCACTACTCAAAATGATCATACACATATAGTATATTAAGTATACTAACCTATAAACAGGCACTCCAGCCTTCATCAGTACATTAAAAAAATTAAATTAAATTAGCTTCACGCTGTATCCCGCACACAGCAGGGTAGGCAGAGGGAACCTAGTGTTAAGACACTCCGTTCCCCACTTTCTGCCGGATTCTGGAGGCATTGTGTGTTGAGTGGCAGAACTCAACGCCGCGCTTAACCTCGACACCAGAACGAAGAAATGGAAATATAAATTTAAGTAAATATTTCATCTCCTCGAGTGGGGATCGAACCCACAACCGGTCGGTTTTGCAGTCACACCTCGTGCCGCTGCGCCACGACCGGCCTCTATTTTTATAAATATAATTTTAAAAAAGTTAATATCTCTTGACCCCTTGTATAATATCACATAGTCATTATAATATTTTAATATTGAATCTTACCATTTCAGATTATACTACAAGAAAAAGTAAATAACCCAGAAAAGGCAGCAAAAAGGAAACTACAAGTTAAAGAAAAGAAGAAAAAAGCAAAGAAAATTAAATTGGAAATGTTACACGGCAAAAGGCCAAGACCTAAGAAACGGAAAGCGGAGGATGTTGATATTGAAGATGAATTGTTAAAAGATGATTAATAAAATAAAACATTTTTCTATAGTGTAGGGTCTAATTTTTATAGATTCACGTTGAATGAATGCGTATAGCTGGGTAGGTGCAGGGAACCTAGTGTTTATACACCGTTCCCCCCACCCCCTTGTCCAATTTTTCGAGACATAGCTAGGTAAGTGGCGGAGCTCAACGCTACGCTTTGTACCAGAGCGACGAGAAATGAAAATAGTTCATTTTTATTAAAACATATTCTAATGTGATTACTAAAACTGCTTTGGTAAAAAGAATTCGTTGAAAGCAATGTCTAGATGTTTATTATCTTAATGTGAGACACTGAAATATTAAACACTTTGTTTTAGTATATAGCCTGTATATATTAGTTTTAATTTGTAAATAAATATTTTATTCATTATTTTGTTTTTTTTTTATTAAAAAAGTAAAATTCCTGTTTTTGTCATAACATTTTTTTTTAATAACAAGTAAGCTATAATAAAAAGTTAAAGTTATGTTTTATAGATAATGGCGTCAATTTAAATAGATAAAAATCTACGGAATTTTCGGCGCCAACATTTTTGGCCTCAAAAAATAAACTCTATATGGTTCAAAAATAAAAAAGCGATTATGGCTAAAACACAAAAGTGCATGTATGTATACACTACAGAGGGCGAAATTAAACTCCATATTAAACAAAATAATATTGCTTTATGCATTACAAAATGATTTAACTTAATAACATTCAAATAAACTATACATCACAATAGAAACAATGCATTGGAAGGTGCATACAGCTATTTTTATTATTACATCTAGAATAGTGTAGATGAAAGAAGAAGAAGAAGAAGGTTTATTTTTTNGTCCCGCTGCGTTCAAATTTTTATACGTTTTCTAAATAAGTATTTTTCTTTCCTAAGTGTGGAATAACACTTTAAAAATGTTTAAAAAACAATAATAATTTTTTCTTTATATATCTGTGTATCGTATCCACCATGACTGATGATCGTGGTTGGTTGCCGTCTTGTACATATAGGGGCCATTCAAGTATTTTACTAAGATTACACACTATGACTATCGAGTATCGAGTAGAGTAAAGATAAAGTTATTACATTTCTCGAGATTCTGCTAACAGAGCCATGTTTGTGGGTATAATAATAACAATAATAAAAAAATACACTCATCAAGTACAGAGTAGCACCGTCAACATCCACCTGGTTTGAAATTCAAAGAACATTAACGTCAATTTTATCGCCAAATATGTGCCATGCACGTTGACAAGTGTAGCCACTTACTATAATAACAAAGAACTTACATGTACAGGCATATTGAAATAATCAGACTTGAACTGGTCGGCCATTTCGCCAAACTGTTGCAATGTGTACTCGCGGCTCGCTTGCTCGAAGCCGAAAGCCTCTGTTGGTTTCGATACCTGATGCGAAAAGAACCAATAAGACAAAGTACACTACGTTCGCCGAGTTGTGGCCGCTTTCAAGTTAGCTGTAGATTTGGTTGCGCAGATATGATTCTAGGCATTTTTCTTACTTTTGATTATTTACTTTCTGATTGAATAATACGCAAAAGTTCGGAAAACCTAACTTCAGGGCGGCCACGACTTGTCGACCGTTTTGTACTTCTATAATCATTATTGTAGTTTTGAGAATTATATGGTGGGTAGGAATGATACGAACCACTTTTTAAATTGACATAAATTGTTTGAAAAAAGATCAATACATAAAATGCTATTCTTCATATTTACTACGACATTATATTTGAGAATGTTCATATGAATACATAACATACAGGGAAGACAGAAGGAGCATTTCCAGTTCTCCCTTCAACATATAGTGACGTCAGTTGTTACCAATAAACGGTACAAGGAGAGCTTCATACTATATGCAGACTGGGGACTATTTCTCACACTCACCTCCTCAGCGAGGCACACGGGGCACCTCCAGTCGCCCTTGGGCACGTCGGCCAGCGGCGGCACCAAGCAGAACGTGTGGTAGGAGTCGTCGCAGCCGTCGCACAGCAGCATCTGCTCCTCGATGTCGCCGCGCCCGCACACGTGACACATGTACTTTGCGAGCTGGTATAGGAAAATGGGATTAAATTATATATACATTTGTTAGAATAAGGGTTTATATCTGATATTTTTATTTAGCTTCGCGCCGTATCTCCCATATAGCAGAATAGGTAGAGTGGATTTGATGTTAAGACACTTCGTTTCTAACATACTGTCAATTTTTTTATTTTGTTGAGTGGCAGAACACAACACCGCGCTTTATCTTGTTACTAAAACGAAGGAGTGCATTTAATTCCAACTTGTGGGAATCGAACCCACAACCTTCACTTTTACTGGCAACGTTTCTTGGCTGGAATGCAATGATTTTTGATTCGAAGAATGAAAATTGGTAAAAATCTACCAGAAAATAGCTGAACAAAATATGGAATTGAGTTTTGCAACCTTATGTATGCGATATTCGCAAAGCTAAAAACGTTATATAATATATTATACATAATTTTTTTTTTCAATTCACGCTTTATCCCGCAGTACGATAAGTAAAAATAATGATTACAGATTTAGAACGGATTAAGTGGCGGAACTTGACTCTCTAGCTTGTCATACCAAAATACTTTGCACAGGTATCTTTAGGCATATTTATTAAATGATTAATCATGACAATAATAAATAATAAACCTCAAGATACTAAACGACTGCTAATGCACACATCGTTAAAATGTGTGTTAAATAATTATCTTCTGTAATGGATACATTGTATTTTTCTTGTATATTGAGGTCGAGACAAGAGAATAGTGCTAAGACACTGTCTTTTACGCCTATTTAGGTGTTTATCTGTGAATTTGAAATTAAATAACAAAACATTTAAAACATATATGTTTAAAAATTTACTCCATTCATTTTAGCATTAGAAAAAATGTAAACAAAAAAATACTGTTTCTAAAACTTGTATGTATTTTTTTTAATTTCTATTTAATTTCGTCCAGGTTTGCTATCTTAAAATATAAAAAAAATATATAACAAAAACAAAAACATCATAAAACAACTTCACAATTAACAAAACAAGAAACTTAATAAAAACAATAAAAGTAAAAATTTATCACAACAAAACTATCTTATGAACAAGTTGACAGATAGTAAAAATGGTGGATATAATCTGAACGATGATAAGACATCACAATTTAATGTAAAATGACCGCAGTACCTGTGCTCTATAATTTATTATAGTATTTCATTTTTATTGAGTTGAGCGAAGCGAAGCTCTTACTGGTCAAAAGTGTGTTTCGTTGTAATGCTACTCCTCCTAGACCGTTAAACGTACAGCACTGAAATTTTGCAGGAACGTTGCGGACGATACGGTGATACCAGCGAAGTAGTTTGGTGGTAATTGTAATTGCAGTTTTGGAGTAAATGGTCAAAATGTCTCCCATAAAGCTGTGGAACGTGTGCGTGTGGAACATTGCCCTTTGCCTACCCTGCTGTATACGAGATACAAAAAAAAGCAAAAAGATAGTCAACACTAGTTTCCCTCTCTTGACTCTGTAATATGCGACAAGTATATTACCGGGTCGTCAGGATGCAGCGGCGGCGGCGCGGGCGTCACCGACACCGTCATGTTGCTGAGGCGGTGCTCGCGCAGGCGCGTGGAGCGCAGCACGCGGGCGCGCGCGCCGCAGCTGCCCGGCTGCGACATCCATTTGTTCTCACGAGGACCTGGGGGAGGCCACACAAAAACACGTCCTTCTTTAAGATAATTACAATTACGTAATTGATAAAGAGCTATATTTAAAAAAAAATGATTTAGTTCATATCAGATACGTACATATGAAATACGTAGTAAGATCGATGATCTGCCACAGGCCTAAGGAGGCTGCGTCGACTTGATTTTAGGATTTTCTTTTACTTTCCATTATTAAACTAATTCAATATTCTTATATGATAAATAAATGAATGTCTACAACATTTTTTTTATATTATTTATACAAAACAAACACAAATTCCGTATTAGCTACCCGCTACATTTACGTTACGCACAAAGACACCGAAAAAAAGTAATAAATCCTTGTTTTGGTAAATAAATACCCCTAATAATATTTTTTCTCGTATATCTGCAATATATCATTTATTATATATATTTTTAATAATGAAATGCGCCTTCCCTATATAATATTAATAACTTACTACGTCTAGTCTCGCCGGGCTCTTCTTTAATGGGTGTTTTCTTATCATCAACGGCGGGCAGAGCACCCTCGGTGTGGCTGCCTTCAGCTGGCTCGGGCTCCGAGCTCTTGTACCGGCGTGGTGGGGGCGGAGTTGCCGCTGGTGGCTTACTTGACCTGCGACCCGCTTTCTCGGGTGTTTGTTCCGTTTTCACTTCGATTTTCTGTTGAATGGAATGGATTAAAAATAATATGGAAAAAAATATAAATGTCTAAGTAAAGGTGGTCATTGACAAGAACTTCCTTTAATCTGCATATCCCGCATATAAAGAGAGCATGGAAGTCCAGGCAAAATGAAAATTTAACTCATTTCTAAAGTAACCAATAGATTTGGAGATGGGAACGTAAATTATTCATTATATGTAATATAGAAACATCATAATATTCGACAAAATTATGACATGATATTTACATTTAGTCGCGACGAACATCGAAAAGCACTTACCTATTGTATTTTGTTATTTAGAGACAGATTAAATTCAGTTCCATTATAAAAAAAATATTTCAAGTATAATTTGTACGGATACATTAAATAGGGAATTCCAGTGACATTTTACATTCCTTCTTATTTATACTTACTATATCTATTACTTACTATGTTTCACTCTTTATGTGATTGAAACACAAATGTCGCATACAGTATGGTCGATAAGTCGTGGGCAGCCTAAAGTTTGACTTTCTCAACTGTTGTGCATTGTACGAATAATCCTAATAAATAAAATCTGAGCAACCATCTGCAACGAAACCCAGGATGGCCACGGCCATACTATAAACTAGTAAGCTAATCAAATGTTTTTTTTTTTTATTTTCTGCCAATCTCATTATTTACAAAGATTTTCATAATAAATCACAATTCGACTACTATGAGGACACGTTAAATTTTCAAAAAAATACAAATCTTATATTTTATAAATTAAATCAAATTAAATCAGCTTCATGCTGTATCCTGTACGCAGCAGGGTAGGCAGAGGGAACCTAGTGTTAAGACACTTCGTTCCCCACTTTCTGCCGAATTCTGGAGGCATTGCGTGTTGAGTGGCAAAACTCAACGCCGCGCGTAGCCTCGACACCAGAGTGAAGAAATGGAAATAAAAATTTCAGTAAATATTTCATCTCCTCGAGTGGGGATCGAACCCATAACCAGTCAATTTTACAGTCACACTTCATGCCGCTGCGCCACGACTGGCCTCATATATTTTATAAAATTTGTATTTTTTTTAAAACTTAAGACACTCGGAAACAAGCTGGGATATATAAATTTTCTTTAAAACTCAAGCTATTGTGTTTAAACTTTGTGTAAAGCTCTTTTTAGTAAAACTGTGAAGTCAGTCAACATCAACATTTTTTAATTTACTCAATCAAAAACTTAGTTAAGTCAGATTCGTCAGTATTTAGAGGCGTGTTTAAATACTATTTTGCTGAATGGTTACAAATTAACACCTTAATCATACATTGTAATTTACATTATATATTAATCGATTTAAAGTATAACCCTGCCTACCTTCCTTGTGATAATAGTTATGTTTTTAACTATAATCATAATTATTTACGCCTTAATTTTTTATCTATTATAGTTATGGACAAACCAACACCAACCTAATGTTAAGGCACATAGAGTCGACAGAGTTCCCCACTTTCCGCCGAATTTCGAAGACATTGTGTTGAGTTGCGGAATACAACGATTTGCTTCGTTACCATGGCGAAGAAATAAAAATATAAAATATTTCATTTCCTCTCTCATAAAAGGCTAGGTAGAGGGAACCTTATGTTAAGAGACCACATTCCCTACTTCCATCCAAAATTTCGAGACATTGTATGTTGAATGGTTTTGTCTTTTTACGCGTGCAAAGAAATAATAGTAATACATTCCTCTAAGTGGCAGGCATTGTTTTTTTTAAACTATTATTAATAAACACTTTCTATAAATAAAAATCCTTACCGTCTCCTTACTATCCGCAGATGCTCCCATACTGCCGTTGTTCTTGAACACATCGTACGGATAGAGGATGCGCTCGTAGTGGTTCTTGAGGATGGAACCTATCCCCTTTCCTTGGGGATGGCCCATACGACGCGCTATTTTCGACCATTTTCTCTCTGCTGAACATACTTCGAAACCACCTGTAGGAAATTATTTAAATATGTATAATATCTTTGCAAAAATTTATAAAAAGACATGAATGATATCGTTATCAATATAAAAATTGATAAAAGGCATGATTTCTCATAAAGTGTTCCTTTAGTATACTTGAGTGCTTAGACTGTCATCTGAAAGGGCGCCAGTTCAAATCTTGCTTTCCCCGAAAGATTTACAATTAATACCTTGCGTTCCCTAGCTTTATGAAAAAAATACAACACTAAATAACACACAGAATAATATTAGGGAAATTTTCATATTCTTCCTTTAAAATATTCAAAAGGAAGTAACTATTATATAAAGTAGGCAAAAAATGTTACAAAGTATGAGCCGTGATATATTTAGCCGTCAACGGCAAGGCATGCAAGTGGCATGACCGGCGGCCACCGATCGATGGTACCTATACTGTATTTACAGTTTATACAATATTTTCAATAACATAAGCAAAAGCCCGGGATGTATAAGTACAAAAGTATCGACGTGACCTACATTACAGTGACATTTTACAGTGAAATCTATTATAAATTGAGAGCTGGGCTGTACTCGACCAACACTATTCCTGGAAACGCGTTCGATCAATATCAATTCGTAAATCGGGTTATGCTTTAACAGAATGGATTTGATTAAGCTTTATAGGGGAACATTTACTGTATAATTAAAAACGCGACGTTGAGTTTCGCCAAACTGCCAGGAAACGCAATGCCTTAACATTAATTTCCCTACCCTGCTTATGTATATCGATATTTTAAAAATAAAGTTAACTCGGTTGCAAACATTTCCTGTTTCTAATACTAACAAATCTTAGAGATGCTTTTATACTACGTTGTATTAACTAAAGTGGTTTTGGAACGAGTATCCGCCGAGTTCTGGAGGCATTGCGTGTTGAGTAGCGGAACTTAACGCCGCGCTTAGCTTCGACACCAGAGCGAAGAAAAGAAAGATATAAATGTAAATGAAAATTTCATTTCCTCGAGTGGGGATGGAACCCACAACCAGTCGATTTTACAGTCACATTTTGTGCCCCTGCGCCACGACTGGCCTCATTATAGAGAGAAAGAATCTATAGTAAAGACACTCAGTACTTCACATTCCGCCCGAATTCACAACATTTCATGTTGAGTAGCGGAACTCAACGCCGCGCTTTTAAACTAGATAAAATAACATCTGATACAGCATCTCGAAAATTGCTAGCTACGCCGAACAAATTCAAACAGGTAATGAAATTCTAAGGATGGCATTGTTATGATGAATAATACTATATAGATACTGTGTTTTATATGACGTTGCTCGGCATCGGGGAGTTCCATTGTAGGAACGTGAGTTCAACACTTTATTAATTGGAACCGAGTAAAATGAAAAATATTGTTTTTTTTTTAATGAAACGAGCCGAGTCCATAAGGAAATATTTAATGATACGTATTACAGATAATATGTATATAGATATATTACAGGGTCCTTCTAATANACCCGATGGGTATTAACATAGGCCAAAGCAACAAGCTCTTCGTGTTTATACACTTTCACTTCACTAAAAATGTATAACAATATACGAATACGATGAATCCACGAGTCATGAAAAGTAAAGTAAATGTAGCTTCTAATAATAGAATTAGTGTTATACTATAAAACATAAGTAACAAATTGACAATGTCTAATATTTAAAAAAAATAATTAGCTTCACCTTGACGTTGTATCCCGCATACAGCAGAATAGGCAAACAGAGCCTAGTGTTAAGACACTCCGTTCCCCACTTTACTCCGAATTTTGGAGACATGACGTGTTAAATGGCGGAACACAACGCCGCGCTTTGCCACACCATAACGAAGAAATATAAATTTATATAAATATTTCATTTTCCCGAATGGGGATCGAGCCCACAACCAGTCGCGTCTATAGTCACACTTAGTGCTCCTGCGCCACGACTGGCCTCCATGGATGTCTACTATTTATATTAATAGTTAATACTAATAAGAATCAAGTGACGCGACATCACACAATCTTCCATTACTTGTCCAAACATTTTGGATTAAATTGAAAAAATTGGCCAAATTTAAATTCATTATCATATTTATTTATTACATGTGAATGAGCTAAAACTAATATCATAGATTAGTGAAGACGTTACAATAATAATACACTTCACATACACATAGATAATTGTAAAGACATTAGATATTTTTAGCGATCAGGAATCGAACTGGCAATATTAGACATAAAAATCTATTCCTATCTATCTGACTACATTATTACCATAAAAAAGCTGCTTAACAAATTTTAAGACACTCCATTTCGCCATTTTCTCTACTCTCCGTCCAATTTACAACATATTACATGTATTGTTGTATATTGCTATACTAAAACGATACTAGCTCTGGATTCAGATGAAGTTACCATAGCACCAAGATTTATTCATTAAATTCCATGAAAATTTTATTGAAGGCCCATTCATGTCTCTAGTGATATCTGTATATTAGAATTTCATATAGTTAAGAGTATATGGGAAAAAACCTATAACGGTAACAGTCCATCTTGAATGTTGTGGTACTAAATGGTAAAAAATGGATACGACACAATAGGGATTGATTTTATTAGGTTAGTGGTAGTCGGTTTAATTTTTCTTTAGCTTCACCGTGTATTCCGGAAATAGCAGCGACTAAAGGAATTTGGCATTCCTTTAGTCGCTGCTATTAGGCATTCTGAAGACATTGCGTGTTGAGTGGCGGAATTCAACGCCGCGCCGTTTCCCGATGTATCACGCATATAGCAGGGTGTGCACCCTAAGTAAGTGTAAGGAACTTAATGTTAAGACACTTTTCCACACTTTTGCCACTTTTTTAAGTGTTTCATCTTTTAACATGCATTCTCAAATGTGTAACACTATCTTTCTTTTACCGTATTGCCTCCTTTGTGTGTTCCCAATACAACTTGTACTTGATGATGTGATTAGTGCTCAACTGGCACATTTGAAACACGATAATCAAAGAACTTTTAAGAACCGAATTGGATTAATATTAAAAAATATTAAAAACAATAAAAGCTGTCGACATCTCGTATTTTGAGGAGGTTCCTCACTCTGAAGCTCCTAGCCGATGATGATCCGCCGACGGAAGATTATTTATTAAATTTTAAATGTATTTTTTTATCTTTCGATTTTAGAAATTTAAAGTATATATTATATAGTTAAAGAGTTAAATCTTACCAGCTTCCCGTACAATTTTGTGCAGGGCATACAAGTCTAATGGCTTCCTTTCAACAGTCGGTATCTTGAGTACTGATCCTTGTAACTCCCAGAACTTTAATATCTGGTCTAAGAAGTTGAGTTTTACTCGTGTAATTGCCTGTTGATGCAATATATTATATTAATCATATATTTTATATAAATATTATTTTAAGAAATAACAATTTCTATTGTTATAATATATATTTTCTAAAGAAATATTAATTTACTGATTTAACTCTTTATGGACGCCACTACTGTGCCATGATTATTACAAAATTTTATAAATTTAAATAAAATAATTAAATCAGCTTTACGGTGTATACCGCACACAGCAGGGTAGGCAGAGGTAACCCAGTGTTAAGACACTCTGTTTCCCACTTTCCGCCGAGTTCTGCAGGCATTGCGTGGTGAGTGGCGGAATTCAACGCCGCGCTTTGCCATCACACCAGAGCGAACAAATGAAAATATAAATGTAAATAACATATCATTAAAAAAATCAAAAACGTCAGTATGCCCTAATAAAAATATATATTTACAATATTTTATTTTACCTCTAATTCATTCAATCGCTGTATTCTAGGCGTGAAACGCAGTCTGTCCACGTCCACAGCGAATGGAGGCTGCCAATGCTGTAATAAGGATAACATAATTAATAATTAGCTTAATAGGGTCATTTCTTATAATAATAATATGTTAACACAAAATCTTAAGATAAAAAATATGTAAACTAAAGTTGGTAAAACATTACGATATTAAAATATATTTAGGTATATATAAGTAGTATTACAATCATTTTATCATAAATTTAAGCTTACTGGTCAAATCTATATAGATAGATGTAGAATTTGAAACATGAGTATTTTTTATTT
Source organism: Heliconius hermathena (assembly GCA_013403705.1). Classification (NCBI taxonomy): domain Eukaryota; kingdom Metazoa; phylum Arthropoda; class Insecta; order Lepidoptera; family Nymphalidae; genus Heliconius; species Heliconius hermathena. Next base: position 546,275 of record JAAIXJ010000058.1, on the reverse strand, counting down.
TTCTTAAAAAGACAATTAGCAAAAAGTAAAAAAGCAAGATAATCTATTTGACAAAAGAAAAACTAAGGCAGAAAAGTGGGAACAGAGTGTCTTAACACTAAATACTCTCTGCTTTGAGAGAATGATTGAACACTATGAATATTAAGAATTCAAAAAGTTCATTATTTCTACTTAATCATCCATATATTTATGATATTATCCTAGAACATTCTCGATGTTATATAATAAAAATCTAACAAACCAAATCCTGCACATATCAGGGTAGGCAGAGGGAACCTAGTGTTAAGACACTCCGTTCCCCACTTTCTGCCAAAATTAGAGGATTCTGGAGGCATTGTTGATTGTGATTCGTGTTGAGTGATGGAACCAGAGCGAAGAAATGAAAATATAAATGTAAATAAATATTCAATTTCCTCGCATGGGGATGGAACTCACAACCAGTCGATTTTACAGTTACACTTTGTGCCCCTATGCCATGACTGGCCTCTATGTTATATAATAATTTACATATTTTTAATTAAAATAAAATTAATTATAGATCACAAATTTTACTATAAACTACATTATTTGTTATTAATTACAATAACCAAAAAAGTTATTACTTAATAATATTTTTTTTTGTGTCACGCTGTATCCCACACGTAACAGGGTAGATGGAAGGCATTTGGAAACAAGTGTTAAGACACTCCTGTCTACCGAATTCTAGAGGGTTAACTGGAGGCTAACTGGAGAAAGGAAATGAAAATATTTCATTTCCTAGAGTTGGAATAGATAATACGTAATTATATATGTAATTATAAATATAAATATATATTTTAATATTTAATACTAAGAATAACAGAATTAAAAAAAATAATTTCAAAGCTCACATTTCTTAATTTAAATTATTTCTCTTTTATTAGTTAAGAATGTTTAAGTGTTTGAATTATAATTCCCAATACGAAAATTACTATATTTATTTATAAAGCCAAACTTTTTTTTTAATTTTTCCTTCTGTTGAGACAGTCTTCTCTCTGCTTTCTGCCTAAATTTGAGAATTTGCATATAGTGCGGAGGAGGTAAATGGGGATTGAACCCACAATCATCACTATGCCTATAGAAATATAGAATAAAGCTGTGAACTTCATAATTGGAATATTATATCCAATAATACACAAAGAAAAAATTGCATAAATTGATATTTTATGCACACATTTTGGTAAATGTAAACAAATCATTTTTGTTATTCTAAATATTAAATACAAAATATGTTATAACATTAAAGCACCACATCATCTGACTGTAAAACTGTGTTATAGTTGTGAACTCAATTTCCACTCAGAGAATGAGTTATTTTCATGTCCTTGCTTGGGTACTGGCCACTCACCATACAATATCTTGAAAATGGGGCAGTGTGTGAGGAACTAAATGTTTTAACAATAGTTTCTCTGTATCTAAAAAACAATGTGAAGTTAAAAAACAAATATCTCTAGGCTTTATATGTATATCTTCAGCATGTAGCAGAATAGGAAGAGACTTACAGATTTAGGAGACACTTAAAGATTTTTTCAAATTGATTATGGAGCATTTTGTATTGAGCAATAGGATCTAACACTGCACTTTGTCTTATTTAAATTGGAGAAATAAAAATTGTTTAAGGAACCTGGGAACCTTGTGTTAAGACACTGTTTCTCAATAATTAAATATTTTATTTCATAGAGGAGGAATCAAACCCACAACCATCGCACATTTACAGTTGCATGCTTGTACCATTGTGCTAGGATGGCCTCAAAACATTTTTTACATCATTACATTCCAATTACACATAATCTAACCCAAAACTATCACTTTTGAAACACATTTTCTCACTCTAGTACTAAGATATGACACATTTAAGCTTTGAATATCACTCCTGTACCTTAATTATTATAACAAATATTATTATTTACCTTAATTATCACTCTTAATGACTAGATTGTATTTTCTCTACGATATTTTGAATAATTTAGTTTAATACAACAAAAAGAAAACAATTTTGAAAGTAGAAATATACATTTTTTACATAATTGTTGTCACACAATAATATTAGTATTACTTTTTAAAATCTCAGAAACAATATTTTCACTAATCCAGTTGATAGGAAAAAAATTACATTGTTTTTGTCTTTAGAATAAATTTTACAATATTTTTTAATCATAATAATTCATTATAACAATATATGCTATATGTTAGTAATATTATCTTATTTGCACTATGTTATATCTTAGTAAATAATAAAACCCTCAGAGTGGGAATCTAACTCGCTACTGTTGCATTTACAATCAGATATTTACTAGTGTACCTCAAAGGCTAAAAGCACTAATTTAATTAAAACATTATTTATATTGCTTTTGTTACATTGTAACTTACAAATAAAATGTTGCGATTGTTCATTTTATTCTCCATCTGAGGTTAGTTTTTTATATGATTAGCCTATTTAATTAGATTGGCAACATTTCAAGGCTTTTTAATTACTCTTGTTCACTTAACCATACTAATCTTAATATCTAGCATGCAAACTTAGTGAAAGATATATTTTATTAAAATGAATTAATTTTCAACCACTGCTTTAATATATTAATGTACAATATTTTTATCTTTTCTTCACACTGTATCCTGCACATGACTAAGTATGTTGAGGGAACCTAGTGTTAACATACTTAATACCCTTCACATTTTTTTTAATTTAATAACTCATCATTTAAAAATCAAACACAAAAACATTAAATTTTCCTGTATATATACACACATATTAACTAATAAATTTGCAAATATATTATAGAACAAAGCACATAATTATATTTGTTATGTGACAATTTATAAAACAACTATAATTTGACAATAAGAATGAAAGAATAAGATCTTTTCTTCTTAAAATGTAATTGTCCAAAATTAATTTATATATTAAAGTTAAATTCACAGAATGCTAATGGTTAATAAATAGAAACTACAAAATAATGTTACACAAATCTCTTATAACATGTTCTTAAATCTAAAGTAAGGAAAATGATTGTTTATAGAGGACTTTAAGCATTTATAACAAATGTTTCAACCATAATAGTTATATATAAATATTAAATTAAATATTTAAGAAACTGGCATTAGGAAAAAAAAATATTTTTTCCTATTGAAAAATTATTTGGTTTTGGTTTTTACAACATATTTAGGTTAAGAGAACATAAAAATAATTAGAATATTATTGTGTAATAAAAAACTATAAATAAGTACATTCAGTATAACTGTTTTGTAACAGTACTAATAAACCATATTCTTGTAATAAGGTGACCTCATGCATTTTGTTACATCCCTTTTAGGCTTAGTGACAAGAGATGTTTTAATATGGTAAATTCATACATATTTTACATTTTAATGTTACTTTTAAACATTTTCTTCCATAAAAAAAGTAAATAAGGATGGTCACAATAATAAGATTTTTTATTTTATTTTCATGCTATATTAAACTTTTGTTTCAGTTGAAGGGTTATTTGGGAAAAAAATTGTTAACTACGTGGAAAATTCATATTCTATAGGCAAATTATGATACTACGTCGAAATACATCTTTTTTTATCTAAACTAACGTAGGCAGAGGGCACGACACAAAATGGCAACCAGCCTACTCCAACAATATGCGAGTGCATTCAACGATAATTTTATGCATTTTTTAGTCAAATCTGCACACGGAGCCAACTTGAACACGTATTATTTGTTGTTTTACAGTTAAAATAAAACTTGGATAACATACTCATTGGCCAAGTGCTATACACGGTTGCATCACAAGGCTTTCTAAGCTCGTAAATTTAGGGTTAGAAACTATAATGCGATGTAAATTTGCAATAAGAGACAATGATTTTGCAACAAAAACGTAATGCTGCTTCTAGTTGAGACAAAGAAAATGACTTACTGCGGGGGGTTTTATCTTGCATATCCCAGACTTCTCAGCGATGGGTCGTATTTTGCTGATATACGCCAACGGGTCTAGAAACTCTTCAGGTGTTGGCTCAAAAACGGGAGCCTCAGGGGGCACAGTGAACGTAAAGTTATCAGGTTTCATGGGGGACGCCGAGTCCCCCATACTAACTTCCACATTAGCTTCGTCACATTTTCCCATTTTGTGAAGAAGCTAGTGCAATTGTGACGATATTAACTAAAATTAACACTTTAACATCATCTAACGTTAAGGAATGAATAGAGCACGTCCACAAAGAAATAAGAGCATGAAAATTTGCCTTTCCATAAGGAATCTCTAAGAGATAATAATTGAAATTATCACCAACAAATAACAGAGTTCACTTGCACGTCCGCCATGCGAAATTGAACTTTCGAAACTCCTGTGTTGCCAAGTTCAAATTATTTTATTTCACATATTTGGTGTGTGCTGGAAGAACATTACATAGCACAGACTATAAATTTATGTCTTTCATTATTTGAAAGCTGTTTTTGGGTATTATGGTGAACACAAAGTGTTACAAATATATATATCCATATGTCTTTTTTTATTTTGTTTTTGTGATAGGATGAGGTATAGTGAAGTGTAAGTACACAACAAAAAATATTATTATGTAAAAAACCAATATAATATGTAATCAAAAAGACAAAAAAATATGTACATAAAATAAGTATGTGGTTTAAAAAAAAATTGCTTCACGCTGTATCCCGCACACAGCAGGGTAGGCAGAGGGCTCCGAGAGACTCCGTTCCCCACTTTCTGCTGAAATCTGGAGGTATTGCGTGTTGAGTGGCAGAACTCAACGCCGCGCTTAACCTCGACACCAGAGCGAAGAAATGGAAATATAAATTTAAGTAAATATTTCATCTCCTCGAGTGGGGATCGAACCCANAATATTTCATCTCCTGGAGTGGGGATCGAACCCACAACCAGTCGGTTTTGCAGTCACACCTCGTGCCGCTGCGCCACTACTGGCGGGTTTATATGATTTAGAATTATTTTATATCAAGTAATAGTTCAATTTTTATATCTCTTTTGATCCAAATTTTAAAGAAGAATCAATGATATGCAATATCACTATTTTCATTAAAATATATATATATATTTTTTTTATAAAATATCATATTTTTTTAAATCAGCTTCACGCTGTATCCCTACAGCAGGATAGGCAGGATAGGCGAATCCAGCTTCAAGACACTCCGTTCCCCACTATTTGCTAAACTTTTCAAAGCATTTTGTGTTGAGTGGTGAAACTCAACGGACTTTTGCCTTCGTACCAGAGCGAAGAAATGAAAATATTAAGAAATAATTATTCATTCTCTCGAATGGGGATTGAACCCACGACTGTCGTCTTACAGTCAAACCCTTGTGCTCCTATGCCACGACAACTTCTTTTTTTATTTATAATAATATTTTCGTATAAAATTTAATATTTTATTTCAGTAAGCTAAGTGCAAGATGACGCATATTAGTATTGTATTTTTGTATTAAACTAAAAAAAAAATAAATCAGCTTCACGCTGTACACAGTAGTCAGAGGGAACCTAGTGTTAAGACACACCGTTCCCCACTTTCTGCCGAATTCTGGAGGCAATGCGTGCTGAGTGCCTTTGCCTTTGCCCTTCTCTGAAATATAAAATTATCTTAAATACAATTTCTAAAAAACCAATGATGAGGATAGTTATGATTTATGTAATTCATTTTACTTATTCATAGTTTTATGACTAAGAAAAAAATAAAAATCAAAATCAGCTTCCGCATTCTTGCCGTGTGATCCCGGCCTAGAATAGGATTATCCTGGTACTGGTGGTGAGCAATGTCAACACGTATGGGCAGACTCGGCCGGATCATTACCACCCCCGGCATTTAAAACCGGCGTTAAGTAGCGACTTTATGCCACTGCGTTTCGCATCAGGTAATGCCGGGCTCCAACGCCCAACCCACCTTAAAGGCCGGCAACACACCTGTAGCTCCTCTGCACGGGGTCGTGGGCCGCTGTAATCACCTACCATCAGGTGACCCGCACGCTCATTTGCCTTGTCCTTTTCCATAAAAAAAAAGCTTCACGCTGTATCCTGCGCACAGCAGGGTAGGCAGAGAGAACCTTATGTTAAGACACTTTTCTCCGCTTGCGGTTGTGGGTTTGATGGATTGAATGTTTATTTATTAATATATTCATTTCTTCGGTCAGGGATCAAGGGAAAGCGCGGCGTTAAGTTCCGCCACGAAACACGTAATACCTTGAAAATTTGAATGTGGGGAACTGAGTGTCTCAACATTAGGTTCTCTCTGCCTACTCTGCTATGTGCGGGTACAGCGTGAAGCTGAAAAAAAAACGGTGTCAACAAATGTCATGTGATTACCTGTACAATGACAGACACAATTAAAAATATATATAGAATTTCTAAATTATTAATTATAACTTAAAAATATTAAGTATATTTTAAATAGTAATTAAAACTATATATTATAAAGACGACATAACTATAATATATTAAGTTACATAACTCCCTTTCAATTCTCACATTCAGTGTGACCAGTATAAAAATATTTGACATGAATTCGATGAACGCGCAGACTCGAATGCAATCGATGAGCGTATCCGTCATCTCCGCCATTTGCGAAAGAAAGGCCGTACGCTGATCGCGGCGCGAGTGTCACTGTACAGTGCGACTATGTCGACTGTTTAAATTGTTATTACAGACGAAAAACAACTGTGAACTGTGTCATTTTAACAGTTAAAATGATTGTGAGATTATTGAGCATTCTGTGCTTCGGAGTTTTGGTGGCTGCGGCACACGACAACAACGACAATGAAGGTAATATTTAGGATATCTTTTATTTATTTTGTATCACGATTTTAGACTTTTGTAAGCTGTTAACTTGTTATATTAAATACTTATAAAAATATTAATTATGTGACTTTTAAATAGATAACAATGCAGCACTAGAGTTTTAGTTTGAAAATCACGATATTTTTATTTTTATTTATCGTGGTGTAGACCGGGTGGTATTTCGGTGTGGCTTTCGAAATGTCTCGGCTACGGTGTACAGAGTGGTCGTGTAGGTGTGAGGAACCGGCCTGACCGCTTGCACACGTCTACGACCTGTGGGCGTACGCAAGATTTCGCTTGAATCACCTTTATAATTTACGCTTGCAGCCAACAACTTGCAAATAATGCAAGTTGCAATGCTCATTTTAAATAATATTTTTTTTATAGACAATCTCGGTAACATATTATATTATTAATGATAAATAAACTGTAGTTCTTAAGGTGTAAGCTTTTTACAACTGGTATAGATTTTATTGCCTAACAAACCTTCAAATTGTTCTTGGATAAGATATGTTTAAATAAAATCGCATTTTAATCATCAAGTATGTAAATTATATTCCTTGAATTATTCTAAAAATATTAAAAGTCAAAAAAATATTTTAAATGTAATAACTTATACATACATATATTATGAATTTACAGTAGAATTAAATTTTAATTCACATTGTGTTGCAGGAAGTTTGAAGAACTAATGTTATATCAATTATGACACTCATGTGAAAACTGACTCCTAACAGCTATAAACTACATGATGAAGTAAACACACAATGTTAGAATAAATTTCTTTTATTTAAGAAAGATATACTACAGTTTTCTTAAAGTCCCTGTAATCTATAAGAAAAGTAGACATACACATACATATGTTTAATTAGAGAAATTAAGAACTGAGGAGTGGTGATTTTAATCCAGATTCTAAGTTTTTAATAATTATAAAACACCAGGTTCTACGGCTTCACATTTGCAACCAAGTAGAAAAAATAATATGATACATTTTAAGTGCACTACATAAATCTGGGTACAGTGGGTTATGAAACTAATTAACATAATATAATATAGTCTATAGCCAAACTATAAACATTGACAATTAGAATCAAAAGAACAATTTAAATTCTCAACCTATAGTATTTTTAACAATTTTGGGTGTTATTCTACAAATAGGAAAATATTTTTTTTAGATATATAAAAAATTTTATGTAGCAGTAGCAGGATTTGAACTGCGCCTGTTTAAAACTGTCCAAGAGACACCATGCGTTTTTGTTACTAAAAAAATTACTTAACCCATAGTTCCTGAGATTATATCATTTAACTAAAAAACTTTTCAGCTTTCTAATATTAGTACAGATATCTATAATGTATGTGAAGTAGTTACTATCTAATAATATTTTGGCTATATAAAACTTGACAACTTTTTCAGGTAAAAAACTAGAAACTTATAACCTTGTACAATATTCTTTCTTGTTATATATATTTACATATACTTGTTTAATTATGTTTTTATGTAAATTATTTAAATCATTATCATTTTATTTTCATATATATGATATATAGTGGCTTGCAATATTTAGTCATAAAGAGACACAAATAATGACAATAAAGAAAAACAAGATGCAGTGTTGAGTTCCACTGCTGACTATGCAGTGTCTTCTATTTAAAAGGAAATCATTATATTGTTATTTATATCTTATGCTATTGCCCATTTGCAATATAATTTGTTTTTATAAGTTAACAATTCATTTACTGGATTGATTGTGGCCAAATGAAAATATGACACATTATCAAGTTTGATCAAACTAACTAACTCTGACCACTGTTACGCAGTGGATTACATTAAAATGATCATAATCATGTAATTCAAACGGTTTTTTATTTGAATCACTAGTTCCTGAGATTAGAACATTTAACCAAACACTCTTCAGTTTTATAATATTAAAATAGACTCAATAGTATAATTGCATCTTTCACCTTAGTTTTATCTGCCTACATGGGGTTCAAATTTTATAGACCCCTGTTATATTACATTATGGGAGAGTTAAGCAGTTCTGCATATGAAATGTGTGATGAAGTTTATAAAATCCATTAAAATTAATATTTAGTTCTTTTTCACGCTATTTACTACTTTTGGTATAATTTGTGTTTTATAATGTCACCATTATATATTTATTCAATAAAATCAATGTCAAGAAATAAAAAGCATTGTTTTCTAAGTTTTTATGAATTTATTTATTTTAAAATAAATAAATCAATAAATCAGCTTCACGCTGTATCCCACACACAGCAGGGTAGGCAGAGGGAACCTTATGTTAAGACACTTCGTTCCCCACTTTCTGCCGAATTCTGGAGGCATTTCGTGTTGAGTGGCAGAACTTAACGCCGCGCTTTGCCTCGACATCAGAGCGAAGAAAATGGAAATACAAATTTTAGTAAATATTTCATCTCCTCGAGTGGGGATCGAACACACAACCAGTCGATTTTACAGTCACACTTCGTCCTGGAGGCCTGGTATTTATTTTGCTACACAATAACACAACACCAAATTTTGTCTAGGCANTGTTGAGTGGCAGAACTCAACACCGCGCTTTGCCTCGACACCAGAGCGAAGAAAATGGAAATATAAATTTTAGTAAATATTTCATCTCCTCGAGTGGGGATCGAACCCACAACCAGTCGATTTTACAGTCACAATTCGTGCCGCTGCGCTACGACTGGCCCCGATTGGTAGGGTATTGGAGGCCTGGTATTTATTTTGCTACACAATAACACAACACCAAATTTTGTCTAGGCAATTTTTTCTTAATATCTGTTTGAGAAATATTTATTTATTGCTAACTAAACGTATTTTGAACTATCGCTTTTAAACGCGCCATAATAACATTTTTTTTTAAATATAAATAAAAAAAATCTCGATAAATCGATACAAATTAAAATAAAAATGATATAGAATGAATGATATAGATGAAGAAATAAATAAATAAAAATGATACAAAAACTTGCACATTTAAGGGATTACACTAATTATATATAGAAACTGAAGCGTCACCCATACAATGAATCAATAGATGTGATGATATCATCTAACTATTCATCGTATAACGCAATACCAAATAACAATCTGCTACAGGCCCCATGTTCTGTATTAATATTAATGAATTACTTAGGTTTTATTTAAATTCTAGACCGCCGCATCCTTTCGGGTCCGCAGAATTTTGGGCACGACAACGTGACTGAGTTAATGGCGAATTTGCATAATTAACCTCTTTAAATTATGGCCAGAGGGTGGTCCTTTTTCAGTCAGGTGTTTTGTTATTGTAGGTATACAGCAGCAGCGTTGCCAGATTTTTTCGCGATTCCCGATTTTTGAAGATTTTAATCTCTTTCTATTTCTATGAAATAATTAGTAACTACATAATTAAAATCTTAAATAATTAAAAAAAGATTTTTCACAGTACGTGGAATAATCCGTGAGAAGCGGAACAATGCCTGTCCCGATCGGGACATTTAATTTTTGGTCTAAAAATCACTATATAGGTTTATCAAGTCTACACTTATTTATTTCTCGGTGTGGTTGTGGTATGGTAAGTTTTTATATAACAGATTATATGTTAAGCGAAACCAATACAATAGCAAATGACACAAAAGAAAAACGCGTAGGAAAAGTTACTAGTTTCAGTAGTTTTTTAGCAGAATAAAAAAGACACGTCTGGTTTTACATAATTACATTTTCAACTTGGAACTTCTGATGGTTGTATTTTATATTATATTTAATCAAGTCTGAGAATGATTTCTAATATACATATAATATATTATAGCGTTTCAAGTATAGTATCATAATATACTATAAATTATCCGACATTAAGTAAGTAATAATCAAATCAATCTGAAGCCAGTCGTGGCGCAACTGCACGAAGTGTGACTGTAAAACCGACTGGTTGTAGGTTCAATCCCCTATATATACTTAAATTTATATTTCCATTTCTTCGCTCTGGTGTCGAGGCTAAGCGCGGCGTTGAGTTCTGTAACTCAATACGCAATGCCTCCAGAATTCGGCAGAAAGTGGGGAACGGAGTGTCTTAACACTTGGTTCCCTCTGCCTACCCTGCTGTGTGCGGGATACAGCGTGAAGCTGATTAAGTAAGTAAGTAAGATGAAAAAATCGAGTGAAGAAAATAATCTTTATATAGGCTTCTACTTTTGTATCAAATTGTGAGAAAGTACCTACAACATGCATATATAATTTTACAACACAACAAAGAAATACTTGTGTAATTTGTACACAATGGCTTGATAGTTTTCCATGAAACTAGGAATATGTACTTATGTATTATTTAGTGGAAAAGCTGTTTATAAATATTATATGAGCGCACGCCCGTATGTCGTCAACTTACATACAATAAAAATGAACAATAAAAAAATCTTCGTAATCCCTAAATGGATCTGACATTTGCCAAACTGTTTTGTAGAGTTTGAAAACGTTTTCATGACATTTATGGCGAAATATATATGCATACGTCTAGTTAATATAATTAAAATTCATATAAAGATTTTTTTATAAAAATGCCACCAACAATGTTTCTTTTCTTACGAAATCTCTGTAATTTTTACAAAATATCATGTTACGATGTTCTACGAGATTAGTTTTTAATTTTTTTTTAATATTTTTAAATCGTGTAACTAATTATATAAAACAATAAGTGATTTATCCGATCAAAATGTAAAATAAAAAACAAATACATACGGTGCTTAAAATATTTGTAATATTTTTTTTTGTAAATATAATTTATCATGATGTAAACACCCCTTAAATGTGAGCCTTGAAAATAGGCTTAATTAATTGTACAGTCACTATTTGTGCTAACAGTGACTATTATAATTAAGGACGTCTATTATAAATAGACATTCCATTTATAATGACAATATAGAATAGTTCTCTACATATATGGATTATAATACCTACTTTAGCACAACAGATAAGAAATAATGGAAATTATTTAGTAGCTGTTAGTATAATATATAAAATATTAGAGATGCGCCGAATATTCGTTTGGTATTCGGTATACATCATCGGCATCGCTCCTCTCATGCGAAGGAGATAGACATAGCATTAAGTGAGTCTCATTTAATTTATAATATTAATTAAATAAAAATAATCGAACCGAATGTATTCGGCACCATAACCGAATAATTCGGCCGATTTCGATATTGGCCGAATACGGCACCGACGATAATGAAAAAGATGGCATATATATATACCGAATAAAAACCGAATATTCGGCGCATCTCTATAAAATATATATTGTATAAGTTAGTAATTATAAATAACTATAACAGAATTGTACATTTTATATTTCGCAAAGATACGTAAAGTAATATTTTTTATGTGGCGTAAAAAATATTTGAATACAATATATATCATAACAATGAGGCTGCAAGATCGTTGACCTTTGTTTTTCGTGAATTATAAAAAAAAAACCTAAAATTTTCAGTAATTAAATCTTTATTCTACTAAATATAAGTGTAACCAATTTAGTAATTCCACAATCAAGATTAGTTCATGAAATATCAAATATCTCGTTTCCCGGAACTACGTCCTTTAGACGCTTACGTCGTGCGACGCCAAACAGGTTTTATAGCAGCTGGTCCTTAGCCATAAGTCCATTGTACTCAAGGAAAAAATGAAACGTCTTTGTCTATTTGTTTTCTATTATAATTATGCTTATAGTACACTTTTTACAAATCTTTTTGTTAGGCAGAACATTTTGGAATATATTATGTGTCCCTGTTCTCCACTTTCTGCCGTTTTTAGAGTAATTCCGTGATGAGTGACAAAATTATACAGCTTAATTTGAGAGTGATCCGTACCATCTCGTATTGTTAAGGCTATAAACTCGATCGTCATAAAATAACTTTAATTTTTTATAAATATTTATTAAACATTAAAACTAAATATTCATTTAAGAGGTTACGTTCCTACTATTAATTACTATCGGTATTCTATTGTTTTATTATGTAAATATTCATATGGAAAAATAATATCTATGATTTTTTTTATAATATTTTGGTTATGGAATGTATTATAAATATAAATAATCTCTGATATATTATGTAATTTTACAGTTTGTTCTGTATGTGAGTATAGACATGCTTCTGCGTCTCAGAATAAGATTATACGCTAGTAAAAGACAGACACGCTCAATTGTATGTACGTATATACTGTATGTATGTAATCTTCCATTGTTCTATAATATCTCGTCGTAGCGTCGTCCCAAGTACTGTAAGACCCGGTCCACACTGTATTCCTACTTCACTATTGTAATACAAATCATGACCCAACACGACGAAAGTGACGAGGCTTGTAGCTTCGATTTCCACTCGTCGGATTGAATTATTTTCATTTTCTGGCTCTATGTTGCAGAGGTCTAGGAACTAGGTAACTAGGTCTCCTACTCTGACCGCCTTGCATATGCTGGATACAGCATGAAGTTAAAAAAAGGGAATGGTTAATAGAGTGAACCAGCACTAAGTTCTATCTTCTCGTATCATGTTTACGTCTTCAACGTATCGTGTCTGCAAGAAAATAAGTGATTGTGTCGTTCTTCACAATTATTATAGACATGTAATTATAGTTGCTTAATAAGAATATTGATCAAAATTACTTGCTTAATAAGAATATTGATCAAAATTGAAATACACATTTATATTCTAGGCTTGGCCAGTATGTACCTACTACTATTTTTTTTCTGCATCACATCCGCATATCAAAAGGCAGAGGGAACCTCCAGTTTTGTCTTGTTATCAGATCGAAGAAATGAAAATATTATTATTATTATTAATAATTAATGTTCCCAAGTGAGAATCGAACTCACAACCGTGGAGTTTACAGTGACACGCTTATGGTTCTGCGCCACAACCTCACCTCACCTATAATTATTTTATTTGTTTGACCATTCAAGGGGACAAACGCTGAGTACAAAAATGTGTATCGAGCTTTAGTAATAATAAATACCCTACTACATTTACTAGTCATATACAGTATACATATATATAATGTTCTTGCATCAATGTATGTACGTGAAGTCACGAGACTAGTTGAATTAACAAAAGGTGTTTGTTGAGTATATTTTGATTGTTTAATGGTAAGAAAGGATAGAGAAGTGGACACTTCTTATAACGGAATGGTACCCGCGTGGTAGAAGGAGTCAAGGTAGACCAGCTACACGTTGCGAAGATAATTTTAAAAGATAGCAGGACCCGAATGGACGCGTGTTGCAAAGAATAAAATAAATAGAAAGCTTTAGAGGAGGCCTTTGTCGAAGGACACGCTGAAAAAGACGAACCACTTTAGATTTAGAGTAATGTTAATTTAGTTTCAGCAATAAAGGCTTATTATTATTATTAATGGTAAGTTTTGGTGATTATTAGGTAATCCTAATTTGATGACCTATCTTGGTTTCGCCTAGATCTTAATATTATAAATAGTATAATTTAAGTAAAAGGAAATACGTATTTATATTAGACAAGGAAACAAACAAATTGTAAGTAAAATATATATTTGTAGCAATTAACGCGTTAATAGTTTTAAAAATATTATGACAGTCCGTAAAGTAAAAAAAAATCTTTGCCTTAACCTGCTAGTTTTAAATATAAACTTTAATAAATCCGCGGCGATAACATATCTTATATCATGTGAGTTCTTTGATGTTAATCCTAATAGATTAGATCCCGGTGCCCCCAGACCTACGTCATTTTAGCAAAGCTGAAATATTGAGGGTTAATAGTTTAATATGTAGTTAAGACTGTATGCGTACTTACTAACTTGAAAATGGGGCCCTTCCAGGGGTAGGACGCCAACTTAAGGTACACGCTCACTTACGTTAAAATAAAACGCTATTTAAATATGTTTTTAAGAATAATGTACAAAATATATATTTATTATTATCAGACCCTTTACATGGGCCTTTACTCCTGCCAGACGCCCTAAAGGTTGTTTAAAATTGGGCCAAAATACATTGTACTCCCAGACAGAGATACACTTTTATTTGACGCCACCTCTGAAAGGGCTCCAATTTCAAATTAGTGCATACGCATACTGTCTTAACTATATATTAGACTAATATTCCTCAAAATTTCAGCTTTGCTAAAATGACGTAGGTCTGGGGGCCCTGGGATCTTGGATCTTATTTAAAAATTATCAATTAATTTTAAAAATATGATTACACTTTCGTGGGATTATCAAAAAATGTTTGACTTAATACAATGATTCAATCTTTTTTAATGATTTTCTTATATGTTTAGTAAAAAATACCTATTTATATTGATATTTGTTCAATACGGAGTTGGATTACGCTATTTTGGTATTACTATTATAATAGAATGGAAAAAAAAGATCTCATTGTGCTATCAGTGAGCTCTCCGCTTGCTCTCCGCAATTTTCAAGATATTGCGTGTTGAGGGAGCTCAGCGCCGCGCCTTTTGTTCTATCCAGAGCAAGTAAATAATATTTGATTTCCCCGAATAGAATACGTACCCACAATAGTCGCGTTTACAATGATTTTCTGACCCACTGCGTCACGATGACCTTTATCTACCTTTCATATTACATTCAAATCACACTATATATTTTATAATTATTTGCGATTTCGGCAATGTATTCGCCATATCGCCGATAAGATTTTACGTAGTTATAGGCGTGGTCCACACTTCGTACACCAGTTTATATGAAATAATTGTTTGACACATTTACTTATCTAATCGCTGTAAAATCCCAGGGAGCGAGCAGGTACGACCGTTTAAGTTTATAAATGTAAATGTTATGTGCCTTTATAGGTAGGTATAAGTCTTATATGAAAGATATTTTATGTACCTATGTATATATATTAAAGATTTATACTCTTATAATATTGCTGTATTTTTAAATAGAGGTTGTCGTGGCGCAGCGGCGTAGCGTATGGCTGTAAACACGATGGATGTGGATTCGTTTCTCATTCGAAAATATGAATTACTTTCATTTGCTTGGATAAAATCAATTTATTTTTTATTATATCTAGACACTCACCTTAATATAAGATATAAATTAATAGAGAATTAGATTACTCACTAAATCACTAGTCGCAAAATCTTTATACACTTTATATAATGATTTAGTGACTAAATGGAGAATAGAAAAAAAACTTGTTTCATTACTTCATTTTTTTTTAAGTTTTTCCAAGGACGTTTTTAATAATTTATAATTATATAACATTTACATATTTTTTTATAAATTTGTATTATGGAAGGCTGGACTTACAACACGAAAGTGAAAAGGTGATTCAGATATTGGCAAATCAATCTGTGTGTAATTATGGAAACTCGATGTGTGTGTGTAAATGTGAATGTGACATGTATATGTGTGTGTGTGTACGTATATCACAGTTGGCACCGGTATGTTACCAAGATTGATTTTCTTTTAATTTATTATCTCTTATTTTAATAATATCAGGTGATATTTTTAATTCAAAAAATGTAATTTAATATTCAATATATATATAATATTTTATTTATTTCGTCTTCCTTTTTAATAAAAGCCATAATTTATCTGTAGAAAAATAATGTTATTGCAAGTGAAGTCGGGGAATCCTTAGTTTAATTGTTAATAAATTGAAATAATTATATTAATTGTGATTAAATAATATATATCATGTCAAGTGAGACTTATACATTAAAAAGGTCGAGTGGATGTTGAATCGAGAATCACTAAATCCCTCAAAGCTGATAGTGTAACTGAGTACCTATGTGCATTTAGGTATATGAAACTAACGATCCACCCGTTGCTTCACCTGCTTGAGCTACACGATTACTTTTTTTTAGCTTCATGCTGTATCCCGCGCATAGCAGGATAGGAGGAGGAAACTTGGGAAATTAGTTT
The DNA here is from genome assembly GCA_013403705.1 of Heliconius hermathena. Lineage (NCBI taxonomy): Eukaryota > Metazoa > Arthropoda > Insecta > Lepidoptera > Nymphalidae > Heliconius > Heliconius hermathena. The sequence continues at coordinate 529,579 of JAAIXJ010000058.1, read as the reverse complement.
TAAGGCACTTAATTCCGAACTTGCACCAAATTCTCAAGGCATTGCTTGATGGGTGCCGGAACTCAATGCCGCCCCGTTACCAGGGCGACGAAATGAAAAAGTTTCATATTTCATAATCAAATGTAGGAATCAAACCCACAGTCGTCGCGTTTAAGGTGGTGGACCGATTCTGCCGCTGCACCACGACGGCTTCAATTAATTATTTACTTAATGGACTAAATTGTTTTTTTGTTCTAATACATGCTTGCAGCGTACTCATAGTGAGTGACTTCTAACATGAAAACAACAGAAGCACTCAAGATCTCGCTCTCTCTCTCACAAGCCTATATAAAAGATTTTTTTTCAATTTGTCCCTGAGATTAACGCAATAAATGAAATAAACTAGGCAATTGCCATAGATTCATATTTAAAATAATTTATATCTTGTTTAAGTCTGACAAGACTAATTACAGCATTGTGTTTAACCAAACATTAAGAAAAAAATATATAAAAATATATACTTGCGTCAATTGCGAACACACGACGTGGTACTTTTTATTTATGCAAAAAGTATTATTCTAAAGCATTATCATTTGTATGATGAAACCACTATGTTAATAACTATATGTTTTCTTTTAATTACTGTATATATTATGGTCGAATGAAAGAAAAATACAGCTCTTCATTGTAATAATTATAAACTCAGTATTATTTGTGATTAAACTTTTTATTTTTATAAGTGAGGCCTTCGTGGCTCAATATCTCCCTGACTGATTGTGGATATAAATATTTTCTTCATTAGAGAATATTTATACTAAACGTTTTTTTTTATTATTGGTAAGTATTTGGTAAGTCGCAAAACAGGGTTAAGTTCCGACCCTCAGTGTCTCATATCTGCTTTTCTTAACTTAAAAGAGATTTTGTTCTGGACGCGAAAAAACTCCTTTTTTATTTTTTCAATAGATTTTTCTATACAAATACCAACATACTTTCTAATTACAAAGAAATAAAAATTACAAGGAAAATTTCTTTAAAAAACACTTTAAAAACGTTTTCTTGTGTTTCTGCTATATGAGCTTTCCTACTAGAATTGCACAAGCGTAACACTCGCTTTCTTGTCTATATTTTTCACGGTGAAATTCTTAAAATTTATTTAAGATATTATAAGTATAGATAAGATAAAATTTTAAGATAACTTTTTCCTGCTGTCCTTTTTGCTTACCTTATTTTCACGCTGTATCCTGCATTTTGCAGGGTAGGCAAGAGAAGCCTAGAGCTAAGACATCCCGCTACCCATTTTCCGCCGAATTCGCGAGCCATTACGTTGTGTTCAGTGTTGAATGGCGGATCTTAACGCCGTGCTTTACCTCTATGTCAGAGCGAGGAAATGAAAATATTTAATTTAAATCATTCATTACATATAGATTTTACAAGGAAACGTGACAAAATGCTATAAATTATACCTTAGTGGAAATAAATTATCATATTTTGATTGTTTGCCATTGTCTTGTCAACAAGAACATTTAACATTCACATTACAACAAATAGTCATAAAAGCATAGTATGAATTGTAAAGCCGTCAATACTTAATATTATTGCACAATATCGGGGAAAGTGCAATTCAATTAAATGTCTGTGTCTAAAAATAAAATAAATAAATCAGCTTCACGCTGTATCCCGCAAACAGCAGGGTAGGCAGAGGGAACCTAGTGTTAAGACACTCCGTTCTCCACTTTCTGCCGCATTAGAACTCAACGCTGCGCTTTGCTTCGACATCAGAAGAAATGGAAATATAACTTTAAGTAAATATTTCATCTCCTCGAATGGGGATCTAATCCACAACCAGTCGATTTACAGTCACACTTTGTGTCCCTGCGCCATGACTGGCCTCAACGACTGTATCAAAAAAATAAAGTATAATATCTAAAAGGGTAAATATAAAAAATCTATTATAATTATTGTAATAAAAGGATATTATAGGTTAAAGTACGTAGTAAAATTTATTTAGGCATTACCATACATTTTGTGCAATAAATTTGTACAATAATATTGATTGCTTTAGAAAACAAAGACCCGCAGGTGTCACTGTCCGTCGTATCACACATTCGCAACATCTGTCCCTTATTCATACATCTAAAAAATATAATTCGTTCTCCTTTATGGAAATTGAACGACATTCATCTGTTTTTCTTTATTTCATATTAGGTCAGGTTATATGGTGGTACTCGCGTGTCAAGCTTTTTTAGCGTTTTTTATAGGTTTTTGTAACAATGAAGTTGTAATGCTTGTTTTTAATTTAATCCAACATTTTTTTTATAAATTGTCTATGATTTTATGTTGTTAGAAATACTGAGATTTTGCCACGATGGTCATTTAGTTTGTAAAATATTTATTGGTGGCCGTCGTGACGCAACGACACAGCGTCTGACTGTAATCGCGACTGTTACGGTTGCGGGTTCGATTCCCACTCGGGGGAATTATTATTTTCATTTACTTTGGTTGCTTTGGTAACAAGAAAAGTGCAGCTCAACCACAATATCTCGAAATTTGAGTGTAAATTGGGGAACGGCGTGTCCTTATACTTTGTGCTTTATTGTAATTGGGATAAAGTGTGAACCTAAAAAAATATTCACAAATATCTGTTCCTGAATGAGTTAGCTAAGCCTGTGTGTTCCTACTGTGTAACATGAGAGAGATTAGTAAATTGAAGAAATATATACTTATTATAAATCAGTTTACGGGCTGATTAACTTAAACAATTATTTTTACGTTTTTTTTATATCTACATAGTAAATCATTTGTTTTACTTATTCAATGAAGTACAAAAATTCAATATTTAAATTTCATTTACAACCTTTTGTACGGCTGCTTTATGATTGAAAGAAGTATAGACTTATAAATTAGTTAACGTGCTGATTGACTTACGCCCAATATTAATAACCTATCTCCAACGTCAATCTTAGATTGTTTCATACATCTATCCAATCTAGAGATTGGATAGATATATGAAACAATCTAAGATTGACGTTGGAGATAGGTTATTAATATTGGGCGTTAAACAATTATTTATACGTTTTTATATCTACATAGTAAATAATCTGTTTGTTTTTTTAATCAATATTTTAATTTCCTTTATATATTTACAATCTTTTGTACGGCCGCTTTATTATTAAAATTCTCTTTCCTTTGATTTTTTGTTCTTTAATCAGTATGGCGTTGCATCTTGTATTTATTCAAACTGTTGAAAGATGCGTCCTTGTTTGTTTTATGTCAAACGAGCAGTCAAGTGCGCTTGACTTGTAATAGCTCGTATTTATATAAGTATTTATCTATTAATTACATAGGAAATTATTTTCAAATTTGAAATATAACTCGTATGGTTTACATGAAACATTTTGATGACTTCTTCTTAGCTCCGCTCGAGGCAAGGAAGTTAAAGTATGAACATTGTTTTCTAGTTTCTAGACCGGGATATATTAATTTGTATATAATAAGTCTGTACCTAGGTACTATTACTGTGTATTGATAAATATGATGGTGCATCACCTGCGCGATAAATGCGATGATATGGTTGTGGGTTCCATCCCCACTTGGAGTATGAAATATTTTCATTTATCCGCTTTGACAATACAGTGCTGATTTCCTTTACTCGTCTTAATTTCGAGAGGTAAACGAAGAACAGAGTATTCTATCTTTAGGTTATCGACTTACCCTGATATACGTTAAGCACCTACAGCGTAGAAACTGAAAAAAAAAGAACATCACTTCAGATTTAAGCCTGCAAAGCAGATAACAACGTTTATTTATAAAGAAAATTCATTGTAGTGATATAAAAGGTGCAATCGTATATATTTGTAAGTATGAGTAATATTTTTTTTGTCTACCAAACTTTTTCTTTGAACATCTGCTGTGTTGTGTATCGTGTCCTCGTTGGCGCAGAGCCACCGCTTAAACAAATAAATTTGTATCGTAATATCATCACTGGCTTCATGAAATTGAAAAAAAGTATTGTGTTGGTATTTCAAACTTAAGTAAATAGAATAATTTAAAAAAGAAAACCGACTTCAATACTGTACTTTTTTGCGTAAACTTAAACAATAACTAATTGTAGAAAGTAATATTTCATTAATTATTTTTTTTAAATTTCATTAAATTTAAATAATAATAAGTGGCATTATTGAAGCTACCTAATTACTTTAGTAATATTTTTAAATATTTTTTTTAGCTTTTGTTCGGTATATTTAGTGGTTTTTCTCTTAATGTTTTATATCTTGTTCTTTTCTTCCTTTCAATTTCAATTTGAATCCTTCATATAACAGGATTGGATATACTATATGAGGAACATATAACAAGATTGGTTTGAGAAATTAATAAAGGCTTTAACCTTAGATAGTATCGTTAAGACATCGTTTTTAACTTCCCGCCGGAATTCGAGACATTGCGTGTGGAATGGCAGGACTCAACGCCGCGTTATGTTCATCATAATCCATCACGATTATTGTGTGCTCATCGTTATCATAAAAATAAAAGTAATCGTACGAAATACATAAAATAACATTTTACTGAACCTTTTTATCAAGTAAAATATCAAATTAACACTTTAAAGTCTTTGTTTAAACTTTAAATGATTCAAAACATGCTCAGTACAAAGTTCTACGCCACTTAATGATTTTTTGTGTATTTTCTATGCTAATTTTGTCACCCCTTTCAACCTCAGGAGGGTTGTATTTCCATAAATCTCGACCCGTTTAAAGCTAGAACGCTTTTAAAAGAACTTGATCTTGGCCAAGCCTAAGGAGGTAATAAACACATCGAAAATTTACTTATATTATATTTCTAGGTTTTAAATATTAATAAAAACTATTTTTAAGGCCAGTCGTGGCGTTGAGGCTGAAAGTGTGACTGGTTCGATCTCCACTCCAGGAAATGAAATATTTATTTACATTTATATTTTCATTTCTTCGCTCCGGTGTCGAGGCAAAGCACGGCGTTGAGTTCCGCCACTCAACACTCAATGCCTCCAGAACTCGGTGGGAAGTGTGGAACAGAGTGTTTTAACACTAAGTTCCCTCTGCTTACCCTGCGGTTTGCGGGACAGCGTGAAGGTGATTTAATTTAATTTTAATAAAAACTATTAAGATTCTTTATATTTTAAACGCTATTTCAAAGACTTGTGACAATTACTGAGTCTCCAACAAACTAGATTTTGGAAAATAGGATGTAATGTAAACTGTTTCGTAAACAAGAACTTGTATTTTCGAGCACTTTCAAATTGCTTCACGGTGGTGTCGTATTCGAATATTCTGAAATTTGTAAAAAATCTCACGAAAAGGCACAGCTAACTTAAAAGAAAAGCACTTTCACGTTTATTCCCACAAAGGATAGAGAGAGGGAACCTAAGATACTCCGTTCTGTACCCAGTTTCCGAACATTGCGCACTAAGTGGAGGAACTCAACTCTCAATCAAAATAATTTAAATATTATTCCGCCGCCACTATTTATTTTATAGTCTAAAATGGGAAATAGAAAAGTTAAAATATAAATAATATATTAGCAATCAATATTCTACGACATTGGCCTGTTTAGTTCTATCATAGTGACATTATAAATGCTAACCGTAAAGTATAAAGGTTTATATCGATTTTAAATATTCACCATTGATAATTGGTTTCCATTAAGCGCGGTATTGGAAAAACATGTAACATTACATTATTCAACGATTCGATTAGCTTAGATTCCTCTCGAGCGAATAATTCGATTCAGTTTGTTGTTTTTTTAGAGGTATATTAAGATATTTTCCTTTTTTGACGTGGTTAAGATAGCATTATACCAATAGGTATTATAAAGTGCAAATTTCGGTTAACCGCGCTGATCTCTGGAACTACCGGCTCGAATTGGAAAATCTTTTTTATTGGACGTTCCATTCTTGGTTATCTATATATATAAAAGGACTTGTGCTGACTGACTGAGGTAAGACGCACGCAGAGCCGTAACCGCTGATGGTAGAAACGTGAAATTTGGGCAGATGTTTATTTTCATATTCTGGACATCCACTAAGAAGGGAATTTGAAAAATTTTAACCCTAAAGGGATGAAATAGGGGTTGAAAGTTTGTATGGAAAAAAATTTTAATCTGTACCGATTTTTATAAAATTTGAAATTCAGACTCTTAAAAATATTTCATTGAACACGTGTTTCATGGTTTTTAAGAATTCACCCCCTAAGGGTTCAAATAAGGGGTTGAAAGTTTATATGGAAAAATCTTTAAATTGCCACCGATTTTTATAAAAATTTAAATTCAGACTGTTAAAAATATTTTATTGAACACGTGTTTTGTGGTTTTTTCAGAATTCACTCCTAATAAGCGGGCGAAGCCGCGCGCGCCCACTAGTTTATTATATAACCCTTTTAGTCAGCTTATAACAATATATATATATATATATATATATATATCTTCTATGATTACACTATTTGCGTATATGTATAACAAAAACCATATATAAGTAATAAATATTTAAAAGCATCCAAGAAGTTCTTTGTACGTGGTCGACGGTCGACGGTCGTGGGCGACCTACTTTTACTGTTCATTTGCTCCATTGTCCGCCGCCTTTAGTCCTCAACTTAGTAGTACTTTGAAAACAAGACACCACAATTCTATCTTCTTATCGCTGAGTGTCTTAATGACATGACTTCTTTTTTTATATATTTTCGGACGCTTTTTTCGCTTTATTGTGCTGGAGGTAATGTGTCACTTAAAGAACCACTCCGTTCTTCACGTTTGCCAAATTTAAATATATTAGGTAAATATACGTATACATAATTTGTTTGCTTATTATAAAACCGTCTGACTGTAAAAAAGACTGGGGTACTTTCGATTCCTGGAGTTAAGATATAATTTTACTTTCCCTGCTCTGGTAACGAATTAAATAGCGGCGTTAAGTTCCGCCACTTGCAATGTCTCGGAAATTGGATAGAAAGTATGGAACGGGTTTCCTCTGTCTACTCTGCTATAGATACACGGAATACAGCTAGAAACTATTAATAAGAAATAAGTAACACCAGTTAGCAAAGCGACTCAGTTAAACCAAACTATTTGTAAAAACGACTTTTCCAAGCTAATTGCAAGTCTTTACGAACTGAATTTTCCTTAAATACCTTAATTTAAAACACACCAGCTATTCATTATTAAGAAGTACCCTCGTATTGGTCTTTTGGCTTAAAGTAAAGCGGATTAGTGTTGCTCGAGTGTGTTTAGAGCAATGCAAACAAACTGATTAGTACATATTTCAATGTACTTATTTTAAATTTTAAATTTGAGAAACTTGTTTATTGACATCTCAGAATTAAATAGTCGAGTTAAAATTTTGGATATTTATTAAAAACATATATGTATATACTAATATAATTTGTATAGTTTTCCTACTATACTATATGCGCGTAGCAGGGTAGTCGGAGGAAACCTGGGAACCTAGTTAAGACATTCCGTTCCCATTAAGACCTTATGCCTACGACTATTATTAAATATCATGAATTAATTGAAAAATATTTTTTGTTTCTTACTTTATCAAGGAAGGTTATTTATGTAAGTTTAATATTTCCCACCTGCATGTGGAATATATATAACACGACTCGGTAAGTCATTTCTATTTGACACCGCGGGCGAAGCCGCAGCTAAAAGCTAAAGCTACCTAATAGTTACCATAATATAAACAAAATATCATAATTTGAACAAAGAAAATGTAAAATCCTTAATAATTAATATCTCATTATTATTTCTTAGCTTTTATAACTCATTAAAAATGAATAGTCAACTAATTACGAAATGGCGTTCACTGAAGTCTACGATGTTGCTGAAATTATGTTCATTCTACTAAATGTTTCTTGTATTTGTATTTGTACTTATATTTACTAATGACTTACTCTATGTTAAGTTAAGATGGATATTGTAAGTTCAAATGCCAGGATAACAAATTTTCGTATGAATGATATGGCATGGAGATGCTATTTACCCGATGGCGCGATATAAAATAGGGTATTATTCTTCAATCAATTAAATTTTCGGGTCTAATTCCTCATACAATTAAATATTTCTAAGGAGCTCTGTAGAATTGAAATAGATCCCGACTGTTAATTTTAATAAAGTATTGCGCTTGTTCAATGTAATGCCACCAGAATTTCGGCGGAACTTGGGGAACGGAGTGTCTTAAGTATGTATTATATGTAGGCTTTGCATAGGCAAAGCCTATATAATTATATATAGATATAATTTGGTTTAATTTCAATTTAATTATTTAAGAAAGAGTTCACACATCTCATAGATTCATAATATTATAAAAAATAACAACCTAGCAAAAACTAAAACAAATTTTAAAGGAATGGTTTCAAAATCTCAACAAAGCAATGTTAGTAAACGTTATGTACCCATTGTCGTACGTACGTATATGGATATATGCCAGCTAACGTGTGACCTTTGATACCGAGTGCCACAGACATTTATGGTGTCGTGTAGCATAGGTGCGGTATCTGCAGATAATCCTATATCTACCGTCATGTTGCTCTAGGAAACTGTTAACGATTATGATGATGGCTTGGACAACTTTGGTTAAAACTGATGGTTTGGACAGCTTTGGTTAAAACTGTTTTGATAAAAGATTTTTTTAGCATTTTGATATTATAAAATATGAAAAAAATATGAAAAGTGAAACTGTATGAATGACACTGGCTAGTGAATGAATGACAGACAATGCATAAAGGAAACTACTGGACTTGGGAATTTGTAAATTGGCACGTTTGTAGGTAGAAAATGTAGGGCAGTTATAAGAGAGGATTACTCGAAATTCCTGAAGGAAAGGGAAAAATTGGAGGGTTTTACCATTTTACACCTTAAAATTCATTACACAAATAATATTCGAATTTGGCAAAAAATATCAAAAACTTATAGGTATTTAGATAGGGTTGTAATCCTAGCTTATGGCATTTTCTGATAATTCTAACAATCGGTCGATAAATTTCCAATACATGTGTTGGACATGTCCAAGCTGTTGGAAAAATATGAAAACAAAATATAATACATTTTATAAGCTTAAGTTTAACAAAAGATTGTAGTAAGGCTGATTTAAGATAGACATATGATTGCCATTTTGGCCCAATCAGAACAAAGCGCGTATCTCGCGCACGTAAACATCACTAAAATCTATGATTATTTGAGATTTTTATTTTATTTTCCTTTGCATTCTGCACGTTAACTTTAACTTCTACCAAGCGTTCAATAATTTATCTGTGTGTCAGAGTCACGTCGGCAACTGTCCCATAACATAAATTCAGTGGAGGGTGATAACCATTTTACGCTGTTTGTATGCAGACCGGACCCACTATTAATCTTATTTCTCGCTTCTGGGCTCTCTATGAGACGATGCGCGATGTGGATAGTAATGGTAGCTTCGATGTAGTAAGTGTTGTGTCTAACTATTAGGTATTAATGGTCAAAGTATATTTCACGCTGTATCCCGCATATAGGCAGGGAAGGCAGAGGGAACCTATCGGTAAGACAGTCTGTTCAACACTTTCCGTGTAAGTAATTTCCGAAACATTGCGTGTTGATTACTGGAAATCAATACAGTGTTTCTAATTTATCAATACTGTTTTTTTATAGATGCCTAATTTGATATTAAATATAAATGTCCTCAAATTATTTAATTTAAATATACTTACATATTATTTGGTAGAACATAAACATAGTGGAAGTAAAAATATTTTTACTATATTTTAAATGTTAACAGAATCGACATCTTCTAAATAGAAAACAAAAAGGATTCTATATATAAGTCAAGTATATTAGCTTGCAACTTCGCTCAAACATTATAGAGCCCTTTATAACTATATTAGCAAATAACGCTTAAAGTTGAAGTCCAACAAAGGCATATAAACAAAGTATGAAATTAAATTGATACCGTAGTGATGCAGGGGCACAGCTTCTGATTGTAAAAACTCGACGATTGTAGGTTCGAATTCAGTTTGAGGAATTAATTATTTTCATTTTCCTTGTTGGTAACAAAATAATGCGCGGCCTTGAGTTACACCACTTTCACGCATTGTCTTGAAAATTGGTTGGGAAAGGGGGAATCTTAAAATTCATTAGGTTCCCTCTACCCTAGATAGCCAGCTATATGCGGGATACAGCGTGAAGCTAAAAAGACGACTAAAGGTAAAGTCCAACAAAGGCATACTAGTATAGGCAAAATATGGAACGAAATTGTGGAACTTCATTTAGCAACTTTGATTGCCTCCGCTCGAACGGAAATGGCTCGCGAATATAAATTTATTCTTCTATCTCTCCTCCCCCTCCGCCATGTATTTATCTGGTTTTTAAATGCATTACATGGAGTCTATATAATTTGATACGAAAACTCAATTTGCAATTTGAAAGGACCTTTTTCGTGCCTTTCTGCGAATGTTAGAATTCTTTGTGTTTTCTTATGCGTGTATGTCGAATTTTACATCTAGATTGGTGGTTTATTGGAATATAGATTTCTTATTCTTATTAGCCGATTACTTGATTTTAACTTAAACTTAACTAAGCTTCAGGCTTTATCCCTAGCGGGGTAGTCAGAGAGAACGGAGCGCCTACGGGCGGCTTTGCGGCGTTGGGGACCGCCACCCATCACGCCATGTTCGGAACGGCGGGAGGTGGAGGACGGAGCTACAAATACTTGATTTTTTTGTGTATATTTATATGTGAAAATTGACGTAATATATCGATTATTTGATGTAATAATGACTGAATTGGTACTTTTTGAAATATTGCAGTAGGCGCAATCAAAGTTTGCTAATAGTTTTTTTTTTTTTCAATTGATTACGTCATCATTATAAAATAAGGTACACCTCTAATTAGTAGTGAATCACATATTACTACTCTTAGGAGAGAAAAAAAGCAATACAAGTACTTACTGTTTTTTTTTATTATAAGCAGGTAAAAAATATTATTTCTTCTTTTAACAATTCTTGTTACAAACACTTATTGTAAATATATATATAAATTCATATTATAAGCAATGTAGAAAATCGCCATTTTCTCATTTCTAATATAAATTCGAAGTAAGAAAAGATTATTAAGACGTAGCTCAAGAGTTACCTAAAACCAATACACCATCTTCTCAAACGGAGGTCGAAAGCTTTGAACAACTATCGATGGATATATTGAATCCCGATACCTAGTGTTAGTTTAGGACCTTCATTGAAGTGCGCATTCGTTTGTGAAGACTAGAGACTGAGGACTCTATAATTTTCTTAACTAATAATTAACGAATACATTTCTACTTACTTTTATTTCATAAAAACTCAGCTTCACGCTCTATCCCGCACACAGCAGGGTAGGCAGAGGGAACCTAGTGTTAAGACACTCCGTTCTCTACTTTCTACCGAATTCTGGAGGCATTGCGTGTTGAGTGGCAGAACTCAACGCCGCGCTTAGCCTCGGACACCAGAGCGAAGAAATAGAAATATAAATTTAAGTAAATATTTCATTTCCTCAAGTGGGGATTGAACCCACAACCAGCCGATTTTACACTTCGTGTCGCTGCGCCACGACTGGCCTCGATTGTCGTTTTATTTCATAAAATCCATTAAATAATTTGACGATTATATTATTGTTTGCGACCGTCGTCGTAGCGAAGAGGCATAAATGTGCGACTGTAAATGCGACCAGGCAAATCGCGGTGTTCAGTTATGCCTCTCAAGATCCCCTCAGGAATTCGCCGGAAAGTGGGAAACGGAAGTATCTGAATGTAGAATGGAGGGTCTTAATATGAAATCCTCAGATTCCTTTGCCTACCCTGCAATGTGCGGGATGCAGCGTAACCAAACTACTGCGATTAACATTGGTTTTTGATTAAAAAACTTATTGTTGTGTGTGTTATTGAAACGTTTATTCTTCCATGAGCTACAAATAGTCACACACAGGCCCGCATACAGACAGCGGTCATTCAAACTTATAGCACCCCTCTTTTTGCGGCGGGGGTTAAAAATAACACAAAATAATAATAAAATTCTTTCATATTATATATATATTCTATAATTAAAATTAATAACCGAATGAAATGTTTATCGAATATATCATTATTTATCTGAGTATGTATGATGAAATATGTCAGCCGTAATTGATTGGCCGTGTTAATCATTTTTTTCTTTTACATTTTCAATATCGTCGTGCCATGTATTTTTAGTTAAGCTTAAGCCAAAGTAAGGATCGGGGTTCATATCCAATTGAGGGAAAATTTATTGTTTATTTTATATTCCATGCTATCGTAATTTAAGGTTATTGTTTTAGCGGCAGTAAATAAGTTTATTATATTATTTTTTAAATATTTGTAGCTACAGGTGTCCAAAGGGATAGAAGTTTCCTTAAGTCACGTCTAAAATCCTCATCAGTATCCGCTTCCTATACACTTTTGAAGTGATTTATCACTTCCGCACAATGCGTAGGAAAAAATTAAATACATTTTAAATATACACGTAATTATCTAGTAAATTTACAATTGACAAGCTTTTAGTTGACGACCAAAAAGATTTTTAACGTAACGCTTCTATAAAATTTTCACTATTTAAGTGACTTTGTTTTTGACTTTGGATACTTTGATAGTTGCGGTTAAGAGGATTGACAAATTTGATTTGGAATATTACTAACTGAATTATTGTTTTGTTTTATAGCTTTACGCTATATAGCAGGGTAGGCAGAGGGAACTTAGTGTTAATACTCTCCGTTCCCTACTTTCCGCCGAATCGAACCCAAAACTGTCACGTTTACTGTCAGATGCTGTACCGCTGCGCCACGATGGCCTATTGCATTTTATTGTCAATTTTTTTATAGTACATACATACATATTCCATTACTAACTTTACTTCTTACTGAATTTTAATGTCAAAACAATGAGAAACATAATTTTCATACAAACAGAACCTAATTGTAATGAAAGAAGCCTCACGTCTCCAGTTGTAATACATCATCTCATTTTCCTTTTAACTTCTTTGAAACTATTAATAACTCCTTTTCTTTTTTATTGAAAGAAACTTCTTTCCCCCGATCTAAAGAGTTCAGTTTCCACTCTTTTAGTCTTTCTTTTTCTTTAAAATGTTCTTTTAAAAATAGTTCTTTTGGAGTAAATTTACATTTATATTCATTTTGTAAATTTTAACTGACTGAGGTCGTTTGAAAATTATCTCCGGTTTTAGTTAGGTAATAGAACTTGTAATGAATTACTTGGCGCATTTAGTTAGAGGATTATACGAGTGTACACAGTGTTTTTAGATTCGAATCTCGCTCAAGGATGTACGTATATTTTTGTTAATTATTTAAAAAAACTGTTACTTATGACATAAACTTCCCCGGCCTGGTTAAAAAAATCTGTCTATAAAATGACAGAGTTTTTAACAATTTTATTACTCCATTATGAATAGAGAAGGAAGGAATGGAGGGAAAGGTGTATCACACGATTCTATTTATATCTTTTAGTGATCTTAAATCTTACAATACAATTTTGGGCAAACTGTCTCTAACAACGTTGAAGAAATATCACTGAATAAGAGTGAAAACTCTGTATCTCGCATAGAAATGCAGATGTACTCTGCAGAGACTTTCTCAGAGACAAAGAAAAGCTAGAGTCAAGACATCGCTTTCCGCGCGAATTCGCGTCATTGCGTGTTGAGTAAGCAGAGTTCAACGCCGTATCTAATTTGCCTTACCAGAGCAGAAAAATAGAAAAAATTACTTGCGCCAGGCGTTCCATAAAAAATCCCATTGCTTATAGCTGGACTCTTCTATTCCAACGAAAGAATTCAGTGCCACGGGGGCACTGAATTCTTTCGTTCTTTATTTAAAGTTATAACCAATATTACATGGGCGGTGCCTTTTTACCGTTCATCTATGAATCACCGATGGGATGGCCTACAAGCGTTGTAGGTTGATTTAATACTTGTCTCTTAATTTTCTTCTTATTAAAATTAGAAAATGTGTAAAGGATTAGGAGGATAAACTATTATATGTATTTTGTTTTAATATTTTAAAACGGTTTCCTCACAATAAAAATCGTTTTTTTTACTCCGCACATAACAGTAAATGATTTATAAAAAAGCATAATAATATCATTAATAATTGATTATTTTATACATTTTTAACAAATCTCGAACTCTATAGTAACTTCTACTGTATTTAAGTCTACCTGTGACCACAGAATCATGCACTTAGTGTTCGAAACGTTAAATGCTTACTAAAATAAAAAAAAATGTTTTTGCTACGTTTTTCTCTTTTACAACATTTGCTAATAATACAATATTTTGTTACAGGTAACATCAAGAATGCAGTTGACGGAACAAGGATACCGTTTTTTACAGTATTTTTAAGCTAAATAATATTTTTAATATGCAGTTTTTGTTATTTAAAAGTAACAGCCATTTTAAATTATTGTCACGTCTGTTAACGGTTTTGATAGTAGATAATAAAAGTGACACTTGACTTTTTAAAATAGGACAACCATTTTTATTCTATTCTTTTAAGTGTAAATTATTAAAAACTCTGTTCATATTAAAATTTTGTGTCAATCGGGGGCAGTTGGTTGTGGACAACGGCCCTTATTGGAAGGAAACTCGTGTAGAGTATTGTTATTGGGTGATACACATACCACTTGTTGTAATTACCTAGAATCTCTTTCCGATTAATTTAAAACTATAAAGACGATATATTTGTTTTATCTTGTTTTGTAATAAACGTTAACCGCTTCCGTTTTCTAACAATACTGAGATTTGTTCTCTGTGTCTCTATTTCATAGGATAATAAAGGCCTATCTGATTACCAAAACATTTAATTATCTATCTTTTATCGAAAGAGGCAAAGGATAATGGAGAAAGGAGTATTTTAACGCTGGGTTCCCCCTGCTTAATCTGCTATATATATTATAGAAAAAACTGTAGAGCCAGCTAGAGCCACTATTGAATATAAAAAACCTATAGCAGTTTCAATAAAGTTAGCATTTAGCAAGTATAATTAAAAAGTCGCTTAACGCGGAAATAATGTAATTTTCCGTAATGAAACATGGCCTTTTGTCATTCCCTGATGTCCCAGCTTTGCCCACGTCAAATTTAATTAAAATCAGTTTAGAGGTCTGTGACAGAGTAATGGATAAACTGTCCTAGTTTCTGTTCTTTTTTTCACTACCTCAATATGATACGTGGTTCTTTATTTTTGCTTATTTTAGGGACATGTACCCATTGTATACTTGATGGCTTTTAGAACTATATTCCCTTTCTATTTATATGTTCTTAATAATATAAAAACTGTAATATGTTAAAACTATTCAAGGGGATCAAACGAACATAATTATATTCAAATTTCTTTTCCTTTTTCCAGTCTAGTGACACAAAATCTTGCCTACACTGTTATATAAAGAAGACTGCATAAAAACGGATGATTGTAGTGAAATTGAACCCACATTCACCGCGTGTACAGTCAAACAAGCAAGCCTTGTATCATTCATCTCCAATCAAAAAGATTTATACACGAAACACAGACTATCCAATACAAAAATATTTTTTCAATATGAACCAATAGTTCCCGAGATTAGCTCGTTGAACCAAACATATTATTTAGCTATATTATTTTAAGTATAGATAGATATCTTTCACAGTGCGACGTCAATCTCAAAATTACTTACTTCGTTAGTTCAGATATTTTCAACGCGATAAATTATGATAATGAAGTATTTCATATAGGTATATCTTTTTCCAGTCAACAAAGCGACGAGAACAAATAAAGGGTCTACCTGCATCGTTCTGAGAAATGAGGCCTGGGAGCCGGCTGTTACTATTTGAAACTCGCTTTGTATTGGATCCTCTTGGCTACGGTTACTTACAAAAATATTATAAAATATTAAAATTATTATGCTGAAGCCAGTTATGAGGCAGAAGCACAATCGGGCGACTGTGAACGCGACGGTTGTGGGTTCGATTCCCACTCGGGGAAATTAAAAATTTAATAATTTCATTTCTTCCGTCCGGTAACGAGACAACGAGTTCCGCCACTCAACAAGTAATGCCTCAAGAATTCGTTAGAAAGTGAAGGACAGAGTGTCTTGACACTAGGTGCCGACTGCCTACCATGCTTTATAATACAGCGTGTCGATAAAAAAAAGCTGAAGAATTACCAAACCTACTGCGGATTTTTTAAAACTTCTTTCGACCCCTACTAACGGCTATCTGTTTCAAATAAATATATACGTATGCATATAGTAGTCTAGACGCTCAGTTCTCCGTTCTGGTCGTTTTGGGTGTGGACTTAAATATTTGTACTTTAACGAATTCCCGGTAACCGTGTCTTAGCGATGACTGCGAATTCGGCGATTTTACTTTTGCTATATAACATATATAGCTTTTTACACCTAACAAGAAAATATACTTATTTAAACCATAATATTTAAACGTAGCGAGATTTGAATCCGCGCCTCTTGGTAACATTTTTATATGTAACTTTATTTTTAATAACATTTAATAGAAATATAATGTGAACTTGACCCAGTTGCAATAATTGAGTCATTATGAAACTTGGTAGCTGTACATGGCTTAGGTGACAATACAATAATATGGAATCGTGGAGATGGTCTCATGATGGAGCCAGGATTTGAATAGTGGAAATGAATATAATTTTATAGTAGGTTTTAATTAAAAAGTATACTGCCAACAAATAAGTATAGACAACCTGTAAAATTTAAACAAAAATTCTAAAGTAAAAGTCAGATTCCACTCTATTCAATGTTTACCTGCTGTGCAATAAGGATAGTATTTCAATAGCCGTCTGTTATACTCCTCCTATAGCTGTGAGTTCATTTTCTGTTTTCAAAATAAATTGCCTCCACGACGGGCACAGTAAGGTGATCTCGTCGGATCAATAGGTTCTAATCCTGGAGCTCTCTGAAGTGTAATCTGAAATGTTTGAAAAAAGCTTTGAAGAGCGATTCAATACGGAAGCTCGTCGCCTTGATGAACTTCCAGTATTTCAATCAAGTGAGGTAAAGAAATTATTTCGTTGTAACCAGTAGTCCTGAGCGGCTTGAGGAATTTGTATGTTAGTATAGGTACTTAGTTTTAAGAACTACTTACCGACGTACATTATTGTTATGAAAAAATATATATACATGAATTTACCATTTTCAATAGATTTCCATATTGTAATAACAATAATTAATATATAAAAGGACTTGTGCTGACTGACTGAGGTAAGACGCACGCAGAGCCGTAACCGCTGATGGTAGAAACGTGAAATTTGGGCAGATGTTTATTTTCATATTCTGGACATCCACTAAGAAGGGAATTTGAAAAATTTTAACCCTAAAGGGATGAAATAGGGGTTGAAAGTTTGTATGGAAAAAAAATTAAATCGGCACCGATTTTTATAAAATTTGAAATTCAGACTCTTAAAAATATTTAATTGAATACGTGTTTCATGGTTTTTTAGAATTCACCCCCTAAGGGTTCAAATAAGGGCTTGAAAGTTTANATATATATATATATATATATATATATATATATATATATATATATATATATATATATATATATATATATATATATATATATATATATATATATATATATATATATATATATATATATATATATATATATATATATATATATATATATATATATATATATATATATATATATATATATATATATATATATATATATATATATATATATATATATATATATATATATATATATATATAAGGCATACTTATTTAATAACTATTATAGCTATTATTCAAGATTTTTTATTAATGTACGTCGGATATATATATCATTGTCTAGTCGGGGCAAGTTTGTTTATTATAAGTTAGACTCAAACCCACAAGCATCGCCTTGGCGTTCAGATGCTAGTAAAATTTAGTAAAATTGTGCCGACAGAGGAGTATGGAAATTCGACAAAAGTTATAGTTTATATAGAGAGCAAAAGCAAAATTATTGTTTGTTATTCCGATACCAATGACTCCGTCGGGATTAAAGTTTTCTGGAATATTTCTTTGGGAATTTCCCTTAATATGATTAATTATTATTAATCACAATTAGTTTTGCATGAGAATTATTCTACAGGGAAAAGAGAATTTCTAAGTTACTTGGTATTTAATATGAGGACTTAGATTTCCAATTTCTTTAAAAGACTTGGGTACAGACACCTTAAATCGGCAAGTGCGAGGACTCGGGAACTCACTTATGTTCCATGGTAGCGGTATTACTTACTATAAGTTAAATTGACAGCTTATTGACCTTCGCGAAGGTATATGAGGGGCGGTAGGACTTTAATTGGCGGTAGCCAATTAAAGTTCTGGGCATGCCCATCGTGCCCACAACGGTGGATTGGCTCTTGAGTTCCAGGTACCGCTCCAAGGTCCTCTCATTTCATAGCGCCGCCGACGCCTTATTCGCGCTCTGAATAACTGGAACGCTAAGGAGTTTATGTGGAATATCATAGAAAAAAATAATTAAAATCGAAACAAAACTACGTATTTCACCAAAAATTACAATAATTTGTCGTCGATAAAGCAAAATCTTGTGAATCTTTGTGAATAAAATTAACCGATTCAATCAATACGATCCTCTTTAAACAAACCGTCCCCGTCAGTCGCAAGGATGAGTCGGATTAATATCTCTTATTTAATTATACTGTCAATATTATAATAATTGATTCGTAGAGTAAGCGATATTAAAATAGTATTTTAAATTAGGCAACTGAGGCCCATCGTGGCGCAGCGGCACTGTTTTATTTTACTATAAACAAGATTATTGTGGGTTCGAGTCCCACTCGGAGAAATATATTATTTAGATTTTCTCGCTACGGTAACAAAAGTAAGTGGAATGGAGTATCTTAACATTAGATTTTCTAAATTTGGAATACAGCGTGAAGGTAAAAAAAGAAAAAAAATAAAATTTCCTTTTTATGTACCTGCTGCGTTGAGTTCCGCCACTCAACACGCAATGTTTCCAGAATTTGGTGGAAAATGGGAAACGGAGTGTCTTAACATTAGGTTCGCCCTTCCTATCCCTATCCCTGCTGTGTGCGGGCTAAGCTAAACTACTGTTTGACTATCTAATAAGAAATTCCAAAAAAAAAATCGTAAGTGTGGAATAACACTAAAGTGTTATTCCACACAAAGGGAGTTGAGGGGAACGCAAAAGAGAGAGAGAAGAGGAGACCTTGAAATTTCGCGTGAAACGAAAAATAACGTGATCTCCCATTTTACGTCTAAAGTCTACACTAACAAATTTTGCGGACGACGACTAGTATCGAGAATATTTTGCGGACAATGCAAACAAATGTTTCAACGTATTCAATATTCATTATAGATAGATGTATTATTGTAATATTATCCGCTCGATTGCGCAAGCACTGTAGACTGTAGACCACAGCAGTATATCTTATTGCACTTGTGTGTATTTGAATCATTTTAAATCTTAAATTCGGGTTGATATTCTATTATAAACTTAACTTGTTTTTTTTTTATTTACCTTATTTTTTATTAGGTTGAACCGGATTTCTGATTCCTGATTCCTGACTAGACTGCTGCACAATCGACTGGTTGTGGGTCCGATTCCCATTTGAGGAAATTAAATATGTATTTACATTTATATTTTCATTTCTTCGCTCTGGTGTCGAGGCAAAGTGCGGCGTTGAGTTCCGCCACTCAGCATGCTATGCCTCCAGAACTCGGTGGAAAGTGAGGAACGGAGTGTCTTAACACTAGGTTCCCTCTGCCTACCCTGCTGTGTGCGGGATACAGCGTGAAGCTGATAAAAAAAATGATTCCTGACTACCTAGAAGCGGCGGTTACTGTCTACTAGTCGAGACGAGTTTTATAAAATGTATTTTAATTTTTTTAGTGATGGTTTTTCTTTTAATATACACATTGAATCCGTTTAAATTTTTACACTCGTCATGATAATGGGAAATAGAGATACTTGGTATCTCTGCACAGTGTCTTAACTCTAGATTATCTCTATTATACATTTAAAAATAGAAAATACTTAACTGCAATATGTGTATATACGTGGCATTGAAACCCGCCACTCATGTTTCGATTTCCGATGGTAAGGTAATAAAGGAGTGAATACTAAATTCTCTCTTTCTAGCCTTTTTTAAAACAACTAAGTCGTTAATCACTTAATTTTATATTTTATTCCAAAAATTAAATAAAGACATCAATATAAAACGAATTAATAAGTAGGGGAGAGGGGGTAGCTTAGAACAGGGGCACCTTTGAAAATACGTGTTAACAGAGCTATTTTAAAAAGAAATTTTGGTAGATTTTTTTTGAGTAGTGGCAGCACTAATCTGCACACGTGTCACTTGTCATTGCTGATATATGAGAGCCAGTTGTTGAGTTACGAGGAGTGTTTGATTTTGAGTAAAATTTTATGCATTTTTAAATAAACGCGTAAGGATCGCAGGGATCCAATTCAAG